>BJKM01000114.1:985000-1372799 GCA_015082035.1 Chaenogobius annularis
AACGGAGTCCCCGGTCAGTGCACTGTCCAGTACCCCTCCCAGGGATTCCAAGAAGGCCAGGTACTCGTTTTTCGACCCGTAGGCCGACACCACAATGACAGACCTGTCCCCAACCCGAAGGCGTTGGGACGCGACCCTCTCGTTCACAGGTGTGATGTCATCAATTAGAAATAGGAAGTGAAATTAAAAGCCTAAAAAATTTGCTGTTCTGTGATACATATATTTAGAATTTAGCTAAAAATGTTATCTTAACAGCATTTTAGTTTAATGAGTAGTCAAACCTGTCATAGGCACCTTAAACGCAGTGTACATTAAGTGTGAAGCATCTGCACTTAAACTAGTTTGAGGGAAGTAGACACATGGTTTGGTCCTGGTCGTGTCCAGGTTTAATATCGGGTTTAGTCCCAATGTTATGTTGAGTGTAAGTGCACCTTAAAAGTAATATAAAATGAGTCAAACGTGTGACTGATACTGAATATTCAAATGCCATTTTAATGAAAGGTTTTATGGATTGTCACTTACTGTTAAACTCTTGTCCAGGGCGTTTAAAGCAGAGAGGACGCCTCATTACAAAGTGTTATTTAGCGGGCCTGGAGACTCCTCTGTGATAGTGGCCTACCTCCCTCAGACTAAACTGGAGAAAATCACAGGGATGAGGGTAAGTACCAAAATGTATTCAGCCTGGTTTGAGATTCAAAATGTACATTCCATGGGACACAGTGAATATATAAAAGTCTCTAAAGCAACAAATCAAAATAGAGGGTTGTACTTGCATAATTAAGCTCTACACTAATACATTTAGAAGAGAACATTTCCAAAGTTAATTGACAACTGTGGGAAATTAGCTATAACCTTGTACTTTTTGTCTATAATCTAATTTTGACCTTTAACATTTCCAGCCGAACATTCCCACTTTGGAGAAATACTTCACTCATTTTGACGGTGAGCGGTTCTTGATGCAGCCCTGGCTCAAAGCGATCTATCCTGAAGATGAAGACACAGAAAACTGACTTGAATGTATCGAATGTATCACTGAAAAGGTCACAATGAGGAACAATCCATTAAATGAATCAACAAAGTGTGCTACTGTCATTTAAGAATTGCATCTCTTTGCGCAAAAACATGTACAAATATAGTATTGCCTTTTTTTTTTTTTTTAATAAAATGCACTTTAATTCCTTAAGTTGCTTTTTTTTTTTTTTTACATAAAAGAACAAACATAAAACAATACAATATTTTTAAAACCCAAAGAAGAGGGGTTAAAGCATACTATGTAAAAAAAAAAAAGTGTCCATTGTTTATTGAATTTGTCCATTTTCAATTTGAGTCCCGCAGTTATTTTTTCCATGGTGCGCATGTTGTTTACAATGTTCGTCCAGTCCTTTATCGTTGGAGCAGTTTGTGTTATCCATTCTTTTGTGATTGCCTTCTTCCCGGCGGCCAGAAGATCCAAAGATATCCGTCCATTATGTCCATGGCGGGATTTTGAGGCCCAAATGCATTGTTCCAAAATTAAGTGGGATGGTGGTATCAGAAACATTAAAACATCTGCGTAGCAAGCAATTTTATGTTCCATCCTGTGTATTGTAGCGCCATGAATTGTTTCTGATTGTGCAATTTCTAAAGTTGCTTTCCAATTCTGTCTTTGATTCCAAAAGTAATGGACACACGAGAAAAAGCAGTGATGGAGGGAATAGAGAGAAGATTTGTCGAAGATCTAGGTTCACTTCCATTGTAGAAATCATTGTGTACTTCTCTAAGCTCTTCTTCCACGACCAGCCAGAGGAGATCCGAGCGTCTGCCCAAGGAGCTGACTGATATCATTTGCCTTCTTTTTAGCGTTTTCCACTGCGGATGTACAAACAAGTCTCCTGGAAACAAAGACACAGGGAAGTCCATGGACATGTATCAATGTGGGCAATTACGTAGTAATTCAAAATGAATGACTATCATTGCAACAGTGCGTTATATACTTAATCGCTGACTAGTCGACTGTTGCCGTCCATAATGCTGTGGTGAAGATACACAAATCCGCTGTCGTTCCTGGGAGTTTTACCTGAGCTGGTTGAGACATTCAGGGCTGTGGTAGTAGTGAGATAATCCAACGACGACGCTCTTGTCTAGTTTCTCCAGCAGCGCTCGACAAACCTGCTCCATCTTTGTAAAGTCGGAGAACGTCACGGTCGCCTGCAATGTTGATAACAAAACTGCTTTGTCAGTACGGAATGCCAAATATAATTATTAGCAGTCTTGTAACTTTGTTTTGCTCTACCTCAAGGTTCATGTGATAATGGTGCTCTTCTCTGTGGAGGAACTTGCACATCACTGTATCTTCATCTTTGACTCCATGTTGCCTGGAAATAATAGTTAAATCCAATTAGTCGAATAAGAAAGTTCAAAAAAATTATGTAAAATAACTAATACTAAATACCGGAAACAAAGCGGAATATGTTTACTTTATTCCATTAAAATTTTGTTTTCTTTTTTTTCTTTTATGTCGTTAAAAAAAAAATATTATATATATTTTTTTAATTAAATAAAATAAAAATAATTGCCAAATAATTGCCATTAAAACAAACCAGTGCAATATAACAAACAAATTGAAATGACGGCTGGTTTAGCTGTTCTGAACATCTCGATTGGCCATTAAATGTTTCTACTGCTTTCGAATAACAACATGCCAGCTACTGTAGGTAAAAAAAGCTCACTGTTTTATGATGAAAATGGGATTTAATTTAAAGTTAATTTAAGAGAAATAAATTCAAAACTAAATGATATCGACCAATTATGATTCTGAAGGACACATATATACAAATACACACACCCATACACACATATACAGTACTTTAAAAATAAAAATTATTATGGATGGTTTTACTGTAAAACGCGTAAAAACCTTTGTCCTTACTGTGAGCAGGCTTGCATCGCCACAAAACTGACATGCACTTGTCCTGGAGAAGCCTTCTTTTGCTTTTCTAAGGGAATGTTGTTCCTTTAGCTACAATTTTCCACAGTATGGCATCAAACGTGTCCATCTGCATGAAGTATGGTTTAACTTTCTATTTCCACAGAACAACACAGACGACTTTCCACCTCTAGAAAGTTACGTACTGTGCCTTTAAAAGAGGAAGATTACGAATTTGGGGTATTTAGTATTGAACTAAAACATTATTTTAAAGTCAGATTTAGTTCATTATGAATAGAAACATTAATCTAAAATATGTGACATTTATTAATCCTGTGTGTATGAATTAAGAGTCTGATGTTTGTTTTTTATTATTTCAATAGTGGGCGGGGATAGGGGGTAGGTGAAAGCTGAAATTTTCTGAGCACTCAAGGCTCAAATGCAGGACAATAGGATTAATTCAAACGTTCATTAATCAATCAAAAATGCTGATTTGAGACCACTAATGAAGTAACACCGTTGTAACAAGTTTAAAAGCTGATTAAAGATGATTTGTCTCGCGGCTTCCGTCGTCCTCACTTGTTTTTAGCCAGCATGCTAACATACAACGGCATGCTAACATACAACGGCATGCTAACATACCATCTGCTGCGTGTCTAAATACATGGTTTAAGGTGAACATGTGTTTCTACCTGAAACATTGTAAAATATAGTCGAGTCTTCGTGAAACGCTGTCGCTCGCCTCGTTCATCGTCTCTTTGGTGCTGCTCACTCGGACACGCACAGAGGCTCGATCCGCCGGGACACAGAGCTCCGCAGAGCCCGTCACCAGTAGCGCTCTCTGGCCCGGGAAGCGAGGTTAGGTGTCCGCCGCTCCGTTTCCAGGATCTGCTCCATCTCACGGTCAGGAGACGCCACTAAACTGGAGGCAAACACACGGGTCTGCGGCTGATCCATGCAGCGGAGGCACCAAACGAACTTCCCGCTGCTATAGCGATGAAGGCGGCGCAATGCATGTTGGGATTTGTAGTCCACTGATGTACTTTGACGACTGTAAATCTACAACCAAAGATGGGTAGAAAATACTTAGCTAGTTTCCAAACAAATTACTTCAAAACAGTATTACAAGGTGGAACGTACAAGGTGGTGGTCCAAGAAATTACTCAACTCAAATTACTTAACTTTACATTCAGCCATTCCATCTCAGCTGGCTCCTCTCCACATGGAGGAGCAGCGGCTCTTACTCCGAGTTCCTCCCATGTGACTGAGCTCCTCACCCTAATGTCTAAAGGAGCGCCCCGCCACCCTGTAGAGGACACTATGGCAGTGTAAGAAAGACGCATGTTAAAATAATTGAACATTGTCAACATGAAACTCAGTAACCAAGAGTAACCATAACTTTTACTTAAGCGTACTGTTACTTCAAATGTTACGAAAGTATGAATAAAAGTATGCTGCTCGAAAAGTACTACTCTGAAATGAACACTTTCTTAAAAGTAACTTAAGCAAATGTACCCTCTGAATATAATGCATTTTTGATTGTGATCTGTCAACAGTTACAGCTGCTACTGTTTGTAACCTGCAGGTGGCAGCAAAGTACAACAGTTCCAACAAATGATCCTCTTGGACCAACCAATCGACTAATAAAGCAAATAACCAGTCAAATCATTCATACTGTTTATGTTTGTGCTTGGGAACATCGGTTTGCTCCTTGAGTGAATAATCTCATAATAAAGTGGATTTTATCTTGTTATAGTTTGTAAACCATTGCCTCGGCACATCTTAAAAAAACACAGTTGTATTAAGTCAATTGCTTGTTGAAATAATTGTCAAATAATCATTATCTGAAATTTACACAGGTTTTAGGACAAAGCAGGAACTACATCTAAATCACACACGTGTAAAATTAGGGTTTTTGATGGAAAAACCTTTTCTGCCTACAAGTGTACTCTAAACAAATGAAACAAAACATTAGACCAACAAGAGTGAGATTGTGTTCTGGAGAGAGAATATTTATTCTATGAATGAGATGGAATACAAACTTCAATGTGTAAAATGTCTGATATTTTCTTAGCGGTTAGAGCTCTCGCCTCCCAAGAAGGAAATCATGGGTTCGATTCCTGGGCGAACATTACATCACATGATTTCTCTGGGTGGAGTCTGCATGTTCTCTCCGGGTTCTCCGGCTTCCTCCCACCGTCCAAAGACATGCATGTGTTAGGTAAATTGGCAACTGTAAATTGGCCCTAGTGAATGAGAGTGAGAGTGAATGATTCTCTGTGTTAGCCCTGCGGCAAGTTGGCCACTGTCCAGGGTGTACCCCGCCTAAGGCCCAAAGGCACTGGGATAGGCTCCAGTCACCCGCGACCCCTAACGGGAACAAGCGGTAGAAAATGGATGGATGGATGGATGATCAAGAGCTTTTCAAAAAATGTACCACACCCGAGACATTAAATTGAATTTATTTATTTTTTGCCTATTTTCACTTATTTATTTATTTACTAATCTTTATTTAGCTAGGTAAAAAAAAAACATTGAGATCTTTGAGTGGACTTTTAGTGGTTGACTAGTCAAACAAACCATTATTTCTATACTTTAAGACTTTTTAAATACATTATCAACGAAATAAAGGTCTAGATTGAGAATACTAAAGTACATGATAGATGAAATTCAGAAATAGTTTCTTTCCTTTTGACATTTTTATTAAATATTGTTGCTGTCTTTCATAATAAAACTTTGTTTTATAGTCTAGATAATGATTACAATGGTCAAAATATAATTATTATATTTTTTGTTTATAGTTGACTAGTCATGATTATTAAATTCATTGTTGCAGTCTTAATTCTATAATTCCAGGTATTTTAAATATATATCACTTGTTTATTATATGAGAAAAAGGTTTAATAAATCATCAATTTACTCTTTATTGTCCACTAACTTTGGACTTTTTTTGAAGTGAACTGAAAAACAAGAATCAGCTCAGTTTAATTATTATCATCATCATTATCATCATCATCATCATCATCATCATCATCGTCATCGTCGTCATCCTTGTCATCATAAGCTGCACCAGTTTGTAGGACATTACATATGGTACTAGATCCTTTTGCCTGGTGAGTTGAGTTGAATTCAGACCTCTATTCTCCCTGTCAGTGTATTATAAGAGGTTGTCACTGACGCTCCCTGTGTCCATCCCAGTAGTATTCAAATCAACAGCTGTCACAATTTGCAGCTCTGCAGCAGCGCTGCCGGCAGGTGCACTTATCCCTGCAGGCAGTTGCAAAGATGTTGGCTCTCTTTCCAGAAAGATCTTTGTCAATAGACATGCCCTGTAGTCCTAAAAGAGGCTTATGGTCAGTTGTAATAGTGAAAGAAGTAGACCCAATATAATGCCTAAACTGACGCACTGCCCACACTATAGCCCACAGTTCTTTATCAAATGTAGCCCAACATTTTTGAGTATTATTAAGTGACTGAATAGCATAAGCCACTACTCTTTCCAGCCTATTCTTATCCTGAGCTAAAAGGGCCCCAACAGCCTCCATAGACGCATCGGTGTACACCTTAAAAGGAACAGTAAAATCAGGCATAGTAACTAGAGGGGGAGATGTGAGTACAGATTTTAAATGGCAAAAAGCAGCATCACAGTCACTAGTACATACAAAAGGAACATCTTTGCATGTGAGATGATGTAACGGAGCAGCATAGCGGGCAAAGTCCTAAACAAAATGCCTGTAGTAAGAGCACAGTCCAAGGAAAGCTCTCACCTCTGTTGGCGACTGCGGCGTGGGCCATGTCCTGACCTTGTCTGTGTTCTTAGTATCTGGCTGCAGGCCAAGGCTGGAAACAACATGGCCTAAGAAAACCACATGATCCCAGGCCAGTTGGCACTCTTGTGAGTTAAGTTTGAGACAGGCCACCTTGATACGAGAAAACCCCTCACGCAGACTGGCCATATGATCCTCAAACGTAGTACTGAATATTAACACATCGTCCAAGTACACCATACACACCTGCCATGGGAGCCAGCGCAGAACTAGGTCCATCATACATTGAAATGTAGCAGGCCCATGGGCATAGACCTCCACTGATACAGGCCTCTGCCTATGGTACGTGCTGTCGCTGTAAATCATGCATACAGAACCTCCAATCCCCATTCTTTTTCTTCACAGGCAAGGCCCAGGGGCTGGAGCTCTCAATCACTCCATCCGCTAACAGGGCTGCCACCTGCTGATCGGTTTCCTTCCTCTTCTCTGGAGAGGCATGGTAGGCGCACTGTCTCAGAGGTGGGTCACCTGTGTTAATGTAAAGTTTGACCAGGGTGCATTTACTACTCTACAGAAAAAAACTCCCCAGGGTGTGTGCCCTCCCGAATTAAAAGGTTCTCTTTGGTGGGGTTCAAAAGTTGGGCAGTAGTCATCCCATATTTAACAGTGATGAGGGTGTGGGCTACAACATACTCACTTCAACTCTGAGGGTTAAGTTCAAGATAACCAACAAAGTCAGGAAACCTTTCTGTAGGTTCAGAGATGGCAGCACTGACAGGTATCAACACTTCACTTAACGGGGGCAGTGTTAGAATCAGAATCAGAAAGGGTTTATTGCCATTGTCAACGAACAAAATTCACAAACATAGGAACTTCTCAGCATTAAGGTGCAACATAAAACACTAATCAATAATAAAAAACAACATATATTCAATCCAAAGGGCATGCATTAAGAAACAATTTAAAATGACTGTACAACAGGCCTGTGATTCCCATGAATTAGTAGTTAACGGGGCATCCAGTAGTGGGCACCCCCGTCTTACCATAATAATTGTGTTTTATGATGTAACCTTTATTCTTTCCTTTATGCCTGTATGACCAGTGTGCTTTACGATGTCACCTTTATTCTTTCCTTTATGTTTTGCATGATGTGCCTTGTGACTACCCTATGCTTTATGACATTATATGTGCTTTAAAGAGCGTGCCCGCTCTGCTTAAGTTTTAGTATTGCTGTTGTTGGGGTTCAGTGAACGTGTTCATAACCTGTCTGCACCTGTTTGGTTCAATAAAGCTCCTGAACCCTTCTTTGCGTCTCCTCGTGGTTTCTATCGGTCCAGTTATCTGTCCGGACCTCAAGTGGTGCTCTGGCCGGCACGCCAGAGCAGTGACAGCTAAAAAACCTGAACCAGCACCTCACAGTCCAGAGAGTCCGGGGACGTCTCCCCAAAATTAATAGTCCTTCGAGCCGGATTTGAGCTGTTTCTGCCCTCGAAGATGGACGATAAATGGGACAGTGGAACCAGCGATGAGGATGACCCCGTCGCCAATGCCGAGGAAGACGCCGTCGCCAGGATGGCGGAGGAAGAACTAGAACGGGAAGTACGTAGTTTGCAGCAGGCTCAAGACCGCGCGGCTGTGAAACTGCGCAGCTACCGGGAGAGACGGCAGCTCATCCGAGCAGCCCAAGGCAAGACTAGCCCCCCCCCAACCGGATCCTCCAGCCAAGGTAGAGGACCGGGCAGCACCTGCTCACGGGCGAGACGAGATCAAGTGGGAACCGAATGACAGTCCGCGTTCCGTGCACCGGTACCGATCTTGTGGCCCCACTCCCGTGATGCCGAAGGGCGAGGAGAAATCGGAAGTGGAGGGACCGGACCCCAGCCGAAGTCCAGTTTCTGTCGTTACTGGGGTTCTGGGGCACCTCCAGATGCCGCAGAGGGTGTGCGAGGTTGAAGAGCATCGGCTTCGTGACTTGAGAGCCAAGCCGCGGACTCCAATCCCTTCATCCCAGCTGGTTCGGCTCTGGGCGCCCGCTAGTGGAGCCCGCCCACGCTCCGTGCGTCGGGCTGAATCTCCTTCACCCGCTCCCAGGCTCGCGGAGAGTGAGGAGGACTCAGACCAGGAGAGGCGGACCCGTCCCCAACACAGATATAAGACAGCGTCCCTTCATCCTCGACCTAAGCCGACTCGGAGTACAGGGCCACGTTCTGGAGCCGGCCCATCAACAGGACGGCTTCAATCGTCTTCACCCTTGCCTCCGCGATCAATGAGGACACCACGAGCCACGGAAAACCCCCGACAGGCGATAGCTCCAGAGACTTACAAGGGCCCTCGACCTAGCATCCCGAAGCTCACACGTTATGATCCTGAGGAGTTTACCCGTCTGAAGATTGCACTGGAGGACCTGCTGCCCCCAGAGAGTACGGAGACCTTCAGTACCGAGTCCTGTTGGACCATTTGCAGCTGGATGAGGCGAGGTTGATGGCCGATTCTTACCTTCACTCGACCACACCCTTCAGTGACACAATGAAGGCCCTGAATGACAGTCTGGGCCAGCCCCGTCAGATGGCCTCGAGAAGGATTGCAGACATGATGGAGGCACCAGACCTACGCCAGGGGGATGTGGTGGCGTTAGCGCGCTTCGCCCTCCAAATCCAGTCACTCGTAGGCATCCTGAAGACCCTGGGTCCGGATGGTGTGATTGAACTCCAGTGCGGCTCCCATGTGGATCTACTCCTGAGCAAGCTTCCTCTTGGGCAGAGAGCCGAGTTTCTCCGAAGCGTGTACAAGAGTGCTGATCAGAGCTGCACCCTTGAAGACTTGGCCGCATGGCTGAAGTGTGAATCTGCGT
Organism: Chaenogobius annularis; assembly: GCA_015082035.1. Classification (NCBI taxonomy): domain Eukaryota; kingdom Metazoa; phylum Chordata; class Actinopteri; order Gobiiformes; family Gobiidae; genus Chaenogobius; species Chaenogobius annularis. The sequence goes on from BJKM01000114.1 coordinate 994,524, forward strand.
GTCTGGGGTTTGTCGGACAGCCTATTCCCAGGAGCACCAAGGAGAAACCCGATGACAGACCAAGTAGGCGTGCCATCACCATCCTTCATGGTGCGGAACGTCTGTCCGTGCCAATATGGAATAACTCCAACAAAGCTAGGCCGCAGCCCTACTGCGCCTACTGCGACAACCGTAACCACCACCTGAGTCAGTGTCCGGACATCGCCAAGCTTAGCCAGAAGCCGCTCGCGGACTGGATAAGGACCAATAAGCGGTGCTGGCGCTGTGCCCGCACACACCAGGCAGCACAGTGCACCCTACGGAAACTTTGCAACCTGTGTCCGGGTCGCCACCTGCCGGCCCTTCACCAGGTTAACTCCAAGTCCCCAAAGGCACCTGCCCCAGCTACTGTCCCTGCACTGGAAGGAAAGCAACCTACAGATGTCCTGTACCTCAATCGTCCGACAGAGAGCGGCCACGTACTGTTGAAGGTCGTTCCAGTTGTTCTCCACCATGATGAAGGGGGCGCCGCAGCAGCAGACGAGCTCCTGTGCAGGGTCTGTATGGACAGTCCTATTGACTGTGTGCTGCTGGAGTGTGGTCACATGATCACGTGTACACAGTGTGGCAAACGAATGAGCGAGTGCCCCATTTGCAGGCAGTACGTGGTACGTACCGTGCATGTCTTCAGGTCCTGAGGGGGGCACTCCGCAGTGACATCAAATAAAGGCTGGATCGGAGCTTCCTCTGTAAATATTCGCAACTGTTGCTGAAATCAGAAAGTGTTTTTACTGCAACTTTAAAACAATGATTTAGATTTAAAGCAACATCATCTGGATATTTTAAATGGACCTTTCTGAGCCTTTAACCACGTTCTAACGTTGTTCCTCATGATTCATGTGTGAGTCTTTCTGGTCAAGCGTCAGAACAGGCCTATGTGCAGTGGCCTACATGAGAACAGTCATGAGTGACTACATTTCATCTCTGGCTTTCCTGATGGCTTGCTCACGTGTTGCCCTTAAACGTGTGATCTCCATGCCTAGACTTGAAGCTGTGTGGCACTCTCGCAGGAGCTCGGCTCGCCAGCCTCCTGAGGACTGAGCTTACCCTGGACATCCAGAGAATGGTGCTGTGGTCGGACTCCACGACTGTACTCACATGGCTGACGTCCGAGTCATGCCGCTTCAAGGTTTTGGTCGGCACCCGCATAACCGAGATCCAGGAGCTGACCCAGCGTCACACCTGGCGTTATGTCGACTCAGCTCGAAACCCTGCTGACGACATAACCCGGGGAATGACACAACTGGAGCTGACAAGGCCCAACCGATGGAGCCAGGGCCCCCCTTTCCTGCTCCTTGACCCAGACCAGTGGGGTTCGTAAGGAGTCCTTCTGCAGAGTATCCATCAGTGTAGACCCGGTTACCATGAGCTTAGGAGAGTATAGCCCCTGACGGCGGTTATTGGAGGCCAACATCCCACAGGTGCATGGGGCGGCTGATGGAGGCAGAACCATAACCGCTGAGGACTATATCCAGGCCGAGAGGGTTGTGCTGAGACGAGCCCAGCAGGAGAGCTTCCTGGTGTAGTATCGCCTTCTCAGGTCCAGCAGACCTATCAACCGCAGCAGTCGCCTCATCACACTCGCTCCCGAGTTCGACCCGGTGAGGGAGGTCACCCGCGTAGGTGGGCGTCTCCGCCGTTGTGAGGATCTTGCCGATTCCGATCTCCACCCGCTGGTCCTGAATCCAACACACCCTGTCACCCTCCTTGATCCTTTGATCACCGCTTGCTCCATCCTGGGCCCGAGAGGGTCTTTGCGAAGCTCAGGCGTGCTTATTGGATCCTGAGAGTCCGAGAAGCGGTGCGACGCCACCAAAGAACCTGCCCAGAGTGCCGCAGATGGAGGTCACGACCGTCTGTCCCCCAGATGGCTGACCTGCCGATTGCCCGACTCCGCCTTTACAAAGCTGCCTTTTATTCGACAGGCATGGACTGCTTCGGACCCTTCAAGGTCAAGATCGGGCGCCGAGTGGAGGAGAGGTGGGGCATCATATTCAAATGCCTTACGGTCAGAGCCGTTCACCTCGATGTCCTAACCTCCCTGGATACCGACTCCTTCCTCATGGCGCTCTGACTGTTCATCGCCAGGAGGGAAACTTCGGCGGAGCTGTACTCAGCTAAACTCCAAGCCACTAGGTTATGTCCATTCGGACATCAGCGATCCCAATCCAGTGACGCCCAACTACCTCTTGATGAGGCAGCTGGATGGCTCACTTCCTCAAGTGGTCTATCCCAAGGAAGAATTGCTGAGTAGCCGGAGGTGGAGGCATTCCCAGGTGCTCGTCGACCACTTCTGGGCACGTTTCATCCGGCTGTACCTACCCCTACCGGCCTGCAGGCCCGGCAGAAGTGGCAGTCACCCACTGCAAACGGCACAACGGGGTCAGTGACCATGATTGTGGAGCTGCAGCTTCCTCGGGCATCCTGGCTCGTTGGTCGCATTTCCAAGGTCCACCCCAGCCGTGACGGATGCATCCGGTCTGCTGACATTCAGTCTGTTGTGAGGCTGGTTCCGCTGCCGGCCCTCCCGGACGGAGATGACCAACCGCCATCTGGACAATCCGTTGATTAGCAGCCTTTTGTTGTTTGAAACAAATGTACTTCATACATTTGGGGCCGGCTGTATAAAAGGCCTGTGATTTCTGTATTTCCATGAGTTAGTAGTTAGCGGGGCATCCAGTAGTGGGCGCTCCCGTCTTGCTATAATAATCGTGCTTTATGATGATAACCTTTATTCTTTCCTTTATGCCTGTATGACCAGTGTGCTTTACAATGTCACCTTTTCTTTCCTTTATGTTTTGCACGACTTGCCTTGTGACATCCCTATGCTTTATGACATTAAATGTGCTTTAAATAGCGTGCCTGCTCATCTTAAGTTTTAGTATTGCTGTTGTCGGGGTTCAGTGAACGTGTTCACAGTAACCTGTGTGCACCTGTTCGGTTCAATAAAGCTCCTGAACCCGTCTTTGCGTCTCCTTGTGGTTTCCATCGGTCATCTGTCCGGGCCTCAAGTGGTGCTCTGGCCGGCACTCCAGAGCAATGACAGCTCAAAAACCTGAACCAGCACCTCAGTCCAGAGAGTCGGGTGACGTCTCCCCAAAAAATATGCATTACTATGTACACAAGAGTTACAATTAAATTTACAGTTGTGAGTGCAGAAAGTGACAGTGCAGTGAGTGATTGAATAGTTGCAGTTAACGTGGCAGGTTTTTAAAAGTGTTCATGAGTCTAACAGCAGAGGGAAAGAAACTATTCTTGTGGCGGGAGGTTCTGGTCCGGATAGACCGTAGACCTGCCGCAGACCGCAGACAAAGTATCCTATATATTTAAAAAAAAAAAAAAAAAGTTTTATATATTTAAACTAATAATAAAATAACATAATTCTGAACAAATTATATTGTTTTTAGACAAAACATGTTTTAATACCATTTGACATAATTGGCTGACTGACAGGAGAGGCATCGCCCCATCGCCCTTAATGGACCAGCTGCCACTGCCTGTTAAGATTTTTTGATTGAAATAGCTTTTGATTTCAGAAAATATGACCTGCTAATGCTTCAAATTGCCATTTTCAGTTCTTTACAACCACAACATGGTTTGAAACTGTTGTGCATAATAATTTGGAACAGTGCATTTAAAGTTTTTTTTTTGGAAAAAAATACTGATATAATTTGGAGGTTTGTTCAATAACATTCGACTTTTACTCTAAAGGTTGATGGCTTGATGACTCTTCATTTATATTGACTATTTGGCAAAATCAGAGAAAAATATATTTTGCATAACATTTTTGAACTTTAATTACCTTGAATATTTGAAGTAAATATCAAGATCAACTCACATGACAAGTTTATCAATTTGAACAACATAAAGCCCTCTGAGTTAGTAAAACAATGAAAGCCATGACAACACACTCTACAATGACACAAACAAGTCATGGTCTATCCCATTTCGCCTGTTTTGTCCTTTGCTTATGAGAAAATGTCATGGACCGGACATGCCTAATGAAGTGGTGCTGAAATACATGCTGAAAAACATGGTGACCATTCTCACAAAAATGAATAATTTCTTCTGTTGCAGACCTTTGTCTTTCAGGCTTCTTGAAATGCATAAAGGCAGTCATCCGTCAGAGCAGCGCAGGCGTCCTAGCTCCTGAATATACGATTACATGGCTTTGGCTCCATCTATCTGCATAGCTCATATTCAGCAGTGTGGACCAGTCTGCTCCTCTTGAAACTATCAATCCTGTTCTCACTCATTCCACCTCATTGTCTCTTTATTTCAGCACTTTCCTGCATGGGGGAGCGTGATGGATTTGCTTTAAGAGAAGAGCAGACAGGAAAGTTGGGGGGGCTAGGCAAAGTGTTAGGGAGTGTAGCATAAACTCTGACACAGACAAATGGTCGTGCCCATTGGGATGCTGCATCTTTCAGCAGCTTCTCTCACCAGTGTCCCGCAGTGGTTTTAGTCCGGTCTGACGATTTATCAACAGGGCCGAGATCAAAAAAGGCTTTTGGCCATTAAAGTAGATTCTCACTGGCTTCTTGGTCTGAGAGCTCCCCATGTGTAGACATGTGTCATTACAGGTCTGGAATATTTCAGTCAGTGGCCTGCCCCGTAATTTATCCATGGACTGCCCACAGTAGCTGCATTGTGGCTAATGTTAATTTTTTCTCCTCTTACAGCTGCATTATGTTGCTTGTCTAATTTGATTGCTATGGCTGAATTTTTCGACACTAGATAGCCTACAGGTAAGATGAGGTTGGAAAATTTCAATTATTGGCGTGCACTGGGTGTACGCTGAGCCCGTCGCGCGGCCTTGGCACATGGTGACCATCACAATGCTACGCAACATTGTTATTTGTTCATTGTTTACATCCATAAGCTGCGGCATAAGAACCCACATGGAAATGTTTATTTTGTAATCCTTTTATAAAGATGTATTTTGTTATTAAATAAATGTAGATCTAATTTGCAATCAAATTGAGCCTACATGATGAATGTTTTTATTCACGCATCAAACTGCATGCTTGTTAAAAACCACCAAAAACATCAAATATATTTCCAGTCTTGACTGACGCATGTCATGTCAAGGTGAGCTCGCTCCGATTTAGTCCAACTCTTTCTTTAGATTCTAGATCACTCCACTATTAATGATGCATCAATTTTATACAACACTATTTAGTTTATATTTCATTTGCAGCTTGTTCTGTTTTTTTTAAATTAATTTACTCTCCACTCCGTGGTGAGCTCCTTTTGCCTACAACCGCCCAAGGCTGACTGTCAGAGTCTTAGCTGTCAATATGTGCCAAAAGCGTTTCAGCCACACACCTCACATAGTGTCATGACCAAGGAAAACAGTAGGCTATGAACTTCCGACAGAGTGGCACAGAGTGGCAGAAAAAAAATCCTTTTTGTTTGTTGAGCTTTTGTTTCGCTCAAATCAACTTTATACAGCTCCGTATTTGATGCTACCGTGAAGAACTTAGCTAGCTTGTTGTATTTAGGATACTTCAACTGCTACACAACAATTAATTTCTTCAACACATGTTTTTTAAGGAGGGAAAGGTAATGAACTGTGTGATCCCAAAGTCTGTATCAGTGATAAATGTGAGCGTAGCCGTAGTGTTCCTGTTCTTCATCTGGTTTACTGTTTACTTTATGATCTTTTATATGTCAGGTACAAACTAAACATTTAGCAGAGTTGAAGATATTTATATTTATCAGACTGCAGCAGCTTTTTCACATTTAGATGTGTTTTACAGGAGAAAATGTCATTAATCACATTGACTAATGCGTTTTAGCCGCTTTCTGCTAAAATGGAGAATGCTGTGATGTCATCTGCATACACTATTCAAAGGAGTTCTTTTTTTGTGTTGAATAATGTGCCATTTTAAATGTTTGCCAGTGCTATCTAAATGACACATACATCCTTTGTCCTTCTGTAACTCAGTTTTGAAGTGTGCACAACAGAGATGATGATGCTTACTTTATACCAATAGAGCTTCCTTCATACCACTCCTTGAAAGAATGATAATATAAATATTGTGTCTGTTATGTGTGATAGTTGATGCTGGATGGTTAAAAAAGGAAGGACGGATCCTTTTGTGGAGCTCATATGATGCTCATTTCCAGCACATTGAAAAGGTTGCCAGTTAGAGTTCTTTGTGTGCTTGGTTGATTTGTATCTCATCAAACTTTTATCAGATTTGCATCTCTACCTGACCTTTGGCGGAGTCTTCAAAACTATTTATTTTAGCAGGTTTTGCCTTGGCCTTGTCGAGTGCTCAGGGACAGCGAGGATGATGAATGCCCTGGTTTGTTCTGCCTGAAAAAGCCCCATTCATCGGGAGATCAGCCGAGGAGAGGCGCTGACAATACAAGAGGAATAAATAAGACTCGCACCGCATTGTCATATCGCCGGCGTCTGACAATAAAACCTTTTGATTCATTATCCTCACAACAGCGGCATGCAGATTGCTTCAAAGTAATGCTGCTTCAATAGGGCAGAGGAAATGCTCGGAAAGTGCAGCAATCTACTCTCCTTTCTGCTTTATAGTTTTTCTTTTGACATCACAAACAGAAAAAACCCTGCAACAGATGCAAAACGAACAAAAAAGATTGCATTGTGTCATTACAAAGGAAACCCACACACAGCCTATACCTTTTGCTATACTCACTTGCTATGCCAGGCTAACATAGTCACTGCCAATGCTTTGCCTAGAGAGTTCCACAGATAAGCATTACATTTATCTTTCTCTATGGAGACAAGGATGTTTTTCAAGGTATTTTTTTATCATTGAAAACATGAGCAATTGAATAAATGTTTGATAGAAGTTTAATGCCATACTCTGGAACATTGCAGGCAAAACCATCTCCATTGAGACAAGCAAGTGAAATGTCCCCGAGTGCACTTTTAGGGCTATAACATGAGTCAGTGCTAAGATATATTTGTAAAGTGATGTTAATTTAGTGCTAATATTAGGTGAATGAGTCTAGTGAATGTGTATGGACTTTAAAAACACAGAGGAGCTTCATACAATCCACAGAATGACATTTGTTGGGAAAAAACAGTTATATGCTCTCATCTCCTCATGCCATCATTATCACATGTCTGTACAATGTATAATTTGTAAAATTTTGAACTAAAGAACAAGTGGCACAGTGGTGTCAAGTGTTTGCCCACCAACCTGAAGGTAGCTGGTTCAACTTCGACCAAGTACACTACATTACCCACGCCAGCTGTGTCCTGTTGAAATAAACACTTTTGTAAAATATCAATTAACCTAATTGCAAAGTATATGTAAATAAAGAAAGTACACAGCTCATATTTAAGAAGACAAAAGAAAAGGTTGATGTGGCAGTGCTGGTTTGATGAAGCAATAACCGGGGGCTTGTTGGCAGGAGCTGCTACATCTGACACCTCTGTACAAATGTGCTGCTCCTTCTGGAGGTCACCCTGGGGTGCACCAGCTGTCTGCTGCTGCTCTGCCACCCACATCTAAGACACTCAATCCAGGCCAAATGATCTGAGCCCCGAGTCACAGGCTCAAATGTCTAGTACAAACGAGTCAGAAAATGTTTTGATGACTTTTTAATGACTGCAAAGGGTTGTTGAATATACATTGTTTGTCTTTTAGTGAAGCTAAAGCAGAATTTCAGCCTGGAAGACTACCCCTGCTGCCTCACCTGTGCAATACTTTCACTGCCCTGCTGTGTTACGATCAGAAGCTGTTACCACATATTCATATTTGAGTCTATCCAGGTTTAAATGTAGCTGTTCTGCCTCCTCCCCCCAATTCATATAAGAGCAACGATATCTTTAAAAAATACGACAATAATTTTTTTTGGGTTCTATTATGCTGTAAAAAGTAAATTAAGTAAGACCCCTACCCATGCTGATTTTTTGGCTTAATTCTTTAAACAGGGACAAGTCCTATTCTGGGCTCTCCTGCCTTGGTTTCTCAGCACTCTGCACTGCTGCGCTTCCATTAGTGTGCGGCTGTGTGCTGGGGCTAAAAGAAGAAGCACATTTTCCCCCATAACCACATAAATTTATCATCAGACCGAAAGGGTTGAAGTCTCATATTCAGCTTTCTACCTATTTTGAATTCTGACCTGTTAAATATAAGGAAGGGACTGTAAGTTTTTGTGTTTTATTATTTTATTCTGTGTTTTTGTGAAGCACTTTGTGACTTCTGTCTGTGGAAGGTGCTATACAAATAAAATGTATATATATATATAAATATATATATATATATATATATATATATAAAATATATATATATATTATATATATATATATATATATATATATATATATATAGCTGAGGTGGCAAAAGTACAGATGTTCAATATACTTAAGTAAAAGTACAATTATTTGTCTAAAAGTACAGCTGAAACTCCTTTAGTAAAAGTACAATTGATGTAGTTGATGATGTAATCACTGACTGAGGTTCGGGAGCGGGACCACACCTCAACCTCCCACAGCAGCCACACCTCCACTCTTTAACCACACCTTTTATTATCCAGAAGCCCTATTTATACAGACCTATCCCTGCATCTCTTGTTGTCCCTGCTCTCTCGACAAAGAGAAAATCAGTCAAGCGCGTTTGTTGGAACAAGAATCATGAGGCGTTATTTATTAGATTCTGACCTGTTCCGAGTCTCAACTTTCAGTCGGTTGTATCTCCAGTAGTCACGTTCCCCTGAGGACTCGCCAAAGCAGGTCCCCTCTCAGGCACACACGGTAGGCGTGATTCCATAGCCAGAGAACACCATAATCTCAGTACGCGCCTCTTCCACGGACCCCTACCTCTGGGGTGTCTTCTCACACACTCACACACACGCACACACACCGACCTCTACTCCATAGGCAACGGGACCCACGCGCTCTCCTGCTCGCTCTTCTCCCTCTCGTTCAACCAGCCGCAGCGCGGCCCTCAGCTCACGCCACAGTTCCCGCCAAGGCACCGCTTCCGTGCGCGTCTCCACGAAGGTAGACACCAGAGACCGGACTGCGGCTTGCCTGCAGTGGGCCGAAGTTGGAAGGCATTTCTTTCAGACGCTATGACGAAAAATATCCACTTATCATTATCGCTCCACGAGCCCGCAGCCCGACCTCTCAGCTCCCCCTGGTGGCGAGAGCCAGGCTGTATAACCCCCGTGCCTGCTCCCTCTGTTCTCTGTCTTTCTCATCTCATCTTTTCTCTCATCCCCCTCTTTGCAGTGCACTCAACCCCCACACACATGCATCCCTTCATCGCTTCATCCCTTCATCCGTTCATCCCTTCATCTCTTCATCCCTTCATCCCTTCATCCCTTCATCCCTTCATCGCTTCATCCCTTCATCTCTTCATTCCTCCCCTACACCTACTGCTACAGCTACTGAAATCCAAGTTAACCAACGTAAATGTGGTAGTAAGAGTATGCATGCCTTTGCTATTAGCAGACATGACATAGAACAGGCTAACCATAGGGCCTTCGAGGCCCTCCCGCCCGCTCGCGCCTATCCATGGCCGACAGCCACGCTCGCTCCGATCCACGGCCGACAGCCACGCTCGCTCCGATCCACGGCCTACAGCCACGCTCGCTCCGATCCACGGCCAACAGCTGCGCTCTCACCGATTCACGGCAGCAGCCACGCTCGCTCCAATCCACGGCCGACAGCCACTCATACCGGCCCCGGCATATCATAGGCGGCTTTCCCCTTAGCTATTAATTCCCCAGAGCCCCTCTCTCAGAGCCAACGGGCACAGGGATGCCTACTCCAGAGTCACCGGGCACCGGGATGCCCCTCTGGTTCTCTTCAGTCTCTCCTTTGACCCTCTTCTCGCACCCCATTCGATCTCCTTTCGACTCTTCATTCATCCCTCCCTCATTCATCGCTCATCCCACTCAACCCCCTCCCCAATTCATCCACTCGACCCCTTTCTCATTCTTCCCTTATCCTACTCGAACCTTTTCTGCATCCTCACCAGGGTCGCAGCCAGGTACCGGGATGCTGTCGCCGGGCACCGGGATGCCGTCTCTCTCCAGAACTGTCGCCGGGCACCGGGATGCTCAATCAATCATCTCACATCGCTCTTTCGACCCTCTACTCTGTTCCTCAACTCTTCTCTCTTACAGGCCTTTGCAGCCAGTGCTCTACCTCTGTTCACCCCTCCGTCATCATTTCCGCAGTACGTACGTCGCATCTTTCATCAGGGCGCATCACTGTAACTCGACAATCAACAATCATTCTTCCTCCAGCTGCTCCAGATTCAATAGCTCCGGCGATCAGGTTTACTGTTTCCTTTTCAGAGGAGACATCTCTTAGCGTGCACCCCAATCCATCGTGCATCAATTGATGCTTCGAAGACAGCTCAGCGCACTCCAGCCCCTTCCAACTCATTCCAACTGCCATACGCACTAGACCAGGGGTCCCCAAACTTTTTCCTGTAAGGGCCACATAACGCAGGGGTGCCTAAATGTAAACATGTATTGTTTTCCAGAAAGCCACATATAACCAAATATGAATAACCCTTTCCGAGATCAAATAACCCTCTCTGGGTTCTTCACAGAAAAAAATAATTCAGGAAATATATAATAACACTATTCATGAAATCAATAAAAATCAAATAACCCTCTCTGGGTTCTTCACAGAAAGAAAGTTTGTGTTGTGCCGTGCACAGTCTTGGGTAAAAGTTCAGCTTCAGTTGTCAGAGCAGAATCTATGACTCATATGAGCATGAATAATGCGTCTCTTGTATTGTTCAGGGCCGTAGTTTGGGGGCCACTGCACTAGACAGTCCTCAAGCACTTAGTCTTCTCTACCAGGCATTCAGATGCAAGCCCTTCTTTATTTCAGACCAAGAATCTGCTTCTCGTCTCTATGATGAGTAACTTTAATGCACCCCAAGTCAACACACAGAAGTAGCAGACTCACGCATTTTAATATTTTCATGCGTTCATCAAACTCCTCAGTAGAACGATTCTTTCTCTCGTTCCAAGGTTTCAAGGGAAGAAAGCTCGTTCTGTCTAGTCTAACAGGTTCTAACGTCCGTTCGAATTATACCCCACTATCATTCCAGACATTCTTTTGGGGGTTCGATTAGTCAGAAGGCACTCATTCGACAACACCTCTTTAGTAGATCAGTAAGGGATATTCTATTACGCCGTACCTCATAGTTCTCAAGATTCGTAGTCTACTCTCCTCCATCAATCCATCACCCACATTGCTTGTACTCGAGTCACTATAATCAGCCAACTTCTAACTCTACTGTCCCAAAAGACGATGCTCAGCACTGAACTTCGACGATCGTCCTAATCCCTCTTCTTCGATCTTCAGGAACCATCTAAATCAGACTACCCTCTCATCTATCTTTCTTTCCACTCACTTCTCAATCTCATTCAGTTCTCCATTAAGTTCCCTCATCCTTCGCTCATAGAGATTTCATTACTATCTGCAGTTCGTCATCTCCTTCATAAGGATAAGCATCCCGTTCTCCTCAACCTTTCCCTCTACTCCGGAGCAAGGCGACGACCATGTAATCCACACTGTTTAACGATTGCTCGTCCGAACCTCAACCCCATCCCTCTCGCACCTTATTCATACCCATTGGCTATCCACAAACGCAATGTCTTTATGCCATCCATTTGACTTGAGACTGTATTACAGCAGCGCCAACTCTATCGCACTCACCTGCTCCCTCCGTATCTTCCAATTCATCGCCTGAAACTCTTTCAAAACTCGATTCAACTGCACCGGTATTAATCCTCTTCTTCAGTAATGGACAGACTGCTTTTAGAGTCCATCCAGCTATTCTTCAGAGAGTCCTTGACTATCCAACTTATCTTCTCTTGTGCCACTCAGTAAACACCTTCATTTCCAGCCAGGCTTTACGTTGAGATCTAGACCATCTTTGCTGATTTTAAATCCTCTTTGGGGTTTTGAATCGACTGGGCTGATTACCCGAGACGGAGCCCCCATCCAGAGTCTCTCTACTCAGCCAGCTCTCATCGATCCATCATCGATCCATCATCAATCCATCATCACTATTATCAATAAACATTCTCTCATATTCCATTTATTGTGGCGTGGTCCCTGCTAGTGACATTTAGTTGATGATGTAATCGTTGACTGACATACGGGAGCGGGACCACACCTCAACCTCCTACTCCTGCCGCAACCACGCCTTCACTCTTTAACCACACCTCTAATTACCCAGAAGCCCTATTTATACAGGCCTGTCCCTGCATCTCTTGTTGTCTCTGCTCTCTCGACCCCACCCTCCCACCCCATGTCTCTATCATCTTCACCGTAACACATCTCCATCTTAGAAGGGGGTGGTTCTGAATCGGCTGGGCTGATTACCCAAGACGGAGCCCCCATCCAGAGTCTCTCTGCTACCCAGCCAACTCTCGATCCGTCATCGATCCGTCATCGATCGTCATCGATCCGTCATCGATCCGTCATCGATCCGTCATCGATCCGTCATCGATCATCGTCATCGATCCGTCATCGATTCATCGATCCGTCATCGATCCGTCATCACTATTATCAATAAACATTCTCTCATATTCCATTTGTTGTGGCGTGGTCCCTGCTAGTGAATAGTTGTCGTGAAAAGTAAAACGTGAAAACATTGATTGGACTGTTAAAAATGTAATCAATTAAATAATGGGTTTTGTGATTAATTCACTATAATTACTATAATTAATTCTACTTCAATCAAGCTGTAAAAAGGTATATATAAGGAGCTTGTTTTCAACATTTTAGTTTGTTAATTCCTGATGATGAAGATGAATCAAAAGGTAAGCCTGTGCTACTTTACCTGGCCAGCCAGATGAATTCTCACAATATTTGTTTCCCAGAGTGATACACAATATCAATTTGGCATGAGCCCCAAAGTTTTCATCAGGAGCAGCTCAAAGCTCTAGTCTTTCTCTTGTCTCTGTCTTTGGACCTAGAGGTGATCGCATGCGGTCATTGCGGAAACAAGCGGTCAAAAGGAGTTTCCACTGCAGGGTGGCAGGGCGCACCATTAGGATGAACAGGCAAGGCAAGTTTATTTGTAGATTACAGTTTGTACACACAAGGCAGTTCAAAGTGCTTCACACAACAGGAAAAATGCATTAAAATCACAAAGACATGACAGAAATCACAAAAAAACAAAAAACAATTTCTATTCATTCAATTTAACAATTTTGCATCATCCATTTTGTCCGTACTTAGTGGACCTGAAAAATTGACTGTACAAAGTACACATACTTTGTTACTTGCCATTGCTGCAAAATTGTAAATACTAAAAATGCACAGTGCTGTTAGGTAACATGAGTCAAGCAGGACAGGAAACTTATATAGTGCACCTTGCATAACATAATCATTAAAAAAACTCTCGAACACTGGGACAGATGGCTGAGATGTTTCTCTGTTGACAGCCCATATCTTGAGACATAATTTCAATGGAAGTATTTGCCAATTATGGAAGTTTTAGGTTGATATTTTTGACTGAAGCACCCAAAAGAAACCAAATTCCACACATAAGACACAGGAACGTAGTTGTTATGAGGCTTGAGTGCTAACTGTGGTTGATCACATGACTCTCCACCTCAGAACTACCCACTGTGACCCACATGAAAGCGGAGTATTCTCTAAACTGGAGCACCGAGCTTTGTATCAGCACATTAATCCAAGAACTACCTCCACAATATCCAAGTGCCCTGTTGATCTCCATTCCTCATGCTTTCTTCAGACATTAATCTATCCACCATTCCTGAGAAATGGTCTGAGACTACAAGGGGCTGCTCCAGCCAATCAATTTCACCTTCACCTGCAATTTAAGATTTCATGCCAAAGAAAACCGTGAAAAAGCCACTGCTGAGAGTCATTCAAACACAAAGAGACAGTACAATCTAGAACAGTCACTTATTTAGACGGCGGTGGCCAAGGGTAGCACGGGCCACTTCAGGACGCTTGCTAAGGTATTATATTGGGGTTAGTAACAATTTCATCTTTTAATTTGATTTATAATGCCAAATTACAGCAAATATGAGGAAATAACGAGTTTATTTGTTTGCCAAAAAGTTAAATTCCCAATTCAAATTTTGGAATGTTTCAGTATTGCATTAAACTCCAACTGAAAAGTTACAAAGTCCACTTAAATACTTTGATCAGTCTAAGAGCCACCCTTGGCAATCCTATAAGGGAACCCATGATCTGAAATCAGTGCTTAAAACCATAACATTACAGCCGGATCATCAAAATATCAACAGTCTTGGGATTTTAAGTATAACATGATGTCCAATTCTGACTTTAATGTTTGGTGAGGGTGTTTGAGAACCAGCACTTAGTCTGATTGGTCCTGTTTGAGACCCGGGCCAAGTCCTCACATTTAGTGTCCAGCGGCAGACCTCATCAGCCTGTTTCCGGTGCAAGAGGTGCTTACTGGGATTTATGGCTCCTCTATGCTCCCATTCCCCCAGGGAGCCAACACGTGTCACTTTTATCACATGCTCAAGTTGGAGAGAGAAGGTGAAATGTTAAGTGATGTTTCGGTAATATGCAGCCGGCTCACAGTGTAGCCTTGAGTGGATGTACTTAAGTGTGTGAGGAGGGACTCACAGAGAGCAGTGTCCGATCAGTATGAGGAGAAGACACACCGATTCAGCTCTGAGGCACCCAAAATAAACCATAATAAATTAGCAAATTCAGAAATAACATACATATTTCAAAACCAAATCAAACATCAAAGCCTGTTATTAAATGTGTTCAAAACATACATACACACTCAACAACATGAATGAAATAGTTAATTTAAATGATTCCGGTTTTGTGTAAACATGACTCAAAGTGTATTTAATCCTCTCCTTAAAGTGTTTAATTAACAAACAAGAAGATAACATAAAACGTTTAACTAAAATGAACATTAGATTAAATAATATGTCTAAAGAATCTAAAAAGTGTGAAAACAGTGCAATTGTTGAGCACATTTAAATCTACACCAACAACTGCCATTGTTTCTTTTTCAGACAGTGCTGCAGTATACAATTTGTCCAACTTGGGCACTATGTCTAGATCTGGACAAATGCATACGATATTTTGTCCATGGTTCTGTTCTGTATCATTCTGTGCATGCGCTATCAACATAAATATTACAGATCTCATGAGCACGCACACACAATTCCAAAACATGTTTTTTGGTAATGGTTTGCACATTTGAACTCTTTCTGCTGCTGTCATGGCAACATATGGCACCAAGTCGACCCCGCAGATCTGCATGTGATGTATGATCTGAGTGTGCTGGCCTTTTGAATGCTGATGCTGAGTAAATCGAGTCTCGATCCATCAATGTTATGAGAAGCCTAACAGTGTTCAGTGTGCCCTTAAATGAGCGTGACAGATATGTTTCTTTTAATGCTATTGATTTACGAGTGCCTTTCTGGACATTACAGTGGAAATGATGCTGGTCAGCAGGCTGAAATGGTCTTGGGGTCAGGGGTTGTGC
Organism: Chaenogobius annularis; assembly: GCA_015082035.1. Taxonomy (NCBI): domain Eukaryota; kingdom Metazoa; phylum Chordata; class Actinopteri; order Gobiiformes; family Gobiidae; genus Chaenogobius; species Chaenogobius annularis. The sequence goes on from BJKM01000114.1 coordinate 1,010,048, forward strand.
ATGTTTTGCCGGTTTAGCAGTCCATAACCCTCTCTTAAGTGTTCAGTCACATCGCAGAGCAGACATAATGACCCAGAGAGCGATGTCCCACTGCTCCAATAACAACTGACAGCCACATAGGAAAAATGAAAGATTTTACATATTTCATTCAATTCAATTCATTCCTTCAATTGCAAGTTTCCTCCAAGCCCCAATAATATACTAAACTGACTTTTTTGTTTGCTTTTACCCATGTTATAACATTGTTTCCTCAATACAAAACCTACCAGAAATTATCTAAAAAAAAATTCTACTAACACGGAAAGGGTACCTTTTCTAGCGTGGATGGCTTTGTGGTTAGATTAACAGTTTGAAGCAAGCCAGAAGATCATCTGTTTTACTTCTGGGATGGGCGGGACTTTTCTGTGTTGAGTTTACATTTTCTCAGTGTGTTTGCTTGTATCCTGCAGGATTCTCCAATTTCCCTGAGGTAACCTAAAACATGCAACAATAGGCAAATCCTCCAGGTACTCCAGCCTAGTGTTGTCACAAAACCAAAAAGTTGCAACTTGATCTTGACACTCGATATTAGTTCCATACCACAATAGCAGTAAAAAACACTTTTTTAATACCATAGAATCTAATTTTCAACATACAATCATAGTTTCTTTAATAATATAAAATGTTATACTAGTTCTGATAACAATCAAAACCATAAAACCTTTTTTTGGGTCAGTATTGATCAACTTATCTTGATACTAATCTTTTAGGATCGACTATAGTAGCCTATCTGAGCATACATTTTTTGACAACCCTACAGGCTCTAGTAGAATTAAAAGAGGGATCAAAAGCGCAGAGCAAATTTCCCTGCAGGGACTATAGTGTTGAGATCAGTTCTCGGTTCTCTTGGCCTGGTCTGATCCTCCTCGTGCCCAGCCTCACTGTTCCGTGCTCGGACGATTAATGACCAATAGATGGAGAGAAAGCCATTTCCCAGCTCTTTCTCTCCAGGTGAAGTTCATAGAAGGTCATGAGCAACACAAAGGCAGCTCACCAAATGATGCTCATGTCCCATTAGAGCCGACACAGGGGTCAATCACATTTGTTTATTCTCGACTGTCCGCAGGTGATCGTTATTCTGTAAACATCATCTTAAATTGTCGTCACTTTGTTGACAACATTGAGGTATAAAAGTTTGGATTGCTTCTTGGAGGCTGACTGAGCAAAGAGGCATTAAAAAGCCAATTGCCACAGATTGCATGCTAATAGCAGTTAGAGGAGGGGTACGGGGCGTGCCAGTAACCGATCATTTCCTTAAAAAGGGCCTGTCTGCTCGTGTATGTTATTAAAGAAGTTGAGTAGAATCCACAGGAGATTGAAGATGGCCTCTAAGTGGAACCATGTCCTCAAAGCGTTAAGCGGTATATGTTTGACATTCATAAATCAAAATGACACCCTGCTCAAATTCTGTCGTCCCAGGGATATGCACAAGAACCTCATTTCACTGTCACTTGACCATAGAACCCACTTTAATTTTGGTTCTTAAAGGTGCAGTATACTTTCTGGTGGACCGTCAGCCGCACAGTGATGGAGGAGGTGAGGATGGACTCAGTGATGTCCATGTAGAACTGCACCAGCATCTGCACTTCCTCGGTGGCAGTGTAAGGAGTCCACGGTTGTGATGGGGGAGTCTGTCAGGGAGTCTGTGACTTCCCTGAAGTCCACGATCATCTCCACTGTTTTCTGGTCGTTGAGCTCCAGGTTGTTACCAGTGCACCAGGACACCAATTGGTCAGACCTCCCTCCTGTAAACAGATTCATCCCCTGTCCGAGATGAGCCCGTTTACGTTGGTGTCATCCGCAAACTTGATCAGTTTCACAGTCGTGGCTTGAGGTGCAGCTGTTGGTGTTCAGCAAGAACAGCAGAGGATAAAGTACACAGGCCTGTGCCGATAGTCCAAGTGTCCAAGATATTCTTCCTCAGCCACAGTCGAGAAGTCAGTCAAAACACTGTTAGATGAATCAAACTTTAAAATTCAACAGCTAAGTGAGGTCAGATGGATAGTTTATTGACGAGATGTTGATGAGATATTTTTTAAAAAATTTGTGTTGCAAGAGAGTGAAGATATATGGAGTTGAAAAACAAGCAGGAACACATTTTTTCATTCCACATAAGATCTTTACTAGAATAGACCATTTTTTAAAACTTTCAACACAGATAGGTCAAAAATGACAGAGGTGGACCAAAAAAAGATTTAATGCTAGTCAACTTGATGACCCTCAGTTAAAAATGACATTGAGACTTTTGTAGAGGAAAATGATAATAGATGGACAAACGAAATTTCTCAACCCATTCTCTCAAGGCAGTTTTGAGGGGCAGTTTTGCTGTTACCTTGACCCAAAAGAAAGGCAAGAACGAAACAATTTACCAAACAAAAATAGATTTTTTTAAAAAATGCCCTTCACCAAACAAAGATATTATGAAAGTGGTTCAAAATTCCCGCAATTCTTGGCAGCTTGTTAGCTAAAATACGAGACAGGCGGAATAATGTACCGTAATGTTTTTATTATTATCATTATTATTATGATTATTATAATAATAATAATAATAATAATAATAATAATAATATATTCTTACAATGTTATTATTATTATTATTATTATTATTATTATTATTATTATTATTATTATTATTATTATTATTATTATTATTATATATTTTTTTGCCTGTAGGCTTTATTAAACAAGACAGCATAGAGTGAAATGGGTTCGAGAGAGAAGGGAGGACATGCAGTAAATTGTCAGAGCCGGGTTTTAACTTGCGACACTCTGGCCGGCTGCCTTAACCACTCGACCACCGGGCAGCTCAGAATAATGTAGATTTAACCAAACAAGACCAAATACAATCATTGTTTGAATCCTTCTAGAAAAAAGTTCTCCTTTCTGGATATTCTCAAGTTTGCTGTCATGTCTGAAGAACAAAACAAATAAAATAGGTGCTGAAATTCTAATTTTGAAATTCTAAATGCAATTAAAAGACAACAAATGATATAAATGTTCACCAGATTGTAAAAGAAAATCAAATGAAACACTTTGGCTTGGAGGAACGGAACTTTTATGGATATTTACAAATAAGGAGTTATTATAACCAAGAAATTAAACGAAGCAATGGCCATGATGGCTTTCTGAAGGAAATCTTTATTAGGGCTTATAAATCTGAATCTTTCAAGGGGAATAAAATGTAAAGTATATAAATGCATTAATAATTTGGACAGCTACTCCCACTATGTACATCTCAGAGGAGGACCATGATGTCACATGTCTGGAAAGAATTCTGTTTTTTCATGACATAATGTCAATAAAAAGAAAAAAAAAAAAGAGAAAGAAAAAGAAAAAGAAAAAAATATACAAAATATGGGGGGGGATCACTTAATTTGAAAATTGGTAAATTTGATCGACTCTGGCCTAAATGAGACGTTTATTTTGGACTTTGTGTACACTTTTCTTTTCTTTGGATGGCTTCTTCATTTTTTTATTTAAATTTATTCTCTCGAGTTTCTTATTTTTGTTGCTTAATTTTTCATATTTTGAAAAACATCAAACAAAACATAAAATAAATAAAAACATGCAGGAGTGTTTCAAATGCTTAGTTGAAGCAGAATGATAAAAGCAGCAGAGGTTGGCAAAGCTAATAAACACACATAAATATTTAAGGATTCTGCCCTCGGCCTTCCTCTGGTGTCTAACACATACAGACTCTTCTCTCTGTCACACAAACACAAACCAAACCTTTAGAGTTGTATCTAACCATTTAAATCAAGCACTTCATTTTACTTTACAAAGCCAGTGAAATAATCAGCTCTGTAAATATCGTCTGGACATCCATCCTCACGGTATTGATACTGTGGCATTATATACCTTACTGGTTATTGTCCCATCCCATACTGTTGCCAGTTTTTATGAAAAAGATTTCTGGTGATTAATGAGCAATGTTCTTAATCCTTGTGAGAAATACTTAATAAGACAATAAGCTGCCACTCAAAGTGAAGAGTTGGCAGGAATGGGAATAGCTAATTGGTTTCATTTCAGCGAGGTTGCTTTATTGAGGACATAACTGCCCTATTTCCGCTCCTGAAAAGGTCCTTCTACAAAACTGGTCCAATAGTAGCACTTATTTAAAATGAGCCTAAGCAGTGTGCAGGCAAGAGAGAGCCTCTTGACTCCGACGGCCCATTAGCCTGTGTCACCTCCGCTCTCTGATTCCAAATGATCCTCGGCAGGAGCGGCACCATCAAAGGACCAGGCGCCAAGCTTTAGTGTGTGTGCTCCAGGCTTATGGCACACATGCACGTTTGACAGTTCAACATCTTGATAATATGTTGGAAAATTAAGCAAAATAATACAAATATTCAAAGTAGGGATGCGTTAGGTGTCTTTTGGTGAGATTTATGTTTTACAGGCACAGAATACTTGGCTGGGTGTCATATAATGTTTCTACCAGCAATGTGAAAACTTAGTCTGTGTTTCTCAGTGAGAGCCGTGCAAATGGATTAGGATCACAATAGATGAAATATAGAGTGGTCATTTTATAACCCGACGTTTGTTGGTTCTACTCTTCGGCACCAACAAGTTCTTAATGTCGTTTTGCCACTGAGCAAGACACTTCACCCACTTTCCTTGTGTGTGATCAATTGGTGGTGACAACATACTAACCCTACCCTACATATTCCCCAAAAGTGTATAAAAAGGGGGACCTTTTAAGGATTAGCCAAATGAGAACCTCCCCTTTACTTCTCTTTCAACCTTGACAAAGTCCATCCAGTTTCACGCTCAGTGGAATGACAAGTTACTCGGGCCTATGGAATATAGATCAGTGCTAATGTGCTCATATATTATACCGCTGTGTTTTGTAATGGCGTGTATCCATGGTGTCAATGGCTGTGTTAAAGTGACAGCAGTGATCGGGCTAAATGATGACTCTAGTGATGGTCTCCGCCATCGGTAAAGCTTCACTCTAATACCACTAATGGGCACTGTGGTAATTGTAGCACATTATAAGTAAGGAGCGGCCGGGTGCACCTTACAGAGTGCTTGATTTATACTTAGTTTTATGGACATTCACAGGTTGTTGTCCAACTTGACTCATTTTCATAATAGTGTGGGACAGGGTTGACTTAATGTGCCGCATTAGGCACAAGCAGCCGCGTTTGCAGAGGTGCTGGTGGCGCACACAAACGCAGCAGGTGAATTATTTATGACGCTCAGACGCTCCAAGCACAAGCTCATCACAGCCTGTTTTTGCCTGAGTGCGATTTACATTGGTCTGTATGAGTCGGGAACACCATGCGCTTTGTTTAACTCTTAGAACAAAACTGCATTATCAATTATAACACTGAAAACATTGCCTGACTATATTTGGCCACCACCACCACCAATGAAGATCACACCCCAACACATATATGTTGGGTTTTAATCCTTTTTGGGGACATTCATTTCCTGGAGACTGATCTCTAACCACCTTAACCACAGCCACTACTTGCCGTAACCTTAACTTATCTTAATCAATATCGTATATTTAAATCATGTTGTTGGTCTAAAATTAAATTATTTACGTCATGAGAACACATTTCCAACTTTATCCTAATGATTTAAGGTAAGCGAGCACATTTCTTTATGAATTAAAGATATGTAAAACCAGGCGTACAAAACAAATTACATACTATAGCATTAGAGGTACATATACCATTCAAAAAGCCAACTAAACAGATGAATGTAACTACTGTTTACCTGGATATCAATAAAATACATGACTTTTAGAGGCTGACGTTTCGCTCCATCTCTGGTACATTATAACCCCCCCCCCCAACCCCTCCCGCCCCCGTGCCAGACCGCGCCTCTCCCACACGCAGCCTCCTCCTTCAGAGCATCACTCGCTCTTCACGCAGAGTTGGTGCAAGTGGAGCCCGGAGCGCACAGCAATGTTCCCCGGACTGCGTCTCCACTCTGCACCGGAGACTTCCCACGGTGCGCGGATATGAAGGGAACACCGCGACTAACACCGTGACCTCCACCAACACGCGCTGCACGAACCGGAGAGGAGACGATCGGGCTGCAGGTACAAACACACCAATCACAGGCTTTTATTTTATTAGAAAATGTGTCAGCACAGACGGATTAAAACAGGAGTGTTATTAAAGATTTTAAAGAGCAGAGATTCAATTTAAAATGCTGAATAGTCATGAAGCAGGCTTTTTAAACTTTCAAATTATAGGCTATTTGAGTTTTTCTGCGTTTATGTAGGTAATTTGTCTGATTTGATAGGAAACTTTGGCTCTGTCCAGCTCTCATGAGAGGTACTTTTTCTTGGGTGAAATGTAAACTTTGGAAATGTTTTGTTGTGTTGTTAGACTCAAGTATTTTCCACTGGAGCTACCATCTCAGAAGACTATAGGCTTTGGAAGCTTAAAGTCACAACAAAATAGCTGAGAAAACAGTCTTTAAATTGTGTGTCTTGACTGAAGTAGCCTGAATATAACTAGCTTTTTGTTGATTATTGACTTATTGTCACTGGACATGGTTAGTTCTACATGTAAGGGTTGTATTTTAAACTAATTCATTACTGTATTATAGGAAACACACTCTTTGCAATTCCTTATGTTCCCATGGCCCATTTCTGGTCCTCTCTGCAGAAATCCATCATGGAGCCAGGTGACAGGTGCTATTTTCAGTGTGCTGCCTGTCATCATTATTCTGCATTACACTCTAATAAAGGTTTATTAGTGAAGAGGCTATAGCAGTGAGGAGGCAGAGGCATGTATCATAAGAGCAGAGCCAACGCTTGTGTATTTGTCACTCGAAATTTAGCCTTCAGTGAATACATAAATGATTCATGTCGCGCATATTGCTATTGACTGTTACTGAATTTCTCTCTGGAAATGTCAAATAAATGACACATTATTGTGGTAATAATGTAATGAAGATATGTTCAACTGATTTGTTGTTTTTAATGACCGATGCCAATACGATTGTTTAGAATCCAGAGAAACCGATGGCTCTGATCGATACTAAAGACGATTTTCATTATTTTTCCCAGATTACTTCAACGAACTCATAGACATAGGGCAATATGCCAAAGAAATGTATATCACAATTTTCTTGGGGCTAAAATCTCACCTTTGATTTTACCACGATAAATGTAGAGGTGGGATATCAAAAACTTGATCATATTGTTTGGAAACATGCCAAATTTTCTCTTGTTTTTTATATATATTAAAGTGTTAACTCACAAACAAAGGTTTTGAGTTTGTTTTTTCAATACTTGAACCTCAGCCAAGACATTTTCAGACATATTTTAGCACATTCAAAATTACTGAATGAATATGTACAGTTTATAGATTCAGATTGTCACATTAGTGAGATCCCAATTTGGTTTTAATCACCATATGTTGCCCAGCACTACATCCACAGCCCTGTTTCACACAAACTGGATAAGGAAGCAGTGTAGTCACATTTTGTGATGGCCCTCTTTGCACAAAAGTATTCAAATAAAGCAAAGTTGACACAAGCAAACTATCAGCCTCTGCTGGAGAGGTCGATCGTTGATTTGTCCCGATATAATGGCCAACTGATACAAAGGCAAACCGATATATATATAATATCTCTAATATTTAACACTACTTTTTAAGACACTAACAAGCCTGGTGTTGGTTGCAGTTAGGGATGGGTGACGATATGGCAAATAATATTATTAATTGTGCCAATAGCATGATAGCGTGAATATGGACCAGTGGATTCACTCTGTCACTGCATCCAACAGATCAGTGTGTGGATGCAACAACTTTCTCCAGCTGAACTCAGACAAGACTGAAATCATCGTCTTTGGCCCACAGAAACAAAGAGAAAGTGTTAACAGTCACCTCCAGAGTCTCGCTCTAAAACCTACAAATCAAGTTGAGAAAATCTGGAGGTAATAATGGACTCAGATATTGAATTTTAACAGCCACGTCAAATCAATAACTCAGCAGCTTTTTACCATCTAAAAACATAGCCAAAATCAAAAGTATAGTGTCTAAACCAGACCTGGAGAGACTTATCCATGCGTTTGTCTCTAGTAGATTAGACTACTGTAACGCCTGCTCACTGGCCTCTCCAAACGAGCTGTAAAACAGCTGCAGTACATCCAGAACGCTGCTGCTCGGGTCCTGACTAGAACCAGGAAGTACGATCACATTAGTCCTGTGCTCAGGTCTTCTGCTCTGCCCCCTGTGGCTCAGAGAATAGACATCAAAGCAGCTCTGCTGTGATACAAGTCTCTCCATGGCCTAGCACCAAAAGTACATCTCGGACATGTTAGTGCCATATGAACCATCTCGGACTCTGAGGACCTCAGGCGACCGGCCTCCTGCTGGTGCCAGAGTCAGGACTAAACATGGGAATCTGCGTTTCAGTTTTATGCAGCTAAAATCTGGAACAGTCTTCCAGAGGATGTGAGACAGGCCTCTACTCTGGCAATGTTCAAATCTAAACTAAAAACTGTTTTGTTTGGCGTGGCATATGACTGAAATGCTTTTCTTTGCACGCTTCTCTTTTATGTCTTGAACTAAGATGTGATTTCTGCCATGTCTTTGTGATTTTAATGCATTTTTTCCTGTTGTGTGAAGCACTTTGAATTGCCTTGTGTACGAATTGTGCTCTACAAATAAACTTGCCTTGCCTTGCCATGATCCAAGTACACTCTGTAGCTTTTATTGTTTTTAATTTACTAAAAATATTAGCTCCTTCTAGTTCACACTTCACCACAGGAGGTGTGAACCAAAAAAAAGCAACTTTGAATATAAACTGCAGATCATCAGTGGGTCAGATCACATTCTGATGTTACTACCAGTAAGTATTATTTGGATGTTCAAACTTGTTTTTTTGTTAGCAGACATCTTTAGTTAGTTGATATTAGTCATATCAGAGATTATGGCTCAGTGTGTATTAGTCACCACTCTCGCCGTACAGCAAAAATGTCCTTTAAGAATATAATTTTGTCTAAAATATACAGTACTTTAATTTGCATCGGTCCTGCATCCATTAAACTGTTTGCACTATTCCCTGAGTTAATGTATGCAGTTATGTTTAAGGATGCATAGTTTGACCCCATAGGAACAGTCAGGGGCAGATCTAAGCCCAGGCTGTTGATGTTGTGTGGTTGTGGATGTGCGCCCGAGCTGTGAGCACACAGGACAATCCCTCTCTGCTCTGTGTGTCCACTGCATTCATCAGTGCTCCTCCGTGACATGGACACTTATTAGATTTCACTCACGTTTGCCTTTGCACCGGCACTAATTGAATGCATCCAGGATCCAGGCAGGCACACCCCCCAACATGACCTTGGCTTGTGCTCCAACTCCAGTGATCAGGATGTGCAGGAGGGGGGCACGGAGAGGCACGATTACTTTATGATTAAATCACCGATCCTATTATTTTACATCTCATGGCGTCTTTCTTAAGCCTAACACTGTTTTGATTTGTACATTATCTTGATTAAATACTGGGTATTTCAGTCTATTTTTGGGCTGAAATCTTACGCGGTGGGTAATAGATATGCACAATAAATATTGAGCCCAGAAATATGCCGGTAATCGTTCATATATACCAAAAGTTTCATATGGCCTATACCAAATTGCCCAAACATGCATGAAGGAAAAATATTCAAAGAAAATAGGAAGCTCAGTAAAATTCAGTTGATAGTTAAGTTGTATACTCATTGTTGCATCTACCAATCCCAGGGCTGTGGTGTCCCTGGTCAAGGTGGTCATGCATTTGCCTACTCCAATCTCAAGTTATAACTTACTTGTAACTTGTAACTAACATAAGGGTGTAGCAATCACCAAGAAATAACCAAAAGATGACACTGTTACTTCAGCTTTCCAATTTCCATATTCACCCTCCATTTGAATATTATAAACGTTTAGAGTAGAGTTCATGCTATAAACAAATGCCTCCCAGAGCAGTGAGTGATGCAGCTGCCAGTATGGGCCCAGTCCAGGCAGCTGCGGGCATTTGTCAGGGCTCTCCGCTGACACCTCTCCAGTCATCTCCCCAGGCTCTGATTTACGTGAAAGGTGACCGCTCTCATCACTCAGCTCTTCTCTCTCTCCTCTCGCTGATTTGTTGGGGTTTGTTGGTCCTTAGGCATGTGAAGGACGCGGCCACACTCCGCCTTCCAAAACAATATCATAAGCAGCCTCCATTAGCCATATGGGCCTCAGTCTGCTGATGCAGCCTGGACACAGGCCGACAGCACAATGCCACTCTTCTAATCAGTGCCTTAGAAGCTTGCACATGTTCACTCGCTCATGCCTCACTGGGGTTTTCATCTTGGTTAGCTAAAAGTTTCTCATTTTAGTATTTGGGGTGATGGGTATGCATTATGATGATTGAGACTTTGGGAACCTTAGTAGGAATGGACAATATATTGGCTAATATAAATGGTGATTTTTTTTTTTATACCGGTCCAATTGCTGGACAAACATTGAAATATTGGCATCGAAAAGAGCTTTGGTGGAAAAAAATGAGACCACTGCACGATTTCTGCATCCAATGATGGTGAAAGCAACGTTCTGATTGGCGGTGCTTGAGGCGGTCTGCAGATTCGCTTTGCCCTTTTAAAAAAGCTTTTCTACAGCAGGAAAAAGAAAAATGCTTGTGGACAATAACAATATGCCAACGTGTTTGCTAGAGCTAGGAACTCGTTCAACTGACTTTATACCTACTTTTGCCGTGTGAAAATGAGGTACCCCAACCTCAGGCCAACCTACGTTCACGGCATAGTCCACTGTGAAAGAAATGTGATTAAAAAGTGCTTTAATCACAAATGATGTTGCAGAAGAGGCTGTTTAAAACCTGGCAAGTTGGATAACCTTAATATCAGCGAGAGTGCTCTACTAAAACTGTAGTACTACTACGGCAACTACTAAAGACAGAGGAGATTGGCCAAAAGAAAAGCCTCTTCTGTCGCCTGTGTCGTCCTCGCACCTGGAGTGAGCTGCTCTGAACAGCGCTCTAAGGCTGTGTTTGCTCACAGTTTTCTGTTTTTGCTGACTGTCCTTTTTCCACAGCTGCACCCTGCACACTCTGCACCTGACTCACACCTCATCATCATTATAACCTTGCTTTTCCATTGAACTATAATATACACTACACTTGTTTTTACAACCAAACCTTTATATATAATGCATTTCCAACCATAACGGCTTAGACAAAAGATTTGAGATGTTAACTGAGCGGTAACGAGGCAGTTTGCACAGAAGTAGATAAAGCACAGAAGGGTATATTGTCTTCTCCTTTGCCATATGCTATCTATATATTGCCAATTGACATATATTGGCTATATTTGTCCGGAAAGACAATAGCAATGGGGGTCTACGGTACAATTTGTTACAATTCCATCCTCAGAACAATTATGCAAAATATGACACTGGTGACAATTCGCACCTTAGAGTTCAATAGACTTAACTGCCACAGACGGTGAGCTGATAACTAGGGTGTGTTTGTTTCAGTGTAGCTCCTCCCTTTAAACAACTGAAGAGGCGACTTGGATGAGTGTCGAAACATATTCATCCCTAAATCTTTTGTCCAGTTACACTAACAAAATTAAACAAAACCTACCCGGAGGGGATTTGCACAGACATTTGGAAGTAACGGTGTTTTTACTTTCGTACATGTTTCTGGCCACTCTACAATAAGTTTAGGGACAACGATGTCAGCTCAGAACAATCAGACTTTGTTCTGTCCCGTAGTTGTATCTTTAGCTCAAAAACCTCAACGTGGATCTCTCGCCAGGCGTCACACTTCAATCAATACATCTTCGTTAATTTCATTGGCCTGTGTAGCCCGGGTCGGGTCTTGTGTCACTGTCGGTAACCCGAGTGTTGTGTTCATGATTAGGTCTGGGGTTTTGGGTGCTCGACTCAGCAGGATTCAAAGGCCCTAAGCAGCTGACTGGTCCTGTTGTACTAAACTGACTTTTTCAGCTTTTATTATAATGTTGCTCCCTCATCTAAAACATACCTGGAGTTGTGTTTTTTGTCCCTTTGTTCATGTTCCACTTTAAAAACACAAAACCCAAACACACACGGCACCAAACTGGTGCATAATTGGTTTGAAAAATCTTGTTTGCAACAAGAAACAACAATGATAAAATAAATGAAATAAAAATTCCAGCCACACAGAACCACAACGGACCCAGGAAAACAGTAGATCTTTTTATCTGTGACCAAGTCAGCCCATTTACCGTTTATGTGATGAGATGTTCATCAACATGTTTTTGTCTCTGTTTAGTCCCTCTAGTGTAAAGGATCATTGCTGTGTTTTAGGCTAGACATAAAGACACTTCTTAACATCGCAGCTTTTTCACAGGATCATTTACATTTACTCTTATACATTTTCGTGAATAACAAAGTAGTTTTCAGACACCATACTTTTACTCCTGCTAGAGTCATATGTTTGTGTAAAAGCACTCTGACTTATGGTAAAAATAGTCAATTATTATTGTTTCTTGCACCACCGCTCCTTCAGATATTTCATGTGTTGCCATTGCACGGTGGCAGAGTAATTAGAGCTCTAGCCTGCCAATAAGGAGCTCATGGGTTCGATTCCAACGCATGATCAGGCCCCCTCTGGGTGGAGTCGGCATGTCCTTCCCATGTTACCGTGGCATGTGTGTGCATTGTATGTGACAATATATGAATGTACTGTGTATTGTCATTTCAGACTGAGAATTGATCTCTCTCCGGGTGCAGTTCCCTGGGAGTCATGAGGACCAGAAGGTGAGAAAACAGAATACTGCATTGTCAGCATGGTGTTTGAATGGAAGCAAATCACAAAGGCTGCCATTCTTTCTTCCCTCTACAAACAACAGATATCCTGCATTATTCTGCTAAAACCGGTAACCAACTGTTCCAACTGATTTGGGGATTTTATTTCTAAACCCACACACAGAACGGCGTGCTTCCTTCAGGTGGATCTACTGTCTCCACTGAGCCGGCGTCTTTAAATCATCATAACTTAGAGATATTCTTAATGTCAGTCTCTGCACTTTCAACTCTTCTCCCTCCGTGGGTGCAGCACTAACTGATCTGAGACTGGCACAAACATACTCCATCTATCTTTGCCTTCTCGCCCTCCACATTCTATCCCTCCGCACCTGCCACCTGACCTAGCTTTTCTCTTTCCTCTCTTCCCCCTGCCTGTGTCTCAAACCCTGGCTCAGCTCCTATGTCTCCCTCTCTCTTTCCACACCTCATTTCTGCTCTCCTCTGTCTCTGTCCCTCCCTCTCTCGCTGCCACCTGCCCCAGCTCGGCCCTTCTCCTTCTCTTCCCCCCTGTCTATCTGACCTGGCTTCAACCCCTCTCTCTCTTTCTCTCTCTCGCTCCGTCCCCCTCTTCTCCCTCATTGTACCTGACCCAGCTCTGTTCACCCCCAGCGCGTGGCTCATGATGAATCCTTGCTCGTTCCTCCGGTTGTGTCAGCGCCTCTGCTGGTTTATAGGCTGCTGCTGAGATGAGGTGACAGTGCGCTCTGAAATATGGCCAAATTAAGAGCGCTGCTATGTGTAAACAACGCAAATAAACAACAAAATTCATAAATCAAGTGCACCAAGGCCCGCCGCTGTTAGAACTTTGTTGACCTGTAATATTTGGAGGGAGTTTTGTGCAGCTCGGAGGTTTTGCTGACTTCACGTTTGCCATTTATTGGCGCCACACTGGGCTGTATTATTTATGACTCACATGCAAGTGAGCTTTTGGTATTGGGGTATTGTTTCCATAAATCATAAGTTGCTTCTGGCTAATCTGAATCGCTCATATGAATGAATGAACTTAATTGTAGTTGTCCACGTCTTCTTGTTTCAAAATTACAACCAAAAAAGAGGGTATTGAACTGAAGCAACTTGATATATTAGCCGATCACGGACAGCAAACACCTCGCAACATGGAGAACAATAATGTCTATTTCACAAGCAACTTTTGAATATTTTCATCTCTTAATACCTCAACATTCATTTACTCCAGCAAAGAACTCACTTTAATTTACAACAACAAAAAATATATCCAGGCAAAGCCATAACTCCTTCGTGGAGATAAGAATATAGCAAACCCCCACCAGAAAAGTTACGCCATGCATCTTTAAGTGATTTTTTGTTTAGTTTTTTTAAGTCTGCATGTGTACATTTCAGTCCCAAGTTCTAATAATTGATGACTTTTCTTTTCTGAAGCAGACCATACTAAGTTTGAGGTTGGATATAGATTTTGTTTGTTTTTTGGACGAGGTAAAATGTCAGTGTTTATGATTTATTTTCTGTGATTTCCTTTGCTTGGGATGACAGAGAATCATCCCAGACATTATGAAAGAGACTCGAATGAATGAGCTAAAGTTTTCCTTCTCTATAAAACATTTTGTTAAACCGCTAATCTATCAGTATCACTTATTATTTAACTAGTTATGAAACCGCCCCTGAACAATATTTGATTTATTGCTGACATGAAAGATCACTGAATGGACTGAGAGGGAAACACATGAACAAATATGAATTTAATATTGTTTTTTCTGACTCTGCACCATTTGACATATAAAAAAAATCCATTTCATATGTTCCACGGAAATGAGCTGCCACTCCTCCTTCCACAGTCATCCATCAAGCTTGCTCTGCTCATTTGACTTTAAGATCACACCGACAAGTAGAAGATAGAGTATTAGACCACACTTTTATGTTTTCAGTATAAGAAATACTGTTCAGACGCAGAAAACACCAGTACAAAATGATTGGTTTGTGCGTCTTAAGACTGCTAAAAAGTGTTGGAAATATGATTGAAGGACATATACAAATAGTATTAGTTTATTGAATCGCCATCTTCATTGTTCAAATTCCAAGTCTAAGTCTGAGTCATTCAAATAAACTAGTCCGAGTCTAAGTCACAAGTCCAGGCCCTGCGTTGCATTCTCATAGTTTTAAACGAACTTAAAATCTGTCTTTGCAAATGTTTTTTTAAGGCAATTATACAGAAGTTGGCAGAATAAGGATTTGAGAGCTGTAACTAGTCAAGTCAAAGTCCAAGTACTTGTGACTAAGTCTGAGACCTCTAGTCTGAGTCACTGCACGAGAAAGTCATCAGTGATTAGGTTTGACTTGAGCCAAGTCACGATTCTCAGAAATTGCTCGGAAAACGGGTCACAAGTCCAAGTCTGGGACTCAAGTACTACATGCCTTGGGCTTGGGGCTGGAGTGTTCACTGACTTGTTGCATGGAGAAACTAAGGAAAAAGTTCAGATTAACAGAAACCAGAGTATTATTTGTGGAGAGTCTTTAAAGACAGCTGGGCTGCTTTATGAATAAATGATGTGGATTTAGTACCCTTCAAATGAAACTCTGCTGCAGAAGCCCGTCTGCACCGTCATCCCCTCTGCATACACAAAGATAAACTTAAGGTGAATTATTTATATTACTGAGTGGGACCACTCTGGACTCTACACCACGCTTGACCTGAGTCACAGAGAAATCTAAAAAATGTGTGCATATGTGCAAAAATGCAGCCATAAAGTTCTGAGACACGCTCTTCTACTTAAGTAATAATATTTTGAAGTAGCAGTGTACTCTAGTAATAATGTGGCGACTCTGTGCAGTGTGTGAGTGTGCAGACAGCAGCACTAAAGTTACTCTCTCAGTGGGCTTTCTGCACCATCCCTGTTAATGATTTTACACTTGTTCTTCAGGGAAAGTAATTAGAGATGTTGTGGTCTATAAACAGCACCACTTTTCAGTTTTAATTATATTCTAAAAAGCCAGTCAGCTTTTGTGTAATTGCAGAGCTTTTTTGAGAAATTGTTTTGTGTGAAGTTCATTAATTCAGTTGGATAAATTGTGTATGACATGTACAATTATAATAAGAAGCTGCCAGCGCAGATGATGGTGCAGTTTTACACGGCCATCACTGAGTCCATACTCACATCCTCCATCACCGTGTGGTACGCTGGAGCCACAGCCTGGGACAAACAGAGACTACAGCGCATTGTGCGTTCTGCTGAGAAGGTGATCGGCTGCAGACTTCCATCTCTGCAGGACCTGTACACGCATTGTGCGTTCTGCTGAGAAGGTGATCGGCTGCAGACTTCCATCTCTGCAGGACCTGTACGTCTCCAGGGCTCTGGGACGAGCAGGTTGGATCACAGCTGACCCTTCTCACCCTGGACTTGGATTATTTGAACCACTCCCCTCAGGCAGAAGGCTACGGTCCATCTGGACCAGAACCTCCTGCCACAAAAAGTTTCTTTCCCTCTGCCGTTGGACTAATGAACACTTAACACCTGCCACTTTAACAGTTATTCAAACCAATAACCATTCATTATACTGCTCATTTTTTGCACTATTCTGACCAACTGTAAATTGTTAATATATTCAGACCAAGTCTATTTTATTTTATTTGTAAATTGTATGCATGCCCTTTTATATATATATATATATATATATATATACAAATATATATATATATAGATGGATACTTTTTTACTATTCATTGCTGTATGTTGCACCTTAATGCCAAAGCAAGTTCCTAGTTTGTGAATGACAGCAATAATGGCAATAAACCCATTTCTGATTCTAATTCTGAGAATGTGAAGATTAACTGTATTGTCCCTCCTTGGAAATGTATGTTTGGCATTTCACCATAGAACAACCTGTTAGGAGCAAAAGGGCTCTTGGTCAGGATAGAGGCCCAAGGAGGAGGACACCCACCCAGACAGAGGGGGAACATTCAGACTCCTAACAAAATAGCTCACATAATCTCTCTCATTATCCCAAATCTGATCATTAAAATGACAATTATTTTGTATTTCCAAATGTCCATCATCTCATAGACTGGTCAAAGAAAGGCCAGTCTGAAAATTGATATTCAATTGGTGTTTAGGTGATTATAAAATTTGGATATTGCGAGCATTAACCTGAAAATGTCTCTGCAGGCTCGGGAGACAGTCCTGAAGATTGATGGAGGGCCATGCTCTTCAAACAGCAGGCACAGCTCAGACAGAAGCTCTTGGTTCTGGGCAGCCTTGCTATTGGAAGTGTGTTGTATCTAGTGGCCCGCGTTGGGACTTTGGAAAGGTAAATCTAATCCAGTGGTCTGTGTTTAAGTCACAAATGCATTGCTTCCCACAGACTGTTGGTGCAGGTAATGTCTGAGGCTGTGTATAGTGCCATTGCTACCTCTAATGTTAAGTGATGAGTACTTAGGAAGATGCGCTGTCAAACACTGATCCTGTGGCATGTGTTCCAGGCTGCAGCCAATCTGCCACGTGGAGCACAGACTGGTCCCTGGGACTGAGGAGATTCCTCTGCGAAGCCTTCAGTTCAAACGTGCTCTGCTCCACGAGTTGCGCCGAGGCAATGGCACAAAAGAGCAGCTGGGATTACAGCGGCTGGTGCAGCAGCTGCCACAAGCCCTCATCATTGGGGTGCGGAAGGGCGGCACGCGGGCGCTCTTGGAGATGCTTAACCTGCACCCGGCTGTGGTCAAAGCCTCACAGGAAATTCACTTCTTTGACAATGACAAGAACTACGCTCGAGGCATTGAGTGGTACAGGAGCAAAATGCCCTTTTCTTTCCCCCATCAGATTACCATTGAAAAGAGCCCTGCATACTTCATCACAGATGAGGTCCCTGAACGCATCTTTAAGATGAACTCTTCCATCAAGCTGCTCATTATCGTGAGGGAACCCACCACCAGAGCTGTGTCAGACTATACACAAGTGCTAGAGGGTAAAGAACGCAAAAACAAAACCTACCACAAGTTTGAGAAATTAGCCATAGATCCCAGCACGTTTGAGGTGAACACAAAGTACAAAGCCGTTCGTACCAGCATTTACACCAAACATTTGGAGCGCTGGCTCAAGTTCTTCCCTGTGGAGCAGTTCCATATTGTGGATGGGGACCGTCTCATCACAGACCCTCTGTCTGAGCTGACACTGGTGGAGCAGTTTCTCAACCTCCCATCAAGAATCAGCCCCTTCAATCTCTACTTCAATGCAACCAGGGGGTTTTACTGTCTGCGATTCAATATTGTTTTCAGCAAGTGCCTAGCTGGCAGCAAAGGGCGCATTCACCCAGAGGTTGACCCCTCAGTGCTGACCAAACTGCAACGCTTCTTCCACCCCTTCAACCAGAAGTTCTACCAGATCACTGGAAGGACCTTCACCTGGCCGTGAGCCTCACAAATCTCCTCCAGACTGAATGTGTTGTGTATGCTTAGATCGGCTTTAAACAAAGCACTTCATTCTTTAAAGTACGAGCTTCAGGTCAAAGCAACATACAAAGAACAAATATTTATCATATGCTAACAATTAGGTCATTTTCAAGACAAACCTACTGAAGTTCAAAATAGGCATGCTTTGAGTGAATTGGAGTAGTATTCAAACATATTTTTTTATTTTCTTAGTTTTGTCTGCAATGATCTGTTAATAAGATATTTTCAGCTATGGGCATTAAAGCAGATGTATTTACACATGTCATTGAATAAAAAGGTTTAATGTTGTAGTTTTTGTTAAATGCCGGACCTTTATTCATGTATTTTATTTGTCCTGTTCTCAATTGTCATTATCTTATACACTCATAACTGAACTGTATTCAACCACCACATGTTATCTTAACAAACGCCCTACTTTCTGTTGTCCATTGTTCATTAATCCAACAAAATGGTATTCTATAACAGTGCTTGGTTTATCTTTGTTAAATTTGACTTCCCATTGTGTTAAACATTTAAAATGGCATCATTTTGACTCTTTCCTGTGGTCATTCAGTCAAAAAATGTGGTAGAATAAACAGCTTGAATTACATTATTTGTCATAAAGTCCTGTTTTTGCTGTTTGTCACTATTTCATATTCGATTACTTTTTTTTACAGTCTAAAGGATGGACCTAATGCAGGGGTGTCCAAACTTTATTCCACACAGACTAAACGGAGGGATCTAGGCCACTGACTGGTGGTCAATACAGTGAATAATTTGAACATGTGCATTTAGAAGAGGTTAGACTGAGCCAACAGAACTTAATTAATGATTTGTTCTTCAATACGACACACTACATTTTTGATATTGGCTTTATCAAGGCACATTCTGACCTAGAGTGTGACGGGATGGACTGAGCCATCACTGGCATACGGCCTTGGATAGTGTGGATGGAGGGTTCAGGGGCCATGATCGGAGCATTGGCCCCTGCATAAAGTGAGGCCCCGCCCCTCGTCTTGGCCCCGCCCCTAAGCTCTGCTTCTCTCTTCTTCTCTAATTGAATCCTTCTGTGCGATCTTCATCTCCCAAATCTGCAACTTTGTGAAGAAGTGTTGTAAACATGGCCTACACCACTGCCGGGGGGACCAAGAAGAAGGTGTGCTACTACTATGATGGTGAGCCCCCCACAGCAGCCCCCGGGATCATCTGAGGCTAACGTTAGCCTCTGAGCTAATGTATTATTGTGGCACAGTGCAGCTAGCATGGCTAACGAGGAGGTGTTAATGAGCAGTGTCGCGCCTGTGATCTTAGATATTAAACTCGGATCCATCTCCATTAATGTCCTTTTTCTACAGTAACTATAGTGATATGAGCACGAGTGTAGTCCGGCTCCTCTAAATGAATGAGAGGGAGTTTGTGTGTTTATTGGACTGAAGCGTCGGACGAGTTACTGGTCTTTAAGCACGCTCATTGTTTGAACATTAGAGAACAGACGGGCTTTTCTCCTCCAGCGGTGGGACTGTGCTCCACGACCCTCTAAACGCACCACAATGTCATTCAGAAACAGTTTGGATGCACGCGCACACAATTACATCAAATATGAATATGAACTCATGTAAGATAAGAACCTTTATTGTCCCACAATGGGGAAATTCCAGTGTTAAATAAAGTTAAATAAAAACAAGATAAAAAACCACGGTTGGGTACAGTGAATCATGTGGACAAGAGAAATGCCTTTATAAATAGAAGTTAAAGAGACTTGATTGCATTATAATATTTTAAGTGCTTATGGATAAAATAAATGACTGGTAAAGCAACTTCAGTAAGGTTTGCACCAGAGATCATTATATTGGCACATAAAGAGTGGCTGGCACATGTTCAGGGCAAGCAGTGTTCATTACAAAGTCTTGACAGCAGCAGAAAGGAAAGACTGTGAAACCTGTCCTTCACACTGCGAGGGTGGATCAGTCTGTCACTGAAGCTGCTCTCCACAGCAGACAGAGTGTCCTGCAGGGGGTCAAACTCATCCTCCAGCATAGATGTGAGTTTAACCCTTCTGTCCCCCACCTCCTGCACTGAGACCAGAACACTTCTTAATGACCTTGTCCAGCTTCTCCCTCTCCGTGACGCTGCTGCTCCAGCAGACCACACCGTACGTGAGGGCTGATGCCACCACAGAGTCGTAGAAGGTCCCCGGGAGTGGCCCCACATTCCAAACCACTCTCAGGAGGTGGAGCTGACTCTGCCCCCTCCTTCACAGTGCGTCTGTTGTGAGTCCAGTTCAAGGTTCATGTAGAATTTTTCACAGCTCTTTGCGATGAGGGTAGTGCAAAAGTATACAGCTATAAAAGTATGCTAAACGTGAGTACATTTTCAGATGAATATGCTATTAATAGTCATTATTGTTCAAAGTCAGTGACGTTTTCCAGGTGACATTGGGAATTATTATTATGGCCAAGGACATCCAATGAAGCCACATCGCATCAGAATGACCCATAACCTTCTCCTGAACTACGGACTGTACAGGAAAATGGAGATCTACGTAAGTGTAAAAACTAGATCCCCTGATAGACTGTTGCATTTCAGATAGATTTTATCTATCTGGCATTTTATTTGGTTGTTCTCTTTACAGAGACCTCACAAAGCCACTGCAGAAGAAATGACCAAGTACCACAGCGATGATTACATCAAGTTCCTCCGATCAATAAGGCCCGACAACATGTCAGAGTTTAGCAAACAAATGCAGAGATGTGAGTTCTGCTCTGAAATATTTGTACGGAAGAATTATTCTGAGCTGCATTATATGTGCAGTTTTATGTAATAACGGATGTCAGTGTAATCTCTCATTTGTCCAAGAGTGAGTTTAAAACATTGTCCAGATTTTGAAAATTGTTTCTACAATTTAATATTGGAGAGATAAGAGATGCTGTCCTTCAGTCCATTTATATGCAATTTAAGAATTGCATCTTTTTGTTGGACAGCTTAATGGAGCTTAAAATATGTTTTCTGCAAACATTATAGCCAGCAATGGTTAGATTATACACTTGACTATACCAAAGGTTTTTAAGAGTATTTTTGTTTTGCAGTCAATGTGGGAGAAGATTGTCCTGTATTTGATGGCCTGTTTGAGTTCTGTCAGCTTTCTTCTGGAGGCTCGGCAGGTAAGTACCAGGCATGGAAAAAAAAATAAAAAAATTTGGAATGCCTCTTTATATGTACCATTAGTTTTAATCAGGGGTGTCAAACTCATTTTCGGCCTCAGGCCAAATTTCGACGCCCAGGCCCAAACGTACAGTCAAATATAAAAGGATAATAATTATAAAGAATTGTCTGATATAGGCTAATAATAGTTATTTGTGGACACTGTTGCATAAATCAGAGGAAAGACCAGTCCATATTCAGCGGCAGGAACAGGAATATGGACTTGTCTTAATTCTGTTAGATCTGAGTGCTGCTTTTGACACTGTCAATCGTGGAATCCTCTCACAGAGACTAGAGGACTGGGTGGGCATCACTGGCACTGTCTTAAACTGGTGAAAGTCCTATCTGGAAGACAGGAAGTACTTTGTTGAAATTGGTAACTGTGACTCAGACCAGATGCCCCTGACCTGTGGGGTGCCCCAAGGGTCAATCCTGGGACCCCTTCTATTCAACCGCTACATGCTGCCGTTAGGTCAGTTGATACGCAGCGAGAATGTGTCCTATCACAATTATGCAGACGACACTCAGATCTATGTTTCACTGACGGCAAGTGAATATGGACCTGTGGATTCACTCTGTCACTGCATCCAACAGATCAGTGTGTGGATGCAGAACAACTTTCTCCAGCAGAACTCAGACAAGACTGAAATCATTGTCTTTGGCCCACAGAAACAAGTGTTAACAGTCACCTCCAGAGTCTCGCTCTAAGACCTAAAAATCAAGTTAGAAATCTGGAGGTAATGATGGACTCAGATTTGAATTTTAACAGCCACGTCAGATCAATCACATCAGCAGCTTTTTACCATCTAAAAAACATTGCCAAAATCAAAAGTATAGTGTCTAAACCAGACCTGGAGAGACTTATCCATGCGTTTTGTCTCCAGTAGATTGACTACTGTAACGGCCTGCTCACTGGCCTCTCCAAACGATCTGTAAAACAGCTGCAGTACATCCAGAACGCTGCTGCTCGGGTCCTGACTAGAACCAGGAAGTATGATCACATTAGTCCTTGTGCTCAGGTCTCTGCACTGGCTCCCTGTGGCTCAGAGAATAGACTTCAAAGCAGATCTGCTTGTATACAAGTCTCTCCATGGCCTAGCACCAAAGTACATCTCGGACATGTTAGTGCCAATATGAACCATCTCGGACTCTGAGGACCTCAGGGACCGGCCTCCTGCAGGTGCCCAGAGTCAGGACTAAACATGGGGAATCAGTGTTTCATTTTTATGCAGCTAAAATCTGGAACAGTCTTCCTGAGGATGTGAAAGACAGGCCCGCTACTCTGGCAATGTTCAAATCTAAACTAAAAACTGTTTTGTTTGGCTGTGCATATGACTGAAATGATTTTCTTTACACTCTTCTCCTTTATGTCTTTAAAACTATTTTAAGGGATAGCCTGAAAATGGCACCTTTTTAAATTTCTTTAAGGTTTTGTGATTTCTGTCTTGTCCTTTGTGATTTGAATGTATTTTTTTCCCTGTTGTGTGAAGCACTTTGAATTGCCTTGTGTACGAATTGTGCTCTAACAAATAAACTTGCCTTGCGATATGATTCTGATATTTTTATCAACAGACTTGTTTGCTGCACAAACTCAATATGAGCTCACTATTTTTAATAGTTTAAGCTTATCTTGGTGACAAATTATTCATGTAGTGACTCAAATGAGTGCAATTGTGTTTGTATTCAGTGTCACATTAAGTGTGGACACAGTCAGAGCTCACAGCAGCTTCACTCTGTCATGTTCATACTTTATTACACTCTGAACTGTGTTTTACCTGTGGCTCTGGTCCGTCCAGGTTTGCACTGGGATGTTCTCAGATACAGATATTTCCCCTCTGGAGTTTGTTTTGTGTCTTTGTGGAAAATGTGACCAGCTTTTATTGTACCTAGCTGGTTCAGTGAAGCTGAACAGACAGCAGACTGACATTGCAGTAAACTGGGCTGGAGGTCTTCACCACGCCAAGAAATCTGAGCGCATCTGGCTTCTGCTATGTCAACGACATTGTGCTAGCCATCTGGAGCTGCTTCAAGTAGGTTCAAACTTGTCTTGTCTACTATATCATCAATACTTGTCAAATATGTTGGGTCATAGTGGTATTGAGCTCTCTCCTTCTGCCATGCTGGTCAGGTACCACACAGAGGGTGCTGTACATAGACATCGACATTCACCATGGTGATGGGGTGGAAGAGGCCTTTTACACCACAGATCGGTTCATGACTGTGTCCTTCACAAATACGCGAGAGTACTTCCCGGAACTGGAGACCTCAGGGTGAGCTGTAACTCCAGATGTTATGGATATTTGAGACGTGGCTCTAATGCTTTTTATATCTTTCGGTTAGAAGATATCAAAGAATTATCGCTATATGTAACTGCTGGGGTTTAAAATCTAATCTTGATGTCGGTAGGATATTGGAGCTGGGAAAGGAAAATATTATGCCGTCAACTTCCCTCTGCGAGATGGCATTGACGATGAGTCGTATTGAACAAATCTTCAAACGGTGAGTATGACATGAACAAACTACTGGTTCAAATTGACTTGTAATGCTCATGGTCCACAACTGACTATTTAGTTCATACAATTTTAAAAAAAAAAAAAAAAAAAAGGTTCATACCACATTTTTGTGATGTGTGCAGGTAATGGCCAAAGTGATGGAAATGTACCAGCCCAGTGCCATTGTGCTTCAGTGTGGAGCAGACTCGCTCTCAGGAGACCGGCTTGGTTGCTTCAACCTCACCATCCGAGGTGAGACTCACTGTTTTCTTCAATTATACTCTGACTTGATAAGTAAAAATTGTGGTCCCTGTGTCTGCTCAGGACATGCAAAGTGTGTGGAGTACATGAAGTCCTTTAACCTGCCTCTGCTGATGCTGGGTGGAGGGGGCTACACCATCCGAAACGTGGCCCGCTGCTGGACCTATGAGACCGCTGTGGCACTCGACACAGAGATTCCTGATGGTCAGCCTACCAGATTTTTCCCAATTTGACACTGCCAGTTATTTTGGGTTTTGTCGTATTTTGTCTTTGTTTTAAACCGTTTGGTGCATGCATTAACCTGAAAAGAGCCTTGATTAGAGGATGTACAACTCTTCTTCTTTTTAAGTATTCTTACAGTCATCACACGGTCTCTAACCTGTTATATTGTTTGGTGCAGAACTACCGTACAACGACTATTTTGAATACTTTGGCCCAGATTTCAAATTGCACATCAGCCCATCCAACATGACCAACCAGAACACGCAGGAGTACATGGACAAAATAAAGTATGCTTTGTTCTGAGTTCCCTTTAAAGCCATTTATTACAGTATGTGCCAGTCTGAGCATCTTCCGCTCTCTCTGGACAGGCAGCGGCTCTTTGAGAACCTGCGAATGTTGCCTCATGCTCCGGGGGTTCAGATGCAGGCCATCCCAGAGGACGCTGTCCCAGAAGACACTGTAAACGAGGACAGAGAGGACCCGGACAAGCGCCTCTCCAGTAAGATCCTCTTATTACCCCATATTTTCACATGGGCTTTAGTAGTCCTTAACAAACTGACAATAGGTACATGAATGTGGATAATGGCTTTAATTTGTATGATTTTTAAAATCAAAATATGCTGTCTTGAAGGTAGACTTTTATAATTAATGTAATTGAATTGTTTCAGTTCGGGACAGAGACAAGAGGATCGCCTGTGATGAAGAGTTTTCAGACTCTGAAGATGAAGGAGAGGGAGGCAGGAGGAACGTGGCCAACAACAAGAAGGGAGTGAAACGACTGCGAGTGGAGGAGGACAAGAAGGAGAGCGAGGACAAGAAGACAGGTATGTTATGTAATATGACACTTGAGTCCCTTATTAGGGCTGGGACAATATGTCGTTTTGCAATTACAGTATTGTCACAAGGTTTTGTAGATACAGTATGTATCGCAATACTTTAAAAACATCTGGTTTATAATAAAGCTGCATGCCATTTGTGTTTGCTAACGTTACAGGCAAAGCTACTGTTGGTTTCAGTATTTTTCATAGCAGTTTTGGTGCTGATAGATTCAATCATGGAAGAAATCTTGCACTTCAAACCATTTGTGTGCATCTGCACTTTTTTTCAAAAGGCAGACTTATTTACAGTCAGTTTATCACTTTTGGGAACTTGACCTGTGCATTCTTTAAAATATTTCAGGTAATGTATTGCAGTTCCTATAGAGAGATGTTTGTGATTTTAGGCCTATGTATCGTGACAAAAGCGTTTCGTCCCAGTCCTCCTACTACTTGCTATTAATCACCTTTGAACTAATTTTCTGTTATTTCCCTCAGAAATTAAAGAGGAGGAGAAGTCTAAGGACATTGGTGCTGAAAAAACGGACTCTAAAGGGTAATGGCCCTGTGTTCTTATGTTGGTGTAATCCCTCATTCGTCCAGGAGTGTTCCATTGTAGAAAAAGATTCAGTTGTAGTCATCTGGACTCTGTTTTAGAAAAACGAAACGTTTCGACACTCATCCAAGAGTCATTCTCAATCTGTGAAACAAGTCTGAGAACTCAGGTTTATATCCTACTCTGTGAAAGCCCCGACCACAGGGCGGGACCCCTTTTATAATGGGTCATCGAAACCAACTGGGATGGGCCTATTGTTCACTGGCTTTGGCTCCCTCCTCCCTGAGTCCCTTTATTAGCATCCGAATGCCTCAGGTGTCTCCAGGGTTTCAACAAACCATTATAAACAACCGGAAGGTTGAATCTTAAACCTCCATTACGATTTAATGAAGGATTCTCTTTTTTAACAAAGATGGCCTCCTTAACTCCTCTTTCAAACCATCTTTTCTCCTGCTCAGAATCTCCACCTCACTGTCTTCAATAGAGTGGTTTGTGGCTTTGAGATGAAGATGCACAGCGCTCTGGGGTCCTGAACTCGCGTGTCTTCTGTGCTGATAAAGCCTCTTGTGAAGTGGCTGTTTAGTCTCCCTTCTGTACTGCTCTTTACAACTTTCTTCATTGCATTGGATAGAATACACTACATTGCTCTGTTTTTGTGTAGGCATCTTGTCTTTAGGGTGAACCAGTTTTTGTCTTAACATGTTGCCTGGTTTGAAATAAACAGGGACTTCGTGTTGTCTAAAAATTCTTTGCAGTTTTTCTGACAGTCCCAAGACATAAGAGATAGAGACACCCCTTCTTCTTGGTTCTGTTTCCCTTTTGTCCCTTTTGTCCTGCTTTTTGGTTCTCTTCACTTTGTAAAGAGCCCAAGTCGGGTATCCACAGGCTGAGAGAGCATTCCGGATGTGTTTTTCCTCTTTCCTCTTTCCTCTTGCCCTCTGAGCTGGTGAGCACCTCTTGTGCTCTGTGTTGTAGTGGTCTGATCACTCCCAGCTTATGCTGTAGTGGGTGGTTAGAGCCAAAGAGCAGGTACTGATTTGAGTGGGACAAAAGGGAAACAGAACCAAGAAGAAAGGGTGGGAGGTTTAAGATTCAACCTTCCGGTTGTTTATAATGGTTTGTTGAAACCCTGGAGACGCCCGAGGCATTCGGATGCTAATAAAGGGACTCTGGGAGGAGGGAGCCAAAGTCAGTGAACAGTAGGCCCATCCCAGTTGGTTTCAATGGCCCATTATCAGGGGTTCCGCCCTGTGGGCAGGCTTTCACAGAGTAGGATATAAACCTGAGTTCTCAGACTTGTTTCACAGATTGAGAATGACTCTTTGAGAGTCGAAACTGTTTTTTCTTCCTAAAACGGAGTCCAGATGACTACAACTGAATCTTTTTCTACCAGTGTTATGTACAGTGCGGTTAGATTACTAGAACCGTTGGCCTTTTGACAAATGACTAATTTAAAATCTCATCTTGACTTGACTTGTGTTTTCTCAGTGTGAAAGCAGAGCCGATCAGTGCCTGAAGTGTTCTCCAACTGCTACATGGTGCTGTCCAACCCCTTCATCCACACATTAATAAGCATTCTATTTATTCTGAGTTTTGTGTTATCATTCCTTTTCGTAGTCATGAAAATGTCCACTGTGAGTTGCCATATTATTGATCCCCCTTTAAATGATTTCGATTGTGCGCTGACTTTTAAATGTTTTTAGCAAAAGATTCTAAATGATCACATCCGAATTTTGATATTTTTGCATTCATCAATAAATGTTTTATACAATTTTGTTGAGGTGTAATCCTTTTCAGTTTTGGATCTTTCCTGCATGGCATGGGTGGATAAACAATAGTCATACACATAAATATAAATAGTTTCATCTGGATTGTTTGTCATCCTTCCATATAGTATTGGCACTACAAGTAACGGGAGGCAATTAAAAGACATTGTATGTGGATTACTTGCTAGATGCAGTTTTAACACCAGAGGGCACCCAAGACCAAACATTATGAACCGTAGAAAAATGTCATATCACGTATTCCTGTCACTGTCAGCAAAAGTCTTTATTAGGCACTTTTCTGCTTTTCTTTTAACCCTCGTCCCATTCCTGTGAAGTCAAGTGTGTAACAATCACACATAAACTGGAATTGTTATAAGAAATGTTAAATTACTTAAAGGAGTAAACTTAAAAGTGAAAGTCTCAGTAAAGTTTTCTGAATTTATTCCGAAGACAATTAAATAATTGTATTTTAATTCATTAAGAATCAAGCGCTCTACTGCATATCTACAAAGGGTATTGATAAAAAATTCTTTATTTTGCTGAAACTCAAAAGACCTAAAATGCTGTACGGCGCTAAACACGCTTTTTCACAAAGATGTATATTATATTGTATATGTATATTATATAATAAGAGACAGCCAGAGAACAGGATCATTCTGATGGATCCGTTGCATAAAAATGTGGAAATATAGTGGGGTTAGTTGGCCTGCTGCTGGAATGAGCACTTTCCTAAACGCCAATGTGGAAGTGGAAACAAGAGATGCAGTAACACTCTGTAAACGCTGCTACTGCATGTCCAGAAAGATACAATAGCATCTAAATGTTATCTTAATAAACACATAGACCACTGACAATATTTTTAAATGACAGATTCTAGACACATTTTTATTCACATTTATTTGTGCTTTTAGTGTGCCCCAAGAAAATTAGAACACACCTTAAGCAAAGACATTTTAATAGCATTTTTGTAAGCAAAGTTACATTCCATCTCAAAGTCAAATTGGCCAAAGTGTCTTCTTCACTATTTACAAAAAGAAAACAAGAACAAGATGCTACACAAAGATTTGCGCGTGAAGTCTCCAGGTTGTGTACGCTCTGAACGGCAGTGTAGACAGTGACGCGTCGCACGTCACAATTTGGTCAGGTTCAAAGTTCATCTGGGTGGTTTTTGAATGTGTTGGTTTAAAAATGACAGGATGGATACAATCTGCAAACTTTATGTGCTCCTTGAAATCAAGATTTCGTTTTGTACAATAATCACAGTTAAAAACTCCCCCGCCTATACATACTTACATTTTCATAAGGTCAGAAAGCCATCATACGAGAAAGCCTAAGTTGTTCCTACAGCGTCACTGAGGGAGAGCTAAGGCTGGCTGCTGTTGTAAACGTTTTGTCCTGTGGATGCTGGTCTCATATTTGATTTTAGACTTATTATTACGATTTGGGGACCCCTTCCTCCATTGACAGCTGAAGCCCAAGGCCATGTACTTTTTACATTTTGTATAAAAATCCCAAAATAAAAATAATACTGTTTAAAAAATATATGGCTGATGTAGTTAATTAGTTTTACAAATCAAAGCCACCCACTGTCAGCCCAGGGCAGGAGAGGGCTGAGCAGGTTTTGTGTCAGGGGCCAATGGGACAGGACTACAAAGGGTTGAGATCTGTTTGAGTTCTGAAGACAGCCTCCAGGGGGCACTGTCACTCTACACTCTCAGCTGGAGCATCAGCAGGGGCTTCAACCACCACTGCCTCTTGTGCAGGGGCTGGCTCTTCTGGAGCAGGGGCCGCTTCTACTGGGGCTGGGGCAGGTTCTTCTTTTGGGGCCTCAGGGGCCGGCTCAGCTGGCTTCTCCTCTGCTTTGGGCTCTTCTGTGGGGGCGGCCTGCTGGGGCTCTGCTGCAGGGGCCTCTGTCTCGGGTTTAGGCTCCTCCGGTGGCTGCTCTGTGCTGGGGGCCGCCTCCCCTTCAGCCTTGGGCTCCTCTGTTGCTGCCTCTGGAGCTTCAGCCTTATCCTCAGCTGCCTCTGTGGGGCCCTCAGCAGCTTCCTCTCCGGTCTCCTTCTTGGTCTTCTTGAAGGAGAAGCCGCTGAGTTTGAAGGACTTTTTGAAGGAGAAGCGTTTCTTCTTCTTCTTAGGCGTCTCGGTCTCGCTGGTGGAGGCCTGGGCTTCCTCAGGCTTGGCCTCGCCCTCAGGGGCCGCCTCTACTTTGTCTGCCTCAGTCCCGTTCTCCACAGGGGCCTCGGCTTTAGCCTCTCCATCCTCCTTCGGAGCCTCCTCTGCAGGAGCACTGCCATTGGCATGCACCTCCTCTTTGCCTGCCTCAACAGCGGCATCACCGTTGGCTTTGACATGGCCGTTCTCCTGAAACAAACAGAAACAAATTTGTTAGTCAAGGATTAATGTTGTCACAACACTATAATTTGTAACGCAATTTCAAGACCAGGGAATGAATACTCAATATAGATTTCATTACCAAAATCAGTCAAAAGTTAAATTTTAAATTATTTTGTGTAAAATCATAGTTTTTTTCTTTCTTTCTTAGTTAGATTGTTCTTTTGCATTAGACTTCATGACTAGGCCTATCTAGTTTTGATATTCGTTTCAGAATCGATTGGTAACTGATTTTCGATACTTTTGACAGGGACTACTGTGTTGGTGAAGCAGTCAACAACTGCGGGAAATGTAGGAATAACTAGAATACATGCCCATCTTCAGCACATTGGCTGGGCCATGCACGCTGTGGGGGAAACGAATCAAATGTGGCCACATTTCTATTTATCCCCCAATGTCACGTGCGTGCATTGACTGAGCCAAATCAAATATTGTCTTCACGTCACCCGTAGTCTACATAGACCTGAACGAGGGAAGTAGGAGTGTCATATGGCATTACGGTTCTTATTGTTGCTTTATCGCCTCTGTGTCACCAGAGGGCAGCGCGACTCCACTTGTATCTAATCATACTAATGAAACGACAGCTGCGCCTCTTACCAGTCAGAACCAACACTGAACTAAACGCGTAGTCTACATCTGCCTCGAGTGTGAACTGTGACAAATCAGCCCAGTGCCCCAGCCAGTGCTGCCTCCCACTGAGCCCCCCGCACTCCACCTCACGCCCCCCTTCCATGGCCCAGTGCCCCCGCTCTCAGCCCCGAGCCCGCAGCAGCAGCAGCCTGGAACAAAAGGCGTGGTGCTTCGAACCCTTTGTTGGCCTCGGGTCTAAATCAACCACTGCCAAATCAAAAAGGACGTTGCCTATTTATGGTTTAGTTCTGAACACATTATTTTAATTGTATCCAAGCATTCCCACTGAAAAGGGGACCAGATCAACTGTTGCTCCATCGTCTGCGCGCCGCTGCATCTACAGTGCCCACCTTTACGCGCGCCTGGCACCGCGCTGTGGTTTACCTGCTGTCCGTTGGTTTTGGCGGGTGAAACTGCTGCCTCTCCGGGTTTTTCAGCTGCCAACTCGGCCTTCCCAGTTGCCCTCGCTAGTTGCGCTCCCATTCTGCTGCCGTTTACTCCAACAAAGAACTCCGAGCAGGCGATCCAAAGCGAACAAAGACCCGCGTCTGCGTGATAACGGGGAGCCCCTCGCGTCCCCCACTCTGTGCTCTCTCAACAGCGGACAAGAATGAAAGCACGGTCCTGCGGTGGAAGACGGTGAAGAAATGATAAAGCCCAGGCGAGGAATATTAAAATCCGACGTCCAGGCAGCTAAAATGGAAAATCCCTCTAGCTGCTAATAAGATGCGAGTCCAACGCCCAAGTGTACAGATGAATGGGACTCAAAACGATGACGACATCACAGCTGAGAACAGCCAATGACAGTCTCCGCTCATCAGGAGGGCGGGGCTTCAAGGAAAAGGGGTGAACAATGAAGAGACAATGGGGCGCAACGCTGCGTTCAAGGCACAGAGATCTGTCCCACAAAATACACCAAGAAAACTTCTTGCACTGTTTTCACATAGGAATAACGTTCAAATGTGCTGAGGAGGCATCATCCACTCAGCCGCCGCTGTGTTCCTGCAAGAACAAATGTTTAAATTTAGCATTTGTCTTTGGAAAGTATCGAACACCCAACACTTGAGTTGTTCAGCCAATAGTCCCTGAAAGTGCTGTGCTCCGGGTTTGCAGCTTCACTCTACTGATCTTTACAAAGGAGATGTTCAACTGCTCACAATAGAATGTTGTTGGGGCAACGTTTTGGGAAATTTAGCCATCTCTATTTGAGCTAGAAAACGTAAGTGATTTCTGATTGGTCCAGTATAACACTCACTAGAACACTGGGTTTAGAAATCAGGAATGAAAGAGTCTATATACATTTAAAGCCAAATAGTCCTACTTCAGCTGTTTGTCAAGTGGCCTGTCAGTGTACATATGCTACTTAACATGTTACTGTTACCAACCTACAGAGTGCAATATTGATGCATCGCCCTCTGCCTCATCTCCCTCATGATGATGGAGTGGATTCATTTTATTTGCATGTCTCCACAGCTCTGGAAAGATTTGGTTTAATCCAAATATGTGTGGAGCAGGCCACCTCCAAATGCTTGTTTAGGATGTGACTGAGACACAAAACACAGCTGTAAAGAGCCCCAGATCCAATTATAGCAACTAAATGCAAGATCATGCCCTCATTAAAACAGGAACAACTTTTGTGATAAGATAAAAAAAAGAGCTTTATTAATACTGCTGTGGAGAAATTCACTGGGCAACACACAATAACGAGTGTTCAAATGAAACAAATACTAACATCCAGTTTGGTTTCTAATTGTGTCATACAGTTTTAACCCAGACATTCTCAAAGTTGATAAGTATATATTGATCTGCCAGGAAAGTATGGCATTAAATATCTATCTCTATGAGCCACCTTCAGACCAGAGGCTACATGTCAAATTCCCAGTAAGAATGAATGAGTTTGAGGTATTTCTTAGCAAATATATAAATACATTATTAAATACATGGATAAATACACTACATGCAGTAAAATGTTGAATGGCATACTGTGGAAAATTAGGAAAATCAATAACTATTTCCATGGAGACAAGCAGGTGGCGGCAGGAGAATAAAAACATAAAAATAAGATAAATAACTGTTAAAACAGACTCAAATCCGACACACACTGGTATTATGTATGAATGGACTATGGTTGTGTACAGTGCAGCATAAGGACAGGATCAAATTGTCAGCTAAAGTGATTTCAGTGAAATGTTCCAGAGAGAATTCGCATTATATATTATATTGCACATGATCACTACAGGTGGACGACACATGTGGATCAGTCTGTCACTGAAGCTGCTCTCCAGAGCTGACAGGGTGGTCCGACATCAATGTTAGTTTATCCAGGACCCTTCTGTCCCCCACCTCCTGCTCCAGAGGACAGGCCAGGACAGCCCAGGACTTCTTGACCTTGTCCCGCTTCTTCCTCTCCCTCTCCGTAGGCTCTTACAGGACATTAAGTTGCAATAGCTATTCTAGATGTACAATTTATTTTAAAAGTTGCTCAAATAAATATGACTGCAGTAGCCATCAATACTTCACCTCTGACCATTAAATCTGCAGAGTTATTGTCGATGCCCACGGGGGAGGTGGAGCATTGGAACATGTCTATACTATTTACAAGTCAAATATGAGCTTGTGGGAGGGGCTGGAGGTGGGCTTCCTGTGGCCTCCCGCTGCTCAGTCCTAATGTTGTTAGTGCAATGCAAAACGGCCCGGCAGGACGCTCACCTGACATGCAAACCACCTCTGCTTTGTGTCAGTGAGCCGCGCCCTGCAGATCACCATGGTTTAACCGAATGATATGATAATAACTAGTTGTTTTCCAAAGGTGCACAATGGTACTTTTATTTAAGTTTAATGCCATACGGTGGAACATATTTGGCAAGCAGGTGGCAAACCCTCCACATGAAAAAAGAAATAGACAAATCTACACTTATGGAAAGGAATTGATTTTTAATAAGTGCAGAGGTTTGAAGTTCATTCATTCTCGTTTACGTGGCGTTCAAGCAGTAGCACTCTTGAGCATTATGCCACTGCGAGAACGACCGAAAGAGCTCCAAAATCCTGTCAGGAAATGTCTTTAGAAACATCATAAAACGCCTACGGCTTTTTTATGATACAAGAACACTCATTGTCTGACAAGGAAACAAATTCACACAATCACAATATTGTGCCAAAAGTATGACAGTTCTTCCTTGTACCATCTCCGAAAAGAATCATTTATAACAAGAGTGCTGAAACGTTTTTGCCCTCATCAAAGTGTCATAGGAATTTGTCAAATAGGAACAAAACATTCTTCTCTATTCACTCTCAACAACTGCAAATGCAAACAACATTTACTGTTTGCGTTTTTGTCCATTTGGTTATGTTTATGGGCAGCACTGAACGAGATATTTATTTCTGTTCAATAAGGTTTTGTGACTCTCTTGTCTCGCTACACTGTACTTGTTTTATTGATGGTGTTTACAGGAATGCTCTTGCGCCCTGTGGGAAAAGACTGACTCAATCTCCTGCTAAGACCCAAAATTTGTCCCTGTGCTTTCTGAACAAAGGCAGAGGAACCCTACACCGGGACACAGAGAGGCGATCCCGTTTCACATAAGCCTGGTTTTGTTTGGATGGCGAGGTGCTGCTCTAGTCCCGGGACATGTTTAGGGCGTGCAGATGGTCGCCCCCCTCGACCGGCCCGGCTCTGCTCTGCTGCTGACTCCACACTGACTTCACACTTGGCACACTCTCAGACATTTGCGTACATGCAGCATTGTTGTAAACATGGTCACTGTGGTTCGAAGGGGCCATCGAATCCAAAGGCACGAGTCCAGTCTATTAAAAACAGAATAAAGCTCTTTTATTGTACAGACCTACCAGTCAAAAATAGGCCTACAATTGTTTTGTATCAGTCTGTTTTTTCCCGTCAAAGTCTCTACACCACTTCTCTTTTACCGTGAATGACAAAACACCAAAAATATTACTGAGATCAGGCATTTGGTTTATTGTTTGCAACTGCGTCTTGAGCTAATGTGACAATCGCTACAAAGCTATATCAGGGGAAATCCGAAATATTATTTGCTCAGAGTAATGACAGTAGGGACATTGTCAAACAGTGCTGCAGCTCAACTCCTGTTTTTACGAGGACATGGATCCCGGACATGGATCCTGGACATGACTAATGCAAAAAAAAAAGCTGATATAGTCTGCTAAGCATTGCCATGACTCTTCAGTGAGAGGATTGTGATTTGATGTTTGGATCGTACCAAGTACAGTTGGCTCTGGGACTATTATGTGTCTCAGACTGGGTCCCTGCTTCATGTTTTTGGCCTTCTCTTTGTTGCCACTCTGTGGACATGATACTGTCAGCACAATGAGCCCCTTCTCTTCTGACTGATGGCAGGAAGCTGTTGATTAGCCACTGCTCTCAGGCCCCTGTGCACTGCTCTGCTCTGTGGGAAGCCAGTTTAACATGGCTCCCATTGCCAGCACTTCATGTCAGAGACCTCCAAGACCCCTCAGGATAATTCTGAGCCTGTTCCACTGCCCCTCCGCCTCTCATGGCTGCGGGGCGTATGTACATTTTAGTGTTGGAATGTCGGAAAGTCATTGTTGTCTGCTTGAAAAGGTCCTCCATGCATGGTTCATGAAATGGTGCTCCCAGCCCCTCACATGGCGCAAGGCAGAATTCACTAATTGCTCTGGTTTTGGAATGTCAAGGATGTGCTCGGAGTGGCAGGGACTTGACTCCGGGCGTATGAATTAATATGGAAAAGAAATGTCAACTAAACACAAGTTGGAGGTTCCCATTCTGAGAAACTGCACTTCATGTGTGAGAAAATGTCAACGTAGGTTAAGGAAGACTGTGGTATGGAACTTTTCTTCTGTGCATTTCATCCGTATTTAGATTGAATCAGCCCTGTCAGAAGCAGTGGCAAACAGATGTGCAGAACCCAGGACCCACAGGAGGAAAGCCCAGAGAATTCAGAGGATATCCACACAGACACGCGGAGAACATGCAAACGTCTCATAAGAACCAACATGATCTGGGAACAAAACATGTGACCTTCTTGCTCTGAGGCAAATACTCGGCTAACCACTTGTTAATGCACCGTAAAGTAAAGTGTTTTTATTCATTTCTGATTTCTGGTAAGCTGTGAGTAAAATGGTGTGCTATACATCGGATGAGTCAGCGCTTCAGGAAAAAACGCACCCCAAAAAGACACTCATGGAGACAAACGAGAGGATTAAACCATCAATTCTTTCACGGAGAGAGTTCCAGCTCCTCATTAGCATGTGCTTTAAAGGGGCAGTGGGAAGGGGGTCTACTGAGGGACAGAAGTATAACATGTCTTTGTGTTGTGCTGAATCGAGAATGGACGAAGTTCAAATGAGTTTGTTCACAGCTTTACATACCAGAGATGTTCTTGAGTCCTGGAGATGGGCTGACTCATTTTCTTTCTACTTTGACTTTTGACTTTGACTGTCCAAGTGACTTGACTCGAACATACTGTTGACTTGGGACTTGACGCGATTTGACTGTTTCCAAGGGTATAATATTATTTCTTTGGTATTATCATTTTATTTAAAAAAAAAAGATTTAATCATAAATGATGTTGGAGAGATTTAATGGCGCGATTGTGTCGCATTTCTGCTTGTCTCCATGGAGATGTTATTTCTCTTTGCCTGGAATGACTGCTATCTTGCAGTCATTCAATTAGAAGATTTTAATTGCTAAAAACTTTGATACGTACATTGTTGTTGGTTCAGCTCATTGCACCCGAGAAACAAAAACGTACTCATGTTTAGGACAAAAACACTGCACTCTTCAGCCAGTAGAAGAAGTGACTTATGTGCACGAGACTTCCCCAAGAGGCACCTTCTGGAAAGTACCATGTCAAAATAACCCCCCCCCAAATTCATCAAACCCATATATTATTGTGGGCTAACAGTAGCAGTGGGACATAAATCGCTATTGTTCCTGAGAAGAATGTGTGTAACCTGAAACCTGGAGCTCTGGGGCAGCTGTGTGTGCAGCTGTCTGCCTCTGTCACTCGGACACTCACTCTGCTGCCTCCCCTGCCGCGTGATGATTTCTGTGTGGGGCACCTGTTCAGTCCGAGAGTAAACGCACCAGGATCTCCTCCCTCCACTCTATCCTCGGGCGAGAGGTCATCCGGCTCAAGTTCCCCCTTTCATTGGATAAAACCAGCTTTTCCAGTCTGCTGCAGGCAATCGGAGAAATAAAGCAGCGGAAAACCAGAGGTGGAGAAGTCGAGCTACGTGCCAAATACTAAAGTACTGAATGTTTTTGTCTATTTCTGTCATTTGGATTTTCTCTTGCCATTCCTGCTATAACAACTCCCCTCCACCTCTACAGCACAATCATCCGATCTTCTTTCCAGTCACTATTGGGTGCCAGTGACAAAGACATACTCCAAAGCAAATCAATCATCCTTCCCCCTTTATTACACTGATATCCAGTGTCTAAATGCAAAAGTTTATCCTTTCCATCCATTGAGCGTCATCTGATTCCATCTTTTCTAGTTGTTGAATTAATGTAAATAAGCAAAATATTCAGTAACGATTGGACAACAGGTTATTGATCGTGTTTGTAACAAGAGATCAGTTAAATATGTGTTGAACATTCAAACAAAGAGAACATTTGGCCTTGCTTCCTTTTTCATCTGTGGTTGGTGAATCAAATCAGTCATGAATTGATGTCGATAACGGAGGTGTATACAGTAGTGCAAGAAGTTTCCCTCTTGCATCATTACCATCCCCATTATGAATGAGCTCTTTAATTGAAACTCTGAATATTCTTTTATGGATTGTAAATGTATGTCAGAAGGGTTTTTCACAGTCTGGCCGATCCCATAATATTGTAATAGACAGAAGTGACGAAGATGAAAGGCCACAAACAGAAGTTGTGGTGAGCTGTTTCACTTCTGTTGTCTCTATTGTTGCTTCAGTCAGCAGCGCTTTGAGGCTGGCTCGCTCATCTGCAGCTCTGCAATGAACAGCTTCAACAATCAGCTGATCAGAATGACATTGGTTACGAAGTGGGAAACCTGACATAAGTTTAAAACAGGAAGCTGGTACAATGTGATGTTCACACAGAGGAAGTGTATCGTGTCCTTAATCTTCACCAACCAGCACGGAAACATACTGAAAGGTGCACTCTGTCACTTTTTTGGTGAAGGGCCCACCACCTATTTGTCTTCTTGGAGATTTTTCTTGCTTTGCCTGGAATGTTCCATTCTTTGACATTAAAATTTTAAGTCGAAAAACGCAGGTATTTAACCCAACATTCAGCATTCAGCATCGATGGAGTTTACATTTACACCAATAAAAATGTATGCAAAATGAATGCACAGGAATATGTCCAAATGAATGCTGCACAAAACTGGCCAAATGAATGCACAAACTGGCCAAATGAATGCACAAACCTGGCCAAATGAATGAATGCACAAACTGGCCAAATGAATGATGCACAAACTGGCCAAATGAATGCACAAACTGGCCAAATGAATGCACAAACTGACCAAATGAATGCACAAACTGACCAAAGGAATGCACAAACTGGCCAAATGAATGCACAAACTGGCCAAATGAATGCACAAACTGACCAAATGAATGCACAAACTGGCCAAACTGGATGCAAAAACTGGCCAAATGAATGCACAAACTGGCCAAATGGATGCACAAACTGGCCAAATGGATGCACAAATGACCAAATGAATGCACAAACTGGCCAAATGAATGCACAAACTGGCCAAATGAATGCACAAACTGGCCAAATGAATGCACAAACTGCACAATCAATACGTCAGTCTTCACACAGGATGACCTTTGTTTAAAATCAGGAACCTCTACTTCCTTCTCAATGACTTTGTGGTGCATTTCAACAAAAGTGAAACTTGGAAACAACATTGTGTGGTCATGCGGGGCTAATGACAGACACAGTGTCATGTTTGAGGGGAAGACCGCTCGTGCTGGAAATGGTGATGTAGTTCAGAGGAGCGTGGGTTTTTTCATCACAACTCCATCTACAAACAAAGCAAAGCATCCAAATTGAAACTCACATTCACGAAGCAATACGTTGAAGTCAGCGACGTCAATGCAAACCAGGCTCATGTATTGGCATATCCCAGTACAGTGTCCAGCCTCATGTTTGACACTGCCCACATAAGGCCTGTTGTATTTCACACAGGACACATCTGCACGTTCTGCCTCCATCTGACGAGCCGTGTTCAGAGGTCTTCTCATTTGCTGGGTAGTAAACAGAGCACAGATGAGCTTTGTGCGTAGGCCTACCACTGTAGTCATGGTACAGTCTCCTCTGAGTGAGAACTGTTCGAGATGTTGCTGTCACATACACGTAATCATTAATCAGATGACAACAAACATTACGTGTGCCTGTTGAAGTTTTTACGTTTGGCAATATGTGGCATAAACAAATGAACCAATCAATTAATCAATCAATCATTCAATATACCAATAAATACAGAAAATTAATTATATAGGATCAAGATTTTCATTAATAAACAATTTGGTTCAAGATACAACAAGAAATAAATAAGTGATTATTCTTAAAAATATTACTTTCTAAAATGTCAATAGAAAAGACTTATAATTAAAACAAATAATTTTTTTGACCTACCCAGAAAGTAAAACATGTAAATAAAAATGACAAAAAAAAATAAAAGATAGGTAAAAATAAGAAAATGATCAAATATTTTGCCTTTCCTATGCAGCAGGTGTTTCATAATGTACATTCATTCATTCATTTAATTTATTTATACAGGGAAAACCCAATGAGAAAAGCTCTCTTTTTCATGGGTACTCTGTTGAAACACAACACGAAATAAACAACAAACACAGGACACTAAAACACAAATAAAACATTCAATAAAATTAACCAATACATAAAAACACATTTATACATACAATATAAAATCAAATTATATAAAACAAGTGCATCTGCACTGCGGGTAGTCCTTGACCAGTTCTTTTAAATTCATTAAAAGGCATAAAATTATTTAGTCTCTATGTTTTGTTCCACAGGGACGGAGCAAAGTTGTTGAAAGCCTTTTTAGCCTTTTTTCCTATCTCTATGTCCCGAGACCTCAAACGGTGAATACCTGAACTGATAAAATAATCAGGCAAAATGCCAACTCAAGCCTTATACACAAACAAAAGGCAGTGCTGTTCTCTTCTTGAATCCAATGTTTGCCGTTCTGCTTTAGAGTATAATTGACAGTGTTGAGTTCTGTGTCCTTCTCCTGGAATGAACCTTAGAGCTGAAGGAAAAAACGAGTTCAAAGGTTTTAACACTGTTGCTGTAGAATTCATATATATAATATCACCATAATCTAGAACTGACATAAATGTTAACTGTTTTCTACAATTAAGAGGAAAACACGTTTTATTTCTAAAAGAAGCTTGACAATCTGGCTTTAAGATTATTTGTCAGCTCTTGTATGTGTTTGTTGAAGGAGAGTTTATCATCGCTCCAGATTCCCAAGTATTTGTAATGGTGTACTTGTTCAATCATATTACCATCAAGCGTAAGAATAGATTTATTTTTTGGGTCAATAGAGTGTCTTTTGGAGAACAGCATACATTTTGTTTTATTTGAATTCATTAATAATTTTAAATTAACACAGTTTTGTTGTATAGAGTGAAAATCCTCTTGAATATTTGGAATCACTTGTGCACAAGAAGGTGCCTTAGTTTACAGAACTGCATCATCTGTATACAAGTGGATGCTACTGTGTTTTAGATTATGCCCAATTGACTTTTTAGAAATTGTAAATAACAGTGGTCCAAG
Source organism: Chaenogobius annularis (assembly GCA_015082035.1). Taxonomy (NCBI): domain Eukaryota; kingdom Metazoa; phylum Chordata; class Actinopteri; order Gobiiformes; family Gobiidae; genus Chaenogobius; species Chaenogobius annularis. Next base: position 1,050,421 of record BJKM01000114.1, read on the forward strand.
GACAGAGCCTTGAGGAACATCTCTATTAAGGTAAGAAAATTCAGATCGAAAGCCATCAGCAGAAACAGCTTGAGCTCTTTTTGTGAGGTAATCGGCAAACCATTTTTTAGAATTGGTATCAAACCCAACAGCATCCAGACGCTCCAAGAGAATACAAGATCACAGGATCTACAGAATCCAAGGCCTTTGACAAATCAACACAAACAGCAGCACATTCTTCATGATGATATCCAATGCAATAGCAATATCATTTATAACTTTGGTAGCAGCTGTGATAGTGCTATGTCCTGGTCTAAAACCAGACTGGTAGCTGTTTAAAATGTAATATTTGGTTAAGAAAGCACGCACCTGGTTACTTGTTAGCTTCCCCAAGAGTTTTACTTGGCAGGATAGTTTTGAGATTGGACGGAATTATTCAAATAATTTTTCTGGCCTCCTTTGTGCAAAGGGAGAACAAAAGTAGTTTTCAATAGTAATGGCATACTTCCAGTGTGAATTGTGAGATTAAATGTGTGAAACAATTTACTACTATTGGGGCTGATAACAAAAGCAAAGGTTCGAGTGTGTCAGCTCCAGTGGACTTTTTCGGATCTATAGAGAGCAACATATTTAATACTTCATACTGTATAAAGGGCTTTAGGGAAAATACTTGATCATTAGGTCTATTCTTATGTATTGTGGTAACAGCAACAGATGGAGCAGCGGCATAAAAAATATTTCCAGAGTCAGCAAAGTGCTGATTACATAATGTCCAGAGCATCATTGCATTAATAGATCTAAATGAATTGCTCATAACCCTCCCATATCGTTACTGTGATTTCCCAGAGGAGCAGATGCCACAAATGACTGCGTGAGGTTCTCTGCGTTTCACACTGACCGCTGCTGACCTCTGCAGTAAACCCCTCAGTATAAAGTAATGAGAGTGCGGTAGGACGGTGACTAACAGGATGCTTTTTCTCCCTCCCCACAGTTTAATGCAGGCCAGAAAACTCCCTAAGGGTTTGATAGTCTCAGGCCCTTTGGATTTGAAAGACCAGACCCACCTCTCTTTGTGTTGACTGTCTTGTAAATTATGTTGACTGTGTGAGGCGGGATAAATCGAGAATGATGTGAGTGCAAAGTCGGCATGTTAGCAGATGTTCCTTTTATTTCCTTTTTTTGTTCTTTATTGTGTCACTGCTGAAATGTTAATAAATCCAGCAAGGAAGTCACCCACACCCTGCTGCATTTACCAGCTAAACACATCCCAAGCTATTCCACGCTTACGAAGACATTTTCTTTCCCCTATTTTATTTTTTCAGTTATAGTTATTTGCAACACCCTTCCCCACCGCAGCACCCTCTTCCTCCTCTGCCTCTCAATCTTTTCTTGTTTTAAACGCAGAATTACACGGTTTGCCATTTAAAACAGCTCTTTTATAGCGTCATGTGTGCGTTTAGATTACTTCCAGTTCAACAGCAGCTGAGCAGCTTGCTGTGAAAGATAATCTTGTATAATTTGCCTGCCATCTGATAACAAAAATCCTGAACCTTTTTTTGTCCACCTTTCCTTTTCTCTCTCCTGTGAGGCCGAAAACAAGTCGATTATGATCATACCTTTTATTATTTGAGCAATAATAGAAAAAATGTTTAATCTCTTTTTGCTTTGTCCAGAAGATGTAAAAATGTACACAAAGAAACCTGTCATTAAGTTGTTAGCAAACATGTTTTCCTGCAACACTGTGTTCTGCCCGTGCACCGTTTAGGTGTGGCTCACTATTCCACACACAATGCAAATGAAATCTTATCTTTTCAAGTCTCCTCCTTCAGCATGCAACTTATACTGTGTTCCACAAATTATTATACTATTTTGGGTTATTCTTTTACGATATCTATTGCAGTCCCCAGGCCCTGGCCATTAAACACATTGTTTTGTTTTTTTCTTTAACATGTTTGCCCAGTGCTCTTCTAATGTTCGTGCTGCTGTCAGAGGAGACAGTCCAGGGGCAGGTGGCACACAGAGGAGAGCTTTGTGTGCTCATGCATGGTCCATAAGTGTCCCGGGACATGAAGGCCGTCTTTATGGAGAAGAGGAGCCGTACTGTTGTCTCCTACACCACTGTAACGGACTGTTTATCTGTGGAATGTGAGAACGCTGAGGGGACATTACACAGTCTTTAGGGATGACAGTATGTGTCTTGTACGCACAAACATATGGAGTCCAGTAAAAAACAAACATATAATTATAACCAGGAGGTCCTTAAAGGTGCACTGTGTTGCTATTTTGGTGGATGGTCCGCCACCTTCTTGTCTCCATGGAGATGTTATTACTTTGCCAGTGTGACAGGATGCAGGTTTGTATATTGTAAAGGGAACAAGTTTTAAGCATAATTTATTTGAACATTTTGCTTTATTTTAAGTTTTGAAGTACTTGGTGCAATTGCAACACGGTCCATAATTAATTTGTTTACAAACATCTTCAGACACAATAAAAACAGTACAGAACACACCCACGTAACGAGAGCAGGCAGAAGTTTGTTGACAATGCAGTGAAGAGATGAAATCAAAAAGGCAGCGGTGGTTGGGCTGGATGGCTGGTAAATTCACTGGGACCCCTTTTGAAGGCACAACAAACAAGGTTTTAACACTTCGAATGACCCATAGCTTCAGAGGACCACCGGGGACACGCACACACCCGGTCTACAGTGAAGACTCACTGCTACATGGAGTACGAGCCTTGGAACTAAGATCTAACCAACGAAGATGAATCCAAGATGGCGGTGCATTGGTCTCTATGGCCTGTGATCAGTGGCACATGCTTCCCCACATTTTTTTCTTTTCGCAATACTTCCTGAATAGAGCCATGATTACATCCTGGATAGGTGCTAGCCCCTCCCACTATGTGATGACAGACACGCTGCCAGCTAGAGCGGGTGGCATGGCGCGGGGAGCGGAGTGGTGCAGTTCGAGAGCAAAGCTAGGCTAAACCTAACTTTGAGCTTTAAAAAAAAATATAGCTCATGTTGTGAAAATAGTGAGCCAATCGCGAGCAGTTTTATTACTCAGAAACAATGCGTTGAAAGGTTGCTTCTTGGGCCCGGAGGCGCAGTACCGTGGAATGGCCACAAATCAATCTGGCTCAAGGACAGAGGGTGATTGTCTTATCCAGATAATTTAATAAATCCATGGTACGAGCCCTAAAAACAAAAAAGCATCCTTTTATATTTTGATGTCTGGCGCCCCTGCTGTAGGGCAGAACAGACAGACGCGCACATCCACACTCCTTCAACAGGAATGTTTCACAGTATGACATTAAATTTGCCTCCATGGAGACAAACAGGTGACACCTTCAGATGCAGTTACAGGTCAGATCTGTTCAGAGGCACCTCTAATTGATACATGAGCTTATGCAGTAAGCTTCGAAGTACACAACAATCAAATGAGTCCACATTTCAATAATGATCAGAGAAGAGGTGTAGCGGCAGGAACTCACCTACTACACCACACCCCTACTTTGTGTATGCCTTGAAAGGTGATTGGTTGTGAGGTTAAGTTAACAGGCTGTGATAGGCTGACCCATATACAGTAAATAGTCTTTAATATTGAATTAACGGTGAATCAATTGGTCAATGTGTGACATTCTAAGCATGTTTAGTTGGAGTCTGTTTCTGACAGTGTTTATTAAATTGCTAAATTAAAATCTCTACTCTACTGGTTGTAACAATAAACTCAAACACATCACTGGTAATATACACTTCTAATTTGTGAATGTATTTATTTCTTTGTATTCATAATACTTTTCTTCGTTGTTACATACTGTATGGAGTTTTAGGTGATAAATATGTCCAATAATAATTACATCCCTGTAGTCAACGCCCAAGAAGTACTCCACACCATGGATAAATCATACGCTGGGACGTTTTACTGTCCACCTCCCACTGTCCTCACCCTAAAGCTGGCCCGCCTATGGATAGCGTCACGGTACCAAACAGTGGATTTTTACATACCGCTAAAATCCTATGTGCAATGCTTTTTAAGGGAACTATTGCAATCACAGTAAGTAAAGCGCAGTGTGTGTGTACGATTTTCGCATCAATAGTGTTGTGAATGCAGAAGGATAAGGATTACCCAAACATGCATTCATCACAATATACTTTGGCTCCTTTAAAACTGCATATCAGAGAATCCCCCCGGTTGTACTTGACAAGCAGCGGGATTTCATTGCTTTTACTTTTCAAATGGCAGTAGCAGTAGCACATTTGCTGCTTTACCCACCCCTTGCTTTCTTGCTAAAAAATCATTTTGCCTCCATCAATGAACAATTACATTTCTTGCATTCTTGCTCTCCTAAAAGCATGCCTGGACAGTTACAACCCAGTGCCCTTTGCTCTTATTCATCTGACAGTACACACTATCTCACAATTATGGGCTGTGAATCAAAAGGAGGAGTCAATGGCATACCATCCAAGTGGCTCAAGCTCCACCACCGCACAATGCCTCTGCTGTCTCATTTTGGATGTGGTTTGCCCTCTGTCAAAAGAGCACAAAGAACCACACATCTTACAAGGCCAGCATCAGAACAATGAAAGACTCTTACATTGCGTGTATGGACTGAGCATATCTACATGAGCACAGAAAAGCATCATTTGACGATTTATCAGAGATGATGAGCGGCGGTTATGTCCACAGCCAGATTTAGAAATGAAGGGAGGCTTTGAGGGTGCAGGTGGTGAGCAGTACAATTTGTCCTGCCTTGAAGCTTCATGCAAAACAGAGGAAGGTGAAGAAGTGATAAGACATGTGGGGAGGGCTGCAGGTTTGTATGGGATAATATATCTGAACACGCAAACAAGATCCGATCACAAACACATATTCAAATACGGAATGATGACAATGGATGTGCTGGTTCTCTCGTTGCGACTGATGCCGTCGCCGTTTGGAGTATGCTATTTGGTGACGTTTTGATTGTGAACGTAGATAAGTACAGCGCCTTTAAAAGTTTCTAAAGGTTTCCAGAATGGATGCAAACGTCAAGTGGAAAATAATGCGAGTTCATTGAAGTCATTGGGATTAACCACAGAATATTATAAAATATGAAAAATTATGAATATTTTGACAGATGAAAGCCACTCAGATACATGCCTGGTTTAAAGACATTTACATTTGTATTTTACATTCTTTGTTTCCCTAATTGGAGATAGTAATAGTCATTCACTATTGCTGATGAAGGCAAAACACAGATTTTAAGGTTGACCTGGACATATAAATACTCACAGAAATTGCCCTCACTATAGTTTTTCATTTTATCTTCATATATATAATATGAGAAGCTCAAAAAACAATTTGTATGGGAGAAAATGTTACATATTTTTTCTATTGTTTGTATTAAAAAAGCAAATTAACTGATGTTTCGTCCCTGGAAATACAAACGTGCTGCTTATTTTTTGTTATAAAAACTTAAACTTATTAGAATTTAGATCTGGTGTTAAAAAGTGTTATGGTTGTCTTCATTTTGGCTCCCTTCACCTCCAGTCCATAATTTTGTACATTGTTACGACATAGAATTTTATTTTAAAGGGTCTATAAGAACATTTTCAAAATGGTTTCATGTGCAAGTGAGCGGTTATTCAGCCCGAGCAGCTGTGACTAGAAAATACACCACACAGTGAATAAATAATGCAATGTAAAGCTGTAATTATTTACAACATATTACCAAGTGACTACACCATCAATCATTAACTTCTGGTAGACATGCATGGTGCATAATAAATGAAATGTGTTTGAGCCATCAGAGGAGTCCTGGACCAGAGAGCCTTGCAAATTTCCCTGAGTCATGTTTTTTGGGTAGCCACGTCTCCAGCAGTTTTGCCAAAGTGGAAAAACAGAGCCGGCCCAGAGCCAAGAACATTCTACAGGGTTGTCTCTCTGCCATCTGAGGACACTGCACTCTCAGCATCAGCATGTTGACAGCACATACATGTTTTATAAGGAGGATTGTGCTTGACAAATTTGCACTCATAGTTGTATTTCGAGTGATTCATGCATCTTTGAGAAATATTTATTCCCCCATCCACACTCATACCTCTGTTTACACATTTTCAGCTTAATCTGTGATACACGTAGGATTCGGCAGCATAGCACAGCATAGCCAGTTAGGCACAAAAAGAACCAAAAAAAGTCTAACGCTCGCCAACATGATCAGTAGCTATCCATAGACAAGGCCATCAGCAAGGTCTTTGTTATTATGACTTAGTGAAGTGCTGTAAAGGGGCAGGTGGACATTTTTTATCAAGTTGTTTTAGATCAATATTGCGATTGAAAATGTCCAAAATATTTTATACAATGATCCACAGGTGCAACAGCTGAATGTGTCTTGTTTGAGTTCTTTAATACCATAAAAACGATCAAACAGGTCTATAGTTTACCGATTTTTATTCGGCAGCAACAAAACTTTAGGGCCAGTTGTACAGTTTAGTACATTGTAAAAGTCATTGTAAAAGTCATGTTGTCATGTTTGGAGCTGGTGGCACAGTTGCGGATCAGAAGACAGCTGCTTAGTGACTCACTCCTCTCCCTCTTCATTAGACAGTCACATATATCCTCTGTGCTGTGCTAATGACAGAGCTGTGCACGTGCTCATTGCCACCGCGGCCTGTAATCCACTTTGGAACAGTGTGGCTTTAATGTAAGTGGTGGCGTTCTGAAATGACCCGTAATTTATTCTGTCAGATAGTCAACTGATTAATAAGCAATTTACTGAAGAAACAGCTGAACGGACATGTATTACACAGGTCTATGGCAGTGTTTCCCAAAGTGAGGCACCTCAAATGAGCCCTCCAAAGGTTATTCACACAACAAGCATAAAACAAACAACAATATGTTTGAATTGTCTACTTGATGGTCTCATTTTATTTTGCACAACACTTAATGCATTACATCTTCGTTATCAAGTATAATGTATTGCTCCGTGTAACAACTTGTTATAACTTAGTGTTAGGGTTGAGTTTAGGGTTGAGTTTAAGTTATTACAAGTTGTTCCACTGTGCGTTACATGCTGGTGACATATTTTACACAATGTGTTAAGTTTAGGTTACATGTTATTAAAAATTGTTACACAGTGCATTATGTTTTGGAAATTCTATGCCACTACAGATTGATTACAGGTATTACATCTAGGTTACACATAATTGTACAATGTTACACATTGAGTTAGATTTGGTTTGCATGTTCTTACATGCCTTTACACAATGTGTAAAGTGTGTAGTGTGTAGTGCAAGATAAAAGTATCAACAAAAATGTAACTTTGCTAACGTGAGTGAGTGGGATCTATAGAGTCCGCTCCAGACTTTACCTCTCTGTGAACATGAGCAGCTGCACACTGACCTTGGGAGCTCTGATGGGGGAAGGTGCTCTGATAATGTCTGTTTGAAGCACCCGAGCAGTGGACATTAACTCTGCACCAGGTTAGTGTTTCACACATTCAGACCAGCATGCTCATCGTCAATGTTGAAGTTAATATGGCTTGCCAGAATATGTTGTGGTAGTTTGATGGGTCTTTGTTTGAAACAAGATTGCATCCTGACATATGAAAGCTACAGTGAGATTCTGGGGCAGGAAATACTGCAAGGATTTACGGTTTACATTCCACGTCTGTGAAAATGACCGCAAGTTCCCTTTAAGGTCATGAACAGACATTACACATCACGTCTCCCAATGATGTCATGGACTGTGCATGCAGAGTTAAATAGGTGAGAGTTGTTAAGGAGATTCACATATTCTGGTTAGATGCTCTTAAAGTCAGAAAATCAAGCCTCATGTGATCTGATTGTTGCCAAACAGATATCTGTGATATCAGAACGCAAGATGGCATTCTTTTAGTATTTTTGGAGTAATTTCAACTAGTTGGATTTAATTTATTTTAGATGATATAGAATTGTCTCAGTTATACCTGCAAATGAGGTGAGACATTTTCAGTTTGTTAGAAGCATTTAAATACTTTAATAATCTATGTCATATTAGATACAGTAAAATATAGCCAAAACTTCAAAAAGTATTTACTGTTTTCCTGAAATAAAAGAAACACGCCTCAAGTCAGACACACACACAGTGCTGTCATGGGACTATAACAACTTTTCTTGTTTTCCATTATTGTGGTCAATGACTATTACTATATACAGCACAAAGGCCGTCTTTTTAGACTTCATTCAGTTCTCTAAATCTATCACATCAGGACAGAAGCGCAGGAATGCTCCTTTAGTGGAAAACAGTGGGGAACTCAAAATTAGACCAAAAACACTGACTCTGCGAAGGCCACACGCAGTCCTGCATTCAAAGCCAGGACCCTCTTGCTGTGAGGCGAGTGCTATGACTACTGGGCTACTGTGGTTCCAAATGTGCTGCATTACAAGCTAGACAAAAGGTGTTTGATTTTGGCAAATTCTTCTCAGTTGCTCAGGCTGCAGAGGAGAGAAGGGTAGCTAATGCATTTTTATTAAAATATAAATGCTCAAGTAGAAATAAAATGCAACTATCCAAATTGCTGATATCAACTTATTAAATTTGATCACTACATGCGAAATATGATGATATTGAGAATATTACCCAATTAAAATACACTGGATTAAATCTACTCGTAAAAGTGATACAATAGCGCTGTAGCCTCCGGTCACATACTGGGTTTCAGCTCTACCCATAAAATAGTGGGGCCATGTCAGGGACCCAGTGTCCTGTCCGTGAACCCTGAGGACAAAACTCAGAAAACTCCGCCAGCGTGACGCAAGTGCGCAGCCCTGACGGTAACACATTCCCTTCTATAGAGAAACACTGGATCATACATGTAAATACATCAGCTCTTTGGGACACAGCGTCCTCATTTATGAGATCTGAAGAATTAAGAGCTGCCTCTGAGGTGAGAGGCCGGCCAAAGCAGAACTGTTGTGTAGAATCCACATACTTGGGGCTCAGGTAGCAGATATCTTCAAGGTTTGGGGTTCACTCAAATCCCTTACCAGCACACACTGTGGCAGTGTCCATGAGCGGTGCACGTCACCCACATCAATAGTATGAAGGTGGTGTGTTATTTGGTGGTGATTGGTGAGGCTGTTGGTGCAGTGAATATAGAAGTGGCTTTTATCGACTGCTGTAGTGAAGGAATTACGCAAAAACGACATGTAAGGCTCAAGACGGGGACAATACCGCAAACATTGGCAACACAGTAGGACTAAACCACAAACTAAACCTGAACTAGACCAGGTCGAAACCAGAACTAGAGCCATTAAATTTCAATGTACTTTTGTAGCGCAGACCATTGGATTAGAACAGAACCAAGTCAAAAAATGTTGCCGACCAAAATAAAGATTTACATAAAACATAAAAAATGGATTAAAAAGTACACCACAAAGAACAAGCACGTGTTGTGTTAGTTATGCATGTTATCTGGGTGGTTTTCCTCTGCATTTGGTTTCCTCATTCTAAAACAAAGAAACTATAACTGTATCTTCAATCTAGGTACTCCTGAGGCTGGCAGTTAGCAGTTAGAGGGATGGGTCGAATGCAAATACCAGTGTTAGCAGTTTCCATGGTGGCGAGGCATCATTCTGCCATGGTAACACTTAATAGCTGTGAAGTAGCTGTACAACATCATTTTGAGGTTGTAAGAGCTCGAGGTCTTTACGTTAGAACAGGACAGAACCAGAGGAATGCTTCGTGTCCCACATCCACTCAGGAGCTGGAATGTGGTGGTTTTTCCAGCTAAACGGTAACAGCTGCCTGTGAGTGATGAGTGGGCTGGAGGTCGGGACAGTGCTCTGCTCATGTTTACCTTGGCTCTTGTATGGTAGGAACACTTCAAACACACCGTGGTTCCCTGCAACAGAACCCTGGTTTGATTCGGTTTCAGGAAAGCACGGACTCCAAAGCTCACCACGTTTCAGCTGTCGGCTTCATGTCAGATTACAAAAGAACTTCACCTCTGCTCGTGAACATCTTTTCACGCTTTGATATGTACAAGTACATTCTTGTCTCTTCACATAACCCTACATTGATCAAATGGGATCAATAATGCCAGTTTTTAGGCTTTTTTTAGTTGGCAACCCAGATAACAGTGTGGATATGTTGCTACAAATGAGTTAGATTGCAGTTATTTGGAAATAGTCTTGTTTGTCTTGTTCTGATTATTCAATTGACCAACAACGTATAAAGTATTGTTTAAAAGTATCTGTAGCTTTAAAGCCATCCTCTATCTGAACTATATTCTGCAATATCACCTTTTTGTAATAATATATTCATTGGCAATATTTGAATTGCAGTTTGAAACAAGCTACTTTGTGATTCCCAGGTCTAATGCCTCTTGCAGAATTTGTTGCAGTGAAATTCACCTCTCCAAATTACAAATGCAAGTCCAAGTTAAAACATGCAGCGAGACATACATGTTTTTCCAGTGCACAGGAGCAGCAGATGGACGATCGCTCAGAGCAGGTTGGACTGAGCCAAGCCTCAGTGGGAGAGGGCATGATTTCATTTGCAGAGAACAATCTTATCTTCCACCGTTTATCCCCGTATCTACTTTGTCTAGTAAGCGCCGCTTCGGGCTCAACTGTATGACGCCATAGTCTGCAGTAAGAGCATCCTAACTAAATTATGTGATAACAGTGATGCCCAGAGGCAGTCTGAGACAAGTGATGTTCTCGTGGTGTTTATGGGATTTTAAAGGTTATGCTAAAGGTTCTTTGATCATGTTATCATTACAGACATTATCGAAAAAGATTCAGTTGTAGTCAACTGATGACACTGATTTACAATGGAACGAATGAGGCATTACACAAACACTAGTTTCGCTAATGGCATTAGATGGTGTTGTGTTGTCCTCGGGCAAGACATGTTGCTTGTACAATCCTATCATGATGCATGTTTGGCCGTGGTGCCTGTGAAGGGACTCAGACATGTGGTAGACATCCTGTTGCAGTTTATTGGCTGTTGTGCCTGGTTTAACAGTGGCCTCAGCAGCTCGCTCTGGCTCAGTGAGCCGAGCTTCTGGAAAACCACTCTACTTCCCCTCACTTATCCTACTGTACTGCCACCCTCACAGAAACTGGGAGAGTGTTTGCTGTGTTTTTACCCTGATCATTTATCAAAGAAGAACCTACTGCTGTGCAAGAACCAATGTGTGTAAACACACTGCTTTGGCTTGTCAGTCTGAATAAATGAAACAATAGTATAGTTCCTGTGCTGTGTACGCACACATTGGCAGCCTTCTGATCATAAATCCACATTGGATAGTGGGTTAAATTGTGGTTGGCTGAATTCTATCAAGCTCTGTTACTATTTAAGTGTGCACAAACACGACACCTGGTTACATATTGTCTACAAAGAATCTATATCATAATAAAGCAAACTAAACCAGAGTGTGGGGGCCCTCAGTTTCAGTCTGGTCCCAGGGGCATGCTGGAGGGTGTGCACGACTACACTGTTATCTGACACCTCCGTGAGCTGTCCTTAATATTCCTTGGGGATCAGGTTTCCATGGCAACAGGTACCTCAGCAACACCACACTCACATTTCTGCTACATCATAACACAGCTTCCCTCCCCCCGTCAGATCGCTTCATCAGTCAGCACTGCTTTGAATGATTTTAAAGAATTTCCCCTCGGGATGAATAAAAGTGACTGATTCTGAGGATGACGGCAGTTCGACAGTTTGTTTACCTTTAAAGAGGGATTTTTTTTTTCTTAATAAAAATTGCCCCCTTAATTCCTCTTTCAAACCAACTCTTCTCCCTGCTAAGGATCTTCACCTCACTGTCCTCAACCGAGTGGTTCTCAGACCAGATTTGCAGATTGAGAATGACTTTTTGGATGAAAGTCGAAACGCCTTTTTTCGATTATAACAAAATATTTTTTTCTATGAATACCACTTAATGACAATGTGAAAGAAGATTGAATTTTTCGAGAAATGTATGAGAAATAAAATCAAAACAAAAAAAGCACTTATACATAAGTGTTCACAGCCTTTCCTCAGACTTTTTTGAAGCATCTTTGGCACTAATTACAGCCGCAAGTCTTTTGGAGTATAATGCTACAAGCTTGCATCACCTATTTATGGGCAGTTTCTCTCATTCTTCTTTGCAGAAATTCTCAAGCTCCATCAGGTTGGACGGAGAGCGTCAGTTCACAACCATTTCCAGATCCCTCCAGAGATGTTCAATTGGGCTAAAGTCTGGCCTCTGGGCCACTCAGGGACATTCACAGAGTTGTTCCGTAGCAACTCTTTTGTTAAGGCTGTGTGATTAGTGTCATTGTCTTCTTGGAAGACAATGACTTCACCACAGTCTGAGGTCCAGAGCGCTCTGGAGCAAGTTTTCTCAGGCATGTCTCTGTACACTGTCTTTCTGTTGATCCAGACTAGTCTCCCAGTTCCTGGGAAAAAACATCCCCACAGCATGATGCTGCCACCACCATGCTTCACTGTCAGGATGGTACTGACCAGGTGATGAGCGGTGCCTGGTTTCCTCCAGACGCCTGCTATTGAAACCAACGGGTTCAATATTTGTTTCCTCAGACAGACATTTTTGTGTTTCATAGTCTGAGAGTCCTTCATGTGCCTTTTTGCAAACTCCAGGGGAGCTGTCATGTGCCTTTTACTGAGGTGTGGCTTCCGTCTGGTCACTCTACCACACAGGCCTGATTGGTGTAGAGATGATTGTTCTTCTGGAAGGTTCTCCTCTCTCGACAGAGACACGCTGGAGATCTGTCAGAGTGACCATCGGGTTCTTGGTCACCTCCCTGACTAAGGCCCTTCTCCCCCAATTGCTCAGTTTTACCGGGTCCATTTTCGTATGATGGAGACCACTGTGCTCAAAGGAACCTTCAATGCTGCAGATTTTTTTCCGTATCCTGCCCCAGATCTTTGCCTTGAAACAATCCTGTCTTGGAGGTTTACAGACAATTTCTTGGACTTCATGGCATTTTTCTGCTCTGATATGCACTGTTAACTGTGAGACCGTATATAGACATATGTTTGGTGGACTCCAATCAGGTTGTAGAAGCATCTCAAGGAAGATTAGTAGGAAAACGATGTACCCGAGCTCAATTTTGAGTGTCATGTCAATACTTACGTACATATGCTTTTTCATTTTTTTTTTAGCACATTTGCAAATAATTCAAAAAACCTTTCACGTTGTCATAATGTTGTATTGTTTGTAGAATTTTGAGGCAGATAAAAAATTGAATCCACTTCTAAATAAGGCTGTAACATAACAAAATGTGGGGGGGAAATGAATACTTTCTGGATGCACTGTGTAGCCTACAATACGAGCTTATTGAATTTCAGTTTTCTTAACTTTGTTGCTCGTCAGCTCCATGTCTGCAGTGACAAAAATTTTCGGTTGGAGATGAATGAAAATAATTCTGATTCTGACGGCAGAATGGTCAAGGACACACTGAGGATTGAAGCAGTTTAAATCAGGCTAATGCATAGCTGACCGCTTCAAAGGTTGTTGGCTGCATAATGCAAAATAAATGCTTTTTGAGAGTTGATCAGATAGTGTGGTGAAGCGTGTTTGGAGTTTTTAGTGTTTTGAGAGAGAGAGAATGTTGGATTACTCAAAGATGTAGCCTACATAAAACCAGGGGAAAAAATGACAACATTTAAGACATTTTATTCTTTATATCTAAGACATCTGGAAACAAAAAAAAATCAAATGAATAATTGCACCACATGATTACCTTTTCTTGCTAACAGAGGTCCAGACCAAAACTAGTTTGACTCACACAGCACATACACTTGTTTCCAAAGTGCTGGGTTGGAGGTATTCTTTCTCTCTGAGCACCTACAAGGATCGCTTTGCTTGCAGTGGACTAAATAGCATTAAGGTTACCATGGAAACCTTGGAAGCTAACATAAAGGGAGGGTGCGGTGGCCTTTTTCTGGTTGTCTTTGGCAGAGACTTCCTTTGTGGAGCAGAGAAAAGTGAGAGCCAGTCTCAGATATCAGCTCAGAACGGCTGTCACTTTGGGCAAGCTCGATAACTCAAGTCTTCCTGTAACAAGCTCGCATTTTGTATCAAGTGATTTTTAAACACAGATCATCCAGGATTGTCAGCATCTCAAGTAACATGTAAAAAGTAAATCATAACTAGAAATGGCACACCTATAACCCAGAGGCATTGGCTCTGTCAAATTGTCAGAACTTACCTGTATTTTCTTTCATTGCTTGTGGCTGAAGTATATTTTTGGCTTATATCTATTTTCCTCTCACCTCTTGAACCATATTGATACTTAGCAGCGACATCTCCCCCTCCCCAAAATGTTGATGACATCACATGAAAAGTATAAATACAAATATTGTTTAATAGACAACCCTCCTCTGACCCCTCTCAACCGCAGCAGCAGAGCCAACAGCTATCTTCTCATTAAACGTGCAACTTTTCACCTTCGTGTCTCCATAGAAAAACCATACCATACGGCATTAAACATCAATATCTAGGCAACAAAAATACATTCAGACCTGTAACTTGGCCTTCCGGCTACACAGCGCGTCTACATTGAGATAGAGAAGTTTAGAGAAGTTGGCGGAACCACCAGCAGAAAAGTTGGTGCCCTTTGACGTTACTGCTTATAGTTCACAGTTTGAGTCATGTCTAAGGTTAAGTTAAGATGTGAGGTGAGTTACCAAAATTGTACTCAAGGTAGGAGTAACGTTATTTAAATGATATTAATCAAGTAAAAGTAGTGAACCAAGAAATTACTCAACTAAAAAAGTAATTGGGTAAAGAGGCTGTACCCATTTTTTTAAAAAACCCAATATGTTATAAAATCATAATTATAGAGAGTTTTATTCTCTGGGAAGGAGTTGCACTGTTAGCATGCTAGTTATTGTTAGCTTTACGGTGATTGCAAAACTCACTCTGGCCTGATAATTTAATAGATCCATGGTTCTGACTCATGGATCTAATGAATTATCTGGATAATGTATTGCTAGCTTAAACTTGTTGTGAGAAAAACAAGTCGCCAGCCCATTGGAGCGGCTGTGAAAAAACCCTCCACAGCCAAGAAAGCATTTTCCCCCGCAACTGCCCAATGTTCGTCTGACAGGGACCCTTCTGTAGTGGGGGGATTTTAGCCCATTTTCAGATCATGATTTATTTCTGGTTCAGAACGCTTCAGTTTGAAAAAAATGAAAACATTAAATAAATATCAGAAAAGGTTTATTGCCTTTGTGAATGAACAGAATTCACAAACATAGGAACTTGTTTTGGCATTAAGGTGCAGCATAAAACACTGATCAATAATAAAAACAACATATGTGAAATCAAAAGGGCATGCATTAAACACCTAAAGGCCAGGGCATCCATAGGCGGCGCCATCTTGGATTGTTCTAATCTTAAACCTCGGCTCACTTGATTGGTCAGAGCTGTGATCCTGGGTCACTTCCGGGCCGCACAGCCGGGAAGATGTAGCCGCTAAATGCTAACTGGCAACATAGGCTAATGAACACCACCATTGACTTGGCCCTTTTTTTCCCTGGGGGCTTGCTCCGGCCTCAAAGAGCATTAGGTAAGTGAGCAATACTTGGACTGCTGCAAAGAGTTGAAAATGAACTAGTTCGGTTTTTCATGTTGTAATTGTAATAACTGTCTGGAATTAACATCTGATTTATAATTTGACGTTAATGTAACTGGAAGGACAAAACATTGAATTATGGACAAAATCGCATATTTTCTGAGGGAGCACATTACGGATTTAACCATTTTAAATCCTTAATAATGTCAATATAAAGCTTTTATCACTTGTAGAGTTACTCACAGTAGGAATATGAAACAGAATTGTACTCAAGTCAGAGTACTGTGACTTCAAATAAAATATTACTCAAGTAGGAGTAAAAGTATGAAATCCGAAAACAACTCGGAAAAGTACAATTTCTTCAAAGAGTTACTCCTGTAAATGTAGCTGGGTACTCCCCACATATAGTAGTTAACAAACAAGCCCACCTGAACACATTTACATTCAGCACAGAGCTCCAAAGCTAGACGTGGCCCTGTAATGGTGCTGACACCGGCCTGTATCCCTGCAACAGTAATCAGTTGTAGCAGGTCCCTCAGGCAGTAACAGTCGCTCCTCCACAGTCTCCCAACTGCTTTTGTAAATTATAGCTACACAACTTGTATCCTACCCAACTTTGGAGCAGAAAAGCACATTTATATAAATGTTTTGAGGTTACATTGGAGAGTTTGAAAGATAGGAGTGACAGAAGGAGAAAGATAGCAACTAATTCCCGGCTTTGACAATTTATTTAATGTCTCTCCTCACTCTCTGCCCTATTTCAGGCTTACTGTCCTGTCGATTGTCCAACCACGCCTATCTTTCATTTGCATTCCATGAATTTAGGAACTGAAAGCTCAAATTCCCTAAGCAGCAGTCTTTTGATAAGAACCTGATTCAGACTCGGCCCATTGACTCACGCGAGTAATTCAAATTCTTTAGTGAACTTTTTAAATGCCTCTATTGACGTCACGGCCATGCTCCTCCTGCCCTTCCCCGGCCCCCCTCCTCACTCGCTGCTCGCTCTCTCTCGGCTGCAGCTTGTGGTTGACCTGTGGGGGGTCTGCAGCTGACCCCTGGTCTCTCTCTGGACACAATAGCCTTTGGTGCACAGCGGTGGGAAACGGAGCGCCGGAGAGACCCTGAAGAGACCCGGACATTGATGTTTGAATCAGTTCAGAACAAACACTGACAAAAGGCTGCAATCATAACATTCTCAAGAGCTCAACATTCAAAACTGACAAGGACGTGCAGGTGTTGAAGTGTCAATGATTAAATGGTTCATTGCAATTACAGATTATGAGTCTAATATGTCTCCTTTCCCCAATACATGGCCCCAGATTTGGCCTTCTCCTTGCACACTTTTCCATTAGCAGTGTGTGGAAATAAAACGCAGCCTGCCCTGAATCAGTTGAAGCACCTTTCCAGTTGATAAGACGTTCCCAAAAGAAGCCGACACACTGACGGGAGTATAATGCAAGTCCGTCTGTCCAACGCATACCATTTCCCTGACCATATTTCTCAAAGGGAGAACAGGGAAGGGTCAAGACAGTATAAATCCTCCTTCCGGATTTTGAGCTCCGATTGGGTGGTCCAGAGATGCGGTGTGGGTTGTGACACAGCAGGTTTTCATTTTCAAGTGTCAACACTGAACTCAAAGCTGAGGCCCTCGCTGACACCAGGACTTTGACCCTCCCCATTGTAAGAACACATAGGGAAAACGTGCTGAAACTATCTTGCCATTTCTAATACTGCCGACTTGATGACAAACTAAGAGAGGACAGAATTGGTGTAATCCCTCATTCGTCAAGGAGTGTTCCATTGTAGAAAAAGATTCAGTTGTGGTAGACCACAAGTGTTAATTAACTGCTGACTTCCCCAAATGTTTAATTTAAATAGACACACAGGGGTTTTTATAATAATTCCAAAGAGGGCTAAAGCATCTGTTACTTTAATCGTGCGGCTAATTTGGGATTTTAGCCTGATTTACTCCTCGTTCGTATGGAGCATGTCAGGTGTGCCGTTTAAGCTACGGTCATAAAATTGCACCGCTATTGTGAACAGGGGTTACCATGGAGATGTTGTGCGTCAAAGGAGCATGTCCCCAGAGACGATTGAGTGGATTTAAGGCGTCTGTCAGCCAGAGATCTGAGCCCTCATTAGGTTTACATTACGGAAGCTGAATTTCTTTGCTCTGTAAAAGCAACACTTTAAGAATAAAAAAAAAAGAACAGTTTCTCCTCAAAATCATGATCAACATTCCACCTCACAATCTCGTTTAACCAAGAACATACCTGAAAACATCTACGGTTAAGCTCTGAACTACGATTAAAAAGTATTATTCATTGCGGTTACGTTGTGAATGGCTGCGCACCTGAACTTGGCGGCGAACACGTCTCACTTGCAGCTGAAATCTCCATAACACCGAAGAACAATGTGCCACTGCCTGGTCCTCCGAAGGGCAGCGTTCCCTCTGGCTGCTCCTGAGCTCCGGATTCTTCAACGTTCTTTTAGTGTCAGGATTAAAGTCAAGCGCTGGACTGAAACATCTGTAGAAGGCACTTTTTCCGGTCATAAAAACAAGCTCATCTGCATTTAAATAAGAGAAAGCAGGAAAAGGCTGGTATATGGACAAAAGCTTAAAGATTAGATTTACAGCCACTGTCACTTCTGATGCAGGACGCTGTTTCTATTTACATTTTTATGACATGAAGTCTATATTGATCTCCCTGGTTTCCATAAAGTGTGTTATGCCCTACTTTTTATTTATATAATTTTTTGGTTCTGTTTCCTCTTTTCATTCTGTCCTAAACTTCTCCTTTTACATTATCATTTCTGTAATTTGCGCCCTTAGGCAAGACACTTTATCAGACTTCCCAGCACTGTTCGTGTACGCTGGTGTATTTATGAGTATAACTTTGAAAGAGTATGAACGTTGATCATAATTTATAGCGGACCTACTCTGTGATGCCAATGTTCTATTTTTCCCAAGTTTGCAGACTCCTAAGAATTTTTTCTGGAAATGTAATCCGCGTGAGACCAGTTTATGTGCTTCTGTTTCCTTTAACACACTCAATTATTATTCAGTTTTGAAAAATACATTATTGTTATTGCTGGAAGTGACTGAACCGCAGCTTCCCATTGCCCATGGCTTACTCTGTGCTCCTGTCTCAGAGATATTTGTTTTGGGCTGACTTTGGCCCCAGGTCAAACTGCGATCCTGCATTAACCCGCTGCCGTTTGGATCAGGTTCACATCACAAACAGTTCTTTACACTCTTCATTGCATAGGTGAGAGCGAGAGCCTCGACTGGTCCGACCAGAGTGCTGCCTTCACACAGAGACACATGTTCTGACACTGTGCAGATCATAAAGTGTCATGTGAAGCAACGCACTGCAATTTATAACTGACTGTCAAACCTGAAGTTTGGAGCGCTGTTTGTGGTAATGCCATTATCATGCATCGCACTAAACTGAAGGACCAACAAAGATTCATAAGGAGGTTCCCAGGATTTCTTTTAAAAGAAGACTAAACTAGGATTGCATTTTAAATGTATTACCATTTTATACTGAGCACTATTCTGTATCTTTTACATTTATAACGATTAAAAGACAAGGCTGGATTCACTTAAATAAGATACATTCTATTGTGCCACCAACATTTCATCACCAAATTTGATCTCTATGTGGCTTAGTAGATTGTTAAAGGAAACATGCTGAAATGTTGACCATGGCATAATGTTTGCACCTTCTTTTCATTCACTATTTGAAGTGAGGTTGTCTCCGTCAGGGCAGACATACTCAATTTAACTCTCAGTTTTATCAAGTTAAACAAGGAATCCCAAACAATGTCTCACACAGAGAACCTCAAAGTCTTGTGTATTTAAATATAAAGAAAGCCAGCACAATTTGTACACAATTAGTTCACAAAGTAATTAGTAAGTGCTTCACAAAAAATAAAAACATAAATAATCCTCATAAAATGTACTTTAAAAGGGAAGAGTGCAGGTCAAATGCTTTCAGTCATATGCACAGCCAAACCAGAACTGTTTTTAGTCTAGATTTGAACATTGCCAGAGTAGCGGCCTGTCTCACATCCTCAGGGAGACTGTTCCAGATTTTAGCTGCATAAAACTGAAACACAGATTCCCCATGTTTAGTCCTGACTCTGGGCACCAGCAGGAGGCCGGTCCCCAGAGGTCCTCATGGTTCATATGGCACTAACATGTCCGAGATGTACTTTGGTGCTAGGCCATGGAGAGACTTGTATACAAGCAGAGCTGCTTTAGGGCCTATTCTCTGAGCCACAGGGAGCCAGTGCAGAGACTTGAGCACAGGACTAATGTGATCGTATTTCCTGGTTCTAGTCAGGACCCGAGCAGCGGCGTTCTGGATGTACTGCAGCTGTTTTACAGCTCGTTTGGAGAGGCCAGTGAGCAGGCCGTTACAGTAGTCTAATCTACAAGAGACAAACGCATGGATAAGTCTCTTAATGCTTAATGTCTGAGTCCCCTATTGCCCCCAAATTTCTTACTTGATTTGTAGGTTTTAGAGCTGGATGTGACTGCTGACACTTTCTCTTTCTTTCTGCGGGTCAAAGACGATGACATGAGTTTAGCTGGAGAAAGTTTTTTGCATCCACACACTGATCTGTTTGATGCGGTGACATTCACCTGCTGTGATCTAAATAGTTGAGTCTGCTGCTTATTATGACTTTTATTGTCCATTTATCGAAAGCCTTCTCACATTTTCTTTTATTTACTAATTCCAAAGCTTGTCCTTTGAGAACAAAAAACACACTTCAAAGCATTATCTAAACCCTCTAAACTCTCCTGACTTTGTTATGATGCCTTCAGGACATTGTTTTTCTGCACCGGTACAAAAAAATGAATTGTTTTTCCAAGTCTTTTGTGCCCTCTGTGGTTAAACAGCTGAATTCAGATGGCAGTGTTTTTTTTAAAGTTTATTGCTTAGCAATATATTGTTGTGCATTGTTGGACTCTATGAGTTTCTCTTTTTAAACTGTGAAATGGCCGACACACTGTATGTGCATGTAGCACTTTTATTTTTCAGTCTGTTTTCTGACAATAACACAGGACAACACTCGTCCACTGCACTCCGGACGCCAATACAGGACTCTGAGATGCAACAGAGCAAAATGTAAAAACAGTCTCATTCCTACAGCCTGCAACACTGAACAAACTGTAAACCTCCCTGTTGGATTATGCACTAGAATCATGTCATCTGCATGTCATGTAAATGTAAGTGATGGGTAAGATGATGTGTGCGTTTTAACTGTGAAATGGTACAACTACGAAGACAAATTTCCCTGCAGGGACAATACAATAAAGTAACTAACTAACTAATGTACGTGTCTGTGTGCGAACTGCTCTGGGAATGCTACAAATTAACTGACCTAAACGGCAGAATGTGGAGGCTGAATATAAGGGGTCAGTGTGGTCTGAGACAGTCACCAATCTTTATACAGTACTTCCTGTCTTCAAGGTAAGACATTAACCAATTTAGGTACCAGAGATCTTCCTGTCCTCTGATCATCACTGTCAAAAGCAGCACTCAGATCTAACAGGATCAAAACTGAGACTTTGCCTGTGTCAGTGTTCAGGCAGATGTCATTTGCCCCTTTGATCAGAGCAGTCTCAGAGCTTTGATGGGCTCTAAACCTCACTGGAAAACATCAAATTTAGGGTTAGGGATATCTCTGGAACATACTATTGGCCCCCGGGAAGAAGGTAATCACAATAAATGGATTACACAAACTGCTCCAATGATTAAGGACTGGACGGACATCATAACTGACATACGCACCATGGAAAAAATAACTGCTGGGCTCAACTCGAAAATACACAACTTCATCAACGAATGGACAAAATGGGACTCATACTTTTTGCCATAATTTGTGTTCAGCCCTCTTT
The DNA here is from genome assembly GCA_015082035.1 of Chaenogobius annularis. Lineage (NCBI taxonomy): Eukaryota > Metazoa > Chordata > Actinopteri > Gobiiformes > Gobiidae > Chaenogobius > Chaenogobius annularis. Next base: position 1,071,867 of record BJKM01000114.1, read on the forward strand.
CCTTTGGACGCTACATCATTATCTGCAAATTTTATTTTTTTACGTATCCTGAGTTCTCTCTGGTCCTGCCCAGCCCTGCTCTCTTTTTTTTTATTGTATTACTTTTATTATCATTTTTAAATAATAATAATAATAATAATTATTATTATTATTATTATTCTTTACATAGGTAAGTTTGTTTTATGTACGTTTTTGTTGCTGTATGTTTAAAAAAATAAATAGAAAAAAAAAAGAAAAAAGGAAAACATCATAAGTCATTAAGCAGTTGATAAATAACTTTTTCAAGGACTTTGTCTAAATAATAATAACAATGACATACAAAAATACCTCTCCCTGGTTCTACATTAACTTTGGTTGTACAACATTTCTTTCTAAATCTCACAATGAACCTGGAGCTTTGACCTGCACCACTCTCTTTTCCTCCTCGCCCTATTCCTCCATCCATAATTAAGTCCCCCTTAAGCAGAGACGAATCATGAGTGGTGCAAAGAGTAGTGATGAAACACACATGGAGAAAATAACATGATGAACTGTATTACGTGGAGCTCCTGTCACTGTGTCAGAGTCCTCCTGAGGTCCACGCCCAGGTCTCTCTCCGTCCCGTCCTCTCTCCATCTGTCATAATATTTTCTCAGTCAAACATCTGCTGGAGGAATGTGCGAGCAGGCCCACTTCCTGTCAGCGGCACACCTTTGGACCCCAGCCCCTCACTCGGTCTGCGCTGTGCAACTGTGTACAGGAAATATGTTTTAAAAGACTCTCCTCCCATGGACTAGAGTGGCAGAGCATTCAGCTTCTGTCTTCATCAAGGAACATCATTCAAAGTGATGTTGTGTCGTTATAACTTTGCACTGTATCTACATAAATAACACAGTGATCGTTATTTATGGAGGGGATTTTTCTATTGTGTTTATTTGTGTTGAAATGATTAACCAGCAGTGTTAAAGTCCCAGATGACATCTTCAGACAGACCTTCCGCTTGTTGTTGTGTCACGAAACAGAACTGACTGAAACAATGGGGAAAAAGAATAGCTGCCTTTCAAGATATTCTCATTAGTTGTATAAATTGGAGTCACCGTCAGACAAATGAACTGTGTCTGTTTCATCAGCATGAGCTGGGGTCGTGAGATGGCTTGGAAGATGCAATGTTCTATTTAATCCTTTATTCTGGGAAGCATCAGGGTCAGTTTGTACGCCGAACCCACAAGTAAAAAATTTACCTAAAATAAAATGAAATATGAATAGGACTTTATTCATTTTTGCTTTATTACTATTACATCCCTAAAACTCATTTTTTGTTAATTTACCTTCAGCTTTTAAAAGAGAATTGTCAAAACCTGACAGATAATCATTTTAGTGTCATATATTTAACAAACAAATTCTGGACGAGATTTGAATTCTGATTTCCTCTGTGCAGAGCTTGTTTCTACCTATGATTGGAGTAAAACAGACATCAGAGTCCAAAACTACAGAGTCTCAGCTTCACAAAGAGTCCAGCCAATTGTTTGTGCTCCAGAGGGGTCAGGAATAGCTTCAGTTTTAAATGGGGGTCGTTTTTTCAGGCGTTTGGGGACAAACAGGCCCTAAGCATAAGGGGTTAAAAAAAATAAAAATAAATTGGAAACAGTGTATTTTAGTATAATTTTAGTATAATAAACATGATTTGAAATGTGCAACTCGAACTTATCTCAAGCATTTTCTTTTAGCAGTGGGGGTCCTCGGATCATAGGCTATATTATGTGTTACAGCGCCATCTGCAGGACATGTATTTTGTCACGCTCATGTATGAGGTCTATGTTTGTGATTTTTTTTTTGTAATTCTAATGCAACAATTTTCATTATTACCAGTTAAAAAGAATTGGACAATTATTAGAAAAATATTTCAAAAAGACAAGATGTATTAAAGGCATTAAGAACAAGAGCTAACAACAAGTACTGGTCAAAGTATTCATTTGTGAAAATAACATTGACACTGAAAGTACTTTAGCAGGTTCTATCATTTATTTTTAACATTTATTAACATAGTGTTCAATAGAGTCAAAAAGGTAAGGTTTAGGCAAGGTTATAATAGACAAATATATGGTATCTACAAAAAATTTGTTCTCTCAGTTTCCAGGGAGCATTCTGCAGATTTTGGACAAGGATCTTGGTCAGGAGTACGTAGCTGGAGCCAAGAATGTTTGTTTTAGTTTCATGGCGAATACCACAACACCAGGGTAAAAATCTATCTAAACACGTGGGCCCTCATTTATCGACATTGATAAATGCCAATAAATGTCAGTGCATTTTTATATCTATTTATACTCCGATCCTGCCGTACGCACAGAATATGGCATAACGTGCGTTTATCTGAACAGGAAATCACAAAGAATTGCATAAAAAGAAGATTTATGTCGTTTTGGCTCATTGGAAAGCATAGAAAATGAATAGTGTAATACAAAATCAAAAGAAAAATAACTAACCTAAAAATATATCCTACATTTGCTATGAAAGAATTAATTCATGTCTTAGGGCTTGATTAATTAACCCACAAGGGCACCGTGCGGTCGTCAGCGCAGGGCAGAGGGCGGGGCCATACTCCTCCTCAGCTCCTCGATGTCCCGCCTCAGCTGGGCCACCTCCTGCAGCTTCATCATCAGCTCCTCGTCCTTTGGCTCGCTGCGGTCGCTCTCCTCCACAGATAGACTTAGGGCTGAAAGTAAAACAGGCAAATTCAATGCAAATCAACATTAATCCATGGATGAGCAGCAATTTTACAAGGAAGTGATTGTATCAAGATGAGATTGTGGTGTCTCTTCTTTGATTTATATCGTGTTATTAAAATATTTGTTGCGCTTCATTTTGTGCATCTTCTTTGTAAGTAGATTTCCTCACAGTCAGAGTGCATCTTATTTGATCGCACTCATTAGCATTTACGCACAATTGATTCCCAGCAGCACAGACAGGTTGGGCTCTTGTCCCTGCGCTCTCTGGCTCAGGATGGTTCCCAGGTTCTGGAGGTCCCTCACACACACTGACATGTCCCTGAGAAGCTGATTCACTTCAGGCCTCTGCGGCAGAGTCTCCGTCTGCTGCTGAAAGAGACACAAAAGATCAACACATTCAGGACGACACTAGGACATTTCTGCACAGTTGAGACTCGACTGGGTGAGTGGGCATCACGCTGCAGCTACAAAAACCCATTTCTTACTCTGTTCTGAATGTGTATTCGGTCATCACTGCTATAACTTACATTTGACATTTATATGATTCATAACTTGACATTTATTTGTAGTATTTATTTGGCCCGTAGCCTTTATTAGACAGTATGGCAGAGCGTGAAATGTGGATGAGACTGGGGAAGGACATTGCAGCAAATTGTCGAGAACCGGATTGGAACTCACAACGCTGCAGGTCACATGGAGCGCACCCCCCAAATGTGTTCTATCAAATACAATAGTAATAAATGTGTATGCTCCTCTAACTGTGCTATTATTCTTTTGGTTCATCGATTAGGAGAAAGGCCCAGATTTGACCCAGGTTAAGATAAAATGACACTTGAGGATCTCCTGAGTTTATATTTACAGACAAAACAGGTTTGTAATGAAAATCACATGTTTCTTCTGTCATTTTGATATGATTCCGTTCCGGGTCCATCTATAGTTCAAGTTAAGATTCGGTTTAATATAGTAATAATATAATGTTACGTATAGTTAAGAGTTGGGCTACTGTACAGGAAATGACTGTGAAGTTGCTGTCATGAAACCCGACATGTGTGGGTGTGTCATTGCCTTGCTGCTGCCGTCCTGCTGCTCTGACAGCTCAGCCTTCTCTGTTTGGAGCGTCTTCAGGTCACTCACCCCGTCCTCCAGGCTCCTCTGCACCTTCTGCTGCAGGCTGCAAGAGAACAGCACCAGCATTTGCAGAAGGACGGTTACAACGGCGGTAAAAAGTACAGTTAAAGGAATATTACTCAGTAGAAGTAAAAAGTAGTTACACAAACGAATGAACAAGATCTGAAGGTAAGAAATTTGAATTTGAATGTTCAAATGTTGTAATACAGAGGGCGATGTTGGGCTGGGCGATCACATGATACTCTTGTTTTGGAGATTACACAAGACATTTCTGTCCCTGTTTGAGATGATCTTGTTACTAAATATTGTATTTTTGCACATCTCCAAAACATCAATTGCAATATCATCCAATTTCCCGTACATCTCCCACCTGCAATCGACCTTCTTGATCCCCACCAGCTCTAAACTAGGTCTATAACAGGACTGTAAAGGACTAAAGTAGTACTAAACCAGTACTAACCCCAAGGAGGACTGATATGTGAAATGTAAAATGTAGCATCTTAAACAAAAACTAGAGCTGTGGACTTTGTGTAGCATATCTGTACCAAATCTGGACACAACAGACAAACATTCTCTAAACCAGAGCGTCACAAGTGTAATCCAGTACTTTACCAGTGCACAGATGCTATTAGCTCATTCTCCCTCCTGTTCCGCTGCTCGATCTCAAGATACTTTTCCCTCAGTAGCAGCTGTCCTTCTTCTAGGTTCTTCTGTAACCAGGACGCGCGCTGGTCCATCTCTTTGGCTTTCTGCTTGACCTCTTTCAACTGAAACCACACGGAGATAAATATTACGGCTCGGTTTTCAGTCTTCGTGGACGTCGAAGAGCCTTTTGGACGCGTGTTTTACCCGCCGGCTCTGGCCCTGCGCCTCGGTGAGCGTGGGCAGGTCGGCCAGGTAGCACTCCAGGGTCTCCACGCGCTGATGCCGCTCCAGCTTCTGCTCACTCTCTCGGGCACACTTCTTCTTCAGACTGCAGATGTACCGGTCTCGCGTCTGGATCTGAGCAAGGCAACGCGAATGACAAAGTGTGATGGATGGAAACAGGAAAGGTAGTCATTACTTGTGCTACAAAATAGACAGCTATACGACAATAAAAGACTCAAAGGAACAAAAGGGGAAAGGCAAAATCCCCACTTTGTCCTGGCTTTGCTGAAATGAATTTGTCCTAGGAGTTATTTTTGTTTGATATTCATTTGAAAATATTCTTTAGCAGTTGTATCCACTCCATTTTGCACGTAAAAACATCTGCTCTGAGTCAAGTTCAATGTAGAACTTTCAGTCGGATACTTCCAAGTGTCAACGACAGAGAAATGTAGCCGTTTTTCCTCACGCTCATCAGATTCCGAGCTCATTTGTACCTTATCGTCCATTTTGCAGACGTCTTCCGTGTACTTCTGCGTGACCTGCTTGAACACATTTTTCAGATGGAGTAGTTCCATCTCCGCCGCACTCAGCTTCTGGCTCAGATCTTTGTCACAGAGAGTGAAGGAAGCACATTTGCCTGGGAGCCCCCCTCTGTCCTACAGGCATATTACATGTGTCATTAAAGCACACAGGGGGGGGGGCTACAGTCTACAGGTGGGACAGACCTTGCTGTAGATGTAGGGATCGTCGAGCCGGACTCTGTGGCTCTGCTGGACCTGTTGCACCCGGAGCTCGTTCTCTGTGATCCGAGCCTGGAGCTGCACGATCTGCTGCTTCTGCCTGAGCGACGCACGCACACACACACGCACACACACGCACACACAACCACACAACCACATGTGAAGCGTCAGGTGAAAACTAGACACTTATATTCGCAATGACAATGTTTGTTAGACAGTACCAGTCTATCTCCTGCTCCCTTTGTCTCAGAAGCCCCTCCTGAAACTTCACCAGCCCAGGAACAGGCCCCGGACCGCCCTTCGCCGGCTGAAAAGTCCAGGCATTTAGTTTCTGGGGTTAAGCGAGGATAAGGACTAACACAACTAGGAATAGATTTCAACTTCTTTGCACCATATGGTATTCATTGTACATACACATTTGACGTATAGTAGCGATGTCACAATATCAAATTTTAGTGTTACAAAAAACTATCATGATTTAACGATTATTCACGATTATTGAGACCGTGACCAAAACAGTGAAAACTTTAATTGTCTAACACGACGTTACTATTCCTCAAGTTTGTGAGCAGCTTTACAAAATGTAACTTTCTTATAAACAAAATAAACTTTTTTTTTCCTTTTTCTTTTTTACATTTTCTAATCTTGACTTTATTTGGTGTGTTTATACCTGTTGTACATATTAATTGAAGTTTTACAGCAATCGAGTAGGTATTTGTGGAGAAAACGTTGAAAAATCTGTGGAGAATCTGTGGAAGTGACATCACACTAGGGATACTCATTCCAGTCAAAGTTTATGCGAAAGAAACAACTTTTTTGACCCTCTAAACATTAATTCAACAAAATAAAGTCGCTCTCATATATTTGTTTTTGGCAAATAAAAACAAATTTGACATTAGATGAGTTTTTGCCAAGTGTTTGCTGGATAATTTCCTAGTGTGATGTCATCAATTACAAACAGGAAGTGAGATTATAAACCTGAAAAATGAGCTATTCAAATTTTTAAAATAATTTTTAGCAAAATTCTAAATATATTTATCTAAACTGCATTTTAGTTCAATGAGTTGTCCGACCTTGTCAGAGGCACTCTAAATATGATAAAATCAGTATAAAAAGTTAGGTCTATTTTATAATTTATAATAGCTTGAACTAACAAGACTTAATTTTGCTTCTAAAATGGTCACGATTGTTATTTTTTGGTTCTTACGGTTATACCGTGACATGAATAATGACGTTTATCGATTCATTAAATAATCCCTAATATATAGTATACACAATGCTTTGCCCAAATAATGACTTTCTTCATACATCCTGTGTATTCTCTTACCTGTTTTAGTCCTGACTTGAGTGGAGACGTGCCCGATTGCTTGTTGAATTTGTCCCCATAATTCTCCGCTGTGTCGTGCTTTCCCCCCTCAAACTTGGGCTTGTAGGCTAACTGCTCACTCAGCCACATCTGGGTGCGGACCTCCGGCTGTAGCGGGTGATCAAAGGGGGGCTGCTCACTCAAGCTGCGGCTGCATAGGTCCTGCGGAGACGTGAAGCCGGTGAACAGGTTGTGTTTGATTGGAGAGGAGAAGGCCGAGGTGCTCCTGCGCAGAGACCGGTCTGACTCTACGCCGGTGGTCTTCCGGCTCAGTTTGTAGTAATGACAGGGGCCGGAGCCTGGTGAGCGCAGGAGGGAGCTGTTGCATCGAAGAGAGGAAGTCAAAGGAAGGTAGAAGTCTGTTTTATTTGTGCTCGTGTCCTTTTTGTAGCTTCTGAGCAAGCCCCTGTCCAAAGAACCCTGCAAGTCGGCGTTCTTACTGCTGCTGTACGTGCGGGTGGAGTCGTAAACCGCCCATGACGAAAGCTTGTTCAGAGAGGAGCTCTTTCTGATGGGTTCCTGGTTGTTGTTGTCCTTCTTCGTGGCGCTGCTGCTGGGTGATGGGGAGGAGGTGAGCTGCTGGCAGGTTTTGTACCACTGCGCCGTGTTCTGCTGTTGGGCGGAGAGCTGGTCATAGGAGCGGGTCAGAGAAAGAGGCCTGAGGGACGCCGGGGAAAGACCAGAGACCAACAGAGACTGGGGCTGCAGAGTGGAGCTTCTCTGGGGGTAGGAGGACACATCTGGAGGAAAACACCACGCACAGATCAGAGAGAGAAATACTTAATTTAATGAAGTCGTTGTAATGATTTGTGTTGGTGTGGTAGTTTAAAATATTACTTCTGAATTGTAGAATGCAATCCTAATTTCATGAGGCACACTCAGAAAACAATTCTAAAACGTGCCTTCATACAAAAATGTAAGCAGAACTTTGTGAGGTGAACATATGTTACTATGCCCCAGCTTGTGTAATATGACTTTAGTGTCCATAGTGTTCAAGACGGACGTTACCTTCCACACTGTCGGAGCTGTAGGTGTAGAAACCCGTGTCCCCACTGTCAGACAGAGAACTGGCTCTGCGGCCGGACGTCCTTCTGCGGGGGGCTCGGGCTGGAGGGCTGCTGGGGCCAGACAAGAGCTCGGTGGATCCTCCATGACTGCTGCAGCCTGAACATGAATAAACGGGTTTAGAACGTTTCTCACTGCAGCACAGGCTACAACTGCAGATAAAGACATGTGAAATACGTGGTAATTGGATTTATTTGTTTGCAGTTCAACCGGGAGGACCCCGGTGAACTGAACAGACTTATAGAGGCTCAAGCAAGTCTTGGTAAAGCATCAGCTTTAGCTGGTGTCCCCTGGAATGTGATGGACATGTGACAACACTGGTGTTGTCTACATAATGTGTGACGTGTCTTTGGAGTTCTGGCCTCTTCCTACAGCTTCATCCCAGCAGCTGTTTGTTTGCCAAATAAGATGTAACTTGCACCTTAATTGTTCATCAGTGTGATCCTTTTTTAATGCTGACTGTAAATGTTTAATTGTGGGCTCTTTTTATGGTTTTATACAAGATTATATCTTATTGTTCAGCCCTGGGGTACTTAATTCTCTGTGTGTGGAGTATGGAAGCCAAATCCAATCCAACTGCAAACCAGTTCTACCTTTGGGTGTAAATAAAGTTCCCTGAACCTGTTATAGTTCCTTTGTGGCTCTTTAAGTTTAAAGTAAACGATCAGTCAGCCTTTACACGCTTCACCCACAACAAATATCCTGGAACGTTCCATAGACCTTTTAACAGTTTGTAAACAAATACATGCACGTCCGACATTTTTGATGAAGGCAAAAGGCAAAATCCTCAAGTTTAGATTTAAATGAACATAATTTGTAATAGAAATGTAAAATTACTTGTATAAAAAAAAAAAAGAAGAAAGGTTTGAGCCATTTGTGTTTAGGTCTGATGCCAGTTATGACTGTGGCATACTTCATTTTTCCCCCATAATGGAATTGTGAACACTTTAATGACAAAGCATAATAAAACAATGCAGTAAAGTCATCTAAAACCCATCAACCACACTCTTCTGTGGGGCTGCGTAACCGATCAGCCGGTCCGTGCGTAACCGATCAGCCGGTCCGTGCGTAACCGATCAGCCGGTCCGTGCACGCGTCAAACATAACATATATCCCGGGACATTCTGTGCAGAAATGTGCCTAATGTTACTTGCTAGCATCGTGTTAGCTTTCCACTCGGATGACGTCGCGCACCAAATCAGCCCACTGACCTGTTTTACTCATGTCTGCCCCAGTTCTCTCCATCTTCTAGTCGGAACCAAACAGATCCAGTCCGGGGCAGAGCGGGACGATGTAACGCGCATTTCGTTAGCGGTCGGGCATTGCACAGACGCGTGGAGGAGGCAGATGGATGTCCGTGATGGATGCAGCAGCAGATGATGATACAGCAGCATCAGCAGCACAGGCGGGGAAACGCGACTCTCCACGGGCGCTAGGGGGCGACATCCACACGCATTGTCAGCAAAAAAGAAAATATTATGTACAAACGTCCCTATTATAAATGCCTAACTGAACTTGGAATTATGATTATTACATTCAAGTGACATTTGTTGATTTATGCTCAGAAAAGTAGTCACCATGGCAATTATCCGAATTATTATCGAATTACAACGCAGAACTCCGTCTAAAGATTTGAGCGGATCCACAACTGCAGTACCACAAACAACCTGTAAAGGGCAGCAATACGCCAGGAGGTGTCCGGTCTAGCCTGCCTAAAAGACGCGAGAAAAAGAAAAGAAGAAAACATGGGTTTTTCTCAGAGATTTTTCTGTCAGGCTCAACTTCTTCAGATAACCGTTTACCTCAAAGGTGTACATTTTCTTGTAGTGCGTCAAACTATTTGGAATCTAGTCTCTTAAATTTATTTTTTGTCATATACCTGCATTTAGTAACAGTTTGAGGCGGACACGCTCTTCTTTAAGCACAAATTAAATCCCGAATACAACGCTCAGGGTTTAAACGTCCCGTAAACCGGTTGTTTCTACCCGGGAAACACAAGACAGCTGAGGCAACAACAACATGTGATTCTTTATCATCTTGGGATATTCCACATTATTCTGCAGGTAAATTGATCATTATCGTTAACGTTAGGACAAAGACAGCGACGGTTTTCTCACTGTCTACCATACATTACCGATTGAAAACAATATAAACACCAAACTTCTGGTTCACCCTGTAACTTTTCTGCTGGAGGGTCTGTCACCTGCTTTTCCATGGATATATTACTTTCCATGCAATGTTCTGCAGTATGGCATTAAGATTATGTATCTTGCATGTAATCAATTTCAAGTGTATTTATCGACAAAAACATGCTTTTTTTCGCCCCTCTCTTTCCAATGAGTGTGGTCGCCTCTCCACAGACCTGACCTGAAAGTTTGCTTTGTGGCATCAGATAGATTTAATGCGGAATACTGCGGAACTTTCCAGGAAAAGCGGTGACCATTATCTGGCAGCAGATTGGGTTCCATAACTGTTACCTAGCAACCATAGTATAAACAAGGACCCACGCTTGTCTAATTTATATTAGTTATGATTTATTTACATACATTTACACATTTATTTATAAAGGTTAAAATGTTAGGAACAAATGTGCTCCTTGTGTGTAAATTAAGGTTCTATTTCGATATTTTTGTAAATTTAATTTTAATATTTTTAACTCTGCTCTACTTCCTTTTTCTTCCCAAATTGACACTGGTGTAAAACTGATACATATTTCATGAAGCTACTATCCCAATCCCAATCAACAAAGTCATAATTACAAAACCACATAAACCTAGAAGACTTTGTACAGTGCTTTTGTTAGTGTTACTTATGCTTTTTCGACCTAAAGGCTTTTTTGTAACAGAATGGCCCAGTGTGAGAGGCTGAGCTCAGAGGAGGAGTCCCTCATCCGCACCGTCTTCAAGAACTATGCACTTGAGCATCACTCTGACGACATCACTCAGGCCATTGCCGAGGCTGAAGAGCACACTCACCGTGCCATAGTTGTCAACGCCATGAACCTATTTGAAGCAAATATGGAAGTAAGACCTCATGAAACAATTATTTACCTTTTATATCGCATACATTTGCTGTTTGATTGGTTGCCTTTTTCTTACAGGTTGGGGACTATTTTAATGTGTATCCCATGGAAGTCTTGGCTCTTTTTGATGAGGTTTTACAGCTAACATCCCGGGAGCTTTCAAGGGACGGCCAGCAGAGGGCAGCAGAGCAGAAGCCGCTGTGCACACTTCACGCACGAATCTCGGGTGAGAGTCAAACTGTCTAAGATGTCTTTACACTTCAAGTCAAGTATTTTTGTAACGCCCAAAATCACAACAGCAGTTGCGTCGATGGACAACAGTGAAAAACAGATTAAAAAATGTTCACACCGAAATGAGCAAATGTCCCAGCATGCCTTGTCCTTAGACCCTCCTCAACAAGAAAAAAACCTACAAAACCCTTTTGGAAAAAGAAGAAACCTCTGGGAGAACCACAGTGAAGGAGGGATCCCTCTCCCACAGATGGACAGACTGACGCGCTTCAGTTTGCCGATAAACTGTGGAGCAGAAGCACTCAGAGGGAGGTTCATCTAAAAAGATAGTTCATCAAGGCGTTCATCTACACGCCAGCATCAGCAGTGCTTGAAACAATAGCACTGAGAGAAGTGGAAGTGAACTAAAATATAAAATATTGTTGAAAGTCAAAGTAGTGGGAAGCAGAGGACAGTGCTCATGCTGCCATACTTCCCCAGCGTAGTTGCTCCTAGGTTTTTATTGTTATACTTGTTGATTTGCTGTACAAAGCAGGTGAGGCTGTGGTTTATGAGTTCAATGAGTGTTTTTTCTGAAGGTTTACCTGTGTGTCCTGAGCTCACCAGAGACACCATTCCCAGATCTAAAGATGTTGGTCATTTTCTGTCAGTTACTGGAACTGTCATTCGGACTAGTGACACTAAGGTGGGCCTCATTTGCTTTACTTTCACTCTGGAATTTAAGCTTTAAGTTGTTACATGTTTTGTTATTATAAAGTAACTTCTTGTGAGCTTCTTAACGACGTGCTAGTGATAATCCATTACCAGTTTCATTAGAGTTTCAATGCACTGTAATGACCTGACATCATTCATAATCGCTACTAAAATGGCACCCATTATATGAGCGCAACAGTGACTTCCAACACCGAGGTTCCAGAAGTAAATTAAAACTTGATTGGGGATAATAAGCCATGTGAAAAACAATGATCACAACACTAGGGTTGTAGTCGACCAATTGTTTTATTATTTGACTATGTATTTGATTAGAAGCAGAGGCTTACAGTGAGTTTGGGAGTGACTAGACAAGTCAGTTACAACCTGACATAATTTAAATCTTTATCTGAAACCTAAACACTAAATGAGCAAGTTCTTAAAACATTTAGCAGAATTTTAAGTTATATATATATATATTTTTCCACAAAAAACAACCATGTTATTGACATAGAAATGTACTTTCAGAACCTGGGCGGGCTTCATGCTCGCATGTAACTTCTGTTAGTAACTGTAAACATACAGAGTCTAAATACATGCTGCCTTTGACAGGTGCTGGAGTATCAGCGCGACTACATGTGCGCCAAGTGTCGGTATGTTTTCCAAGTCAACGCTGAGTTTGACCAGTTCTACACCTTTGTCCCGCCTGTGGCTTGTCCCAACCCCGAGCGCTGCGAATCCCACAAATTCAGCTGCCTGTCCGGGGACACAGAGCCTGCCACCTGCAGAGACTACCAAGAGATCAAGATCCAAGAGCAGGTACAGCCGTTTCCTCTGACGAATCCTGATTCAGTTTAACCATGTTTCTGTCTCTGCAGGTCCAGCGGCTGTCGGTGGGCAGTATCCCACGCTCCATGCTCATTGCTCTGGACGATGACTTGGTTGACTGTTGTAAATCAGGTAAAATTATATTGTCAAAACCCTAGTGTCTCAATGATAGCCAATACATACTGTTAGAGCCAAACTGTTTAGGTACTGTGTGGGCCTGCAGGTGGCGTCCTAGTGTTGTGCAAGGGTAGGGCAAGGTAGGGGCCAATGATATTTGACCGTTTGGTACAATGGAGTTTTGTTTGTTTTTGCCTTCTTAACGTGATGGAAGTAAAGTGACCTTTTATCTACTTCCAAGACGTCTCGTGGGCTTGTGTGAAGAATGGTAATTAGACACAATAGCCATTTAAAGTGCGTCAGCCATAGCAACTGGTGTTTGTGCACATCTCATTGGCAGAGGTTCAGTTTGGCCACTACTCATACTAAAAATAAAGTTTGTGCAAGTGGAAGAAAAATACTATTACAACTAACTAATGTTTTGAAGATGTACAACAATTACAAAATTGAGTGCATTGTTTATAGAAAAAAAAGCAGATTTAAAATGATAAAAGTTATGTATTTCTGCACTTTTGGGATTCATTTTACAGACATTTCACATTTGTCTGATAAATCTCAACTAATATATTCTGTTAGACTGACATAATATCGTCTGACTGTTGTAATTGATAAGTATCGCTTACTTCTACATATAGTTTGAATTGAAAAGAGCCAAGGGGAATACATATAGGGGTAGTTCCCAATAAGCAAGAAAAATAACATCAGGATTTTCTTGGAGTCAGAATACTGTGAGCCTCGCAGCAATATTAATACTGAAACGTTGACCTTGTTGCTTGTCTAATTGAATTCCAGGCCTTTAATGTCATGCTTGCTCGTTGCTTGTTTCCAGGAGATGATGTGACCGTGTACGGGATCGTGTGCCAGCGCTGGAAGGCTTTCACTGAGGGCTCTCGCTGCGATGTGGAGCTCATCCTGAAGGCCAACAACATCGAGGTGAACAACCAGCACACGGCCGTCTCTGTGCTGCTGGAGGAGGCCCACCGTGACATGGAGGACTTCTGGGACACCTACAGGCCTAATCCTCTGGCCGGTGCGTTCTCAAAGACGAGCCGCGTTCTTCTGCGTACGTGGGGTGTCGTCGTGGAGTTGTTGGGTTTGATTTTGTGTCTTCTCCACAGGGAGGGACCAGATCTTGATGAGTTTTTGCCCGCAGATATTCGGCATGTATGTGGTCAAACTGGCCGTTGCTATGGTGATGGCTGGAGGCGTGCAGAGGATTGATTCGACGGGCGGAAAAGTTCGAGGTGCCGTTCCTCCTCTTGTCCTTCTGATTGATAATTCTCTTTTTTTCCAAGATATTTTCACTGTTTATCACGTATTCACACCGCGCACTAATGTTTCAGCAATCTAGCATATTTAGTCCGTGTCTCGGGCTGCAACAAGTTAATAGATGAATCGCAACTAATTATTAGTTATTTGAATAATCGTCAACTAATTTAGTAATCAAATAATCGTTAATACGTAGATGCCTTGAGCTGAGAAAAGATGTTTTGTGACTCAAATTGAGCTGCAACTGCATGAAAAGGATGCGGAAAATGTATAATTTTTGTGTATTTGATGAAAACAGTCAAATTTTGTTTAAAAAAACCCAAAAAAGTCATCACGTGACTGTTGCATTCTAAACTTCTAATTGATTAATCGTTAGGCTATTCGTTTAACAAAATGATCATTGGTTGCAGCCTTTATTTTAATTGAATTGGTCCATATTAAGACATTTTCAACACTAAAAGTCTGAAATATGTTGACTGGAGGCTTCTAGATAAAAAATATTTATGAATGAAAGAGTTTTATTGAGGAGAATCAGAAATTGTTCATCCTTTTTTGACATTTTGATTTAATTATGCTGTTGTCTTTTGGTATGTGTTTTCAGTAGAGTCTGTACTGTCCAGATAAAAATGACAACTATTTAATTGTTATTATTTTAATTGTGGACCAGTCACACAGTCTGTCTTTTATTGCAGGTGAGTGCCACATGCTTCTGGTGGGCGATCCGGGCACAGGAAAGTCCCAGTTTCTCAAGTACGCCGTAAAAGTCATGCCCCCCGCTCAGTGCTCACGGCCGGGATCGGGTCCACAAACGCAGGTACGGCCCCCCTGCAAGTGACGCCGCGCAGTTAGCCCGCGTGTTTTTAACCCTGACCGTCGTTCTTACAGGTCTGACCGTAGCTGCTGTGAAGGACGGGGGCGACTGGCACTTGGAGGCAGGCGCGTTGGTCTTGTCCGATGGGGGTCTGTGCTGCATCGACGAGTTTAACAGCATCAAGGAGCATGACCGCATCAGCATCCACGAGGCTATGGAGCAGCAGTCCATCAGCGTGGCCAAAGCTGGGTACGGCAAAGGGGTTTGCGTTTTAATGGAGGTGGCAGCACTTTTAAAAAGGTTCTGCACTTTTTGTGGAAACTGCAAGTACAAGTTTACTGTCTATCGCACTTAATTCATTACTGTAACATGATAATATCACGATAAGACTGGGCGATAAGGCAAAAAAAAAAGAGAAAAGCAACCACAATACTTAAAAACAAAGTCCTATCAGGCCTGTAGCACACTAATAACAATTTATCACCATTTGTCAAGGTCAGAGATCAGCACATTGACACAAACCTGGACCCCGTGCGATTTTATCAATTAACGTGGATTTAGTTTTCGGTGACAAAATGTTTCTGTTGAGCACAAAAAGTGGATCTGTTATATATATATATATATATATATATATATATAGGGGTGTGTAGAAATATATAAATCTCACAGTGGCTTCATATTAGTATATGATTAAAGCATTTTTAAAAATGGTTCATGTTGCACTGAAGAGTGAAGGGTCATGGTCTAATTTCTGCGGTTATTTATGGATTTCATTCAGAAATGTTCTCTTTCTGCTCGGTGTATTTTTAAGGTCAGTAATATTTCTCGTAAGTGACTTTGTGTGATATGTTTCAAACCCTGGTAATATTGTCTCCTGGCAGCATGGTGTGTAAGCTGAACACCAGAACCACAATCCTGGCAGCCACTAACCCCAAAGGCCAGTACGACCCCAGCCAGTCCCTGTCGGAGAACGTGGCCCTGGCCAGCCCTCTGCTCAGCCGCTTCGACCTGGTGCTGGTTCTGTTGGACAGCAGGGACGTGGAGTGGGACCGCACCATCTCTTCCTTCATCCTGGAGGACAGAGAACGTCCAGGTGCTGTAATAATAACTAGTATTCTATACACACAAAGTGGCTTGTTTTAAGAATGGGTTTATATAATGTCTATACAGGTAAACAAATGACATAGTCGGTAGTCAATAAAATCTGAATATATTTAAAGGTGCATGTAACTTTTCTGGTAGAAGGTCAGACATCTGCTTGTCTCCTCGGATATAAATCAGTGTAATCCCTCATTTCCCTGGAGTGTGCCATCGTAGAAGTGTGGACACTCTGCGGACCTGATCATGTAGTTCTGAGAACTTGGATAGTTCCAAGTTTCAGATTGAGAATGACTTTCAGATCAAAAGTCGAAATGTCTTGATTTTCAAAACAGTGACACTTGAATCTTGTTCTCCTTGGATATTTTTGCAATGCCAGCATTCTTGAGAAAAGTATTTCTGATCAATAAAAACACTCGTAAGGACCGTTTAATGCCATACTGGGGAAAATTCCAATCGAAGCATCAATGTCTCCATGGATAAGACCCCCCACCAGAAACATTATATAGTGCACTAGGGATGACTCAGTATCAAAAAGTGTTACGATTATTTAATAAAAAAATCACAATTTACCGATTATTGACAATTACTGAAAACATGAACAAATGACACACTTTTGGTTTTCTTTCCCATTGTCTAAAACATCACCAGTTTTATGAAAAAAAAAAAAAAACAGATTAAAAAGTGTTTTATATTTAGATGTAGTTTAAAAAGAGATAAAACATCACCAGTTTTATGAAAAAAAAAAAAAAACAGATTAAAAAGTGTTTTATATTTAGATGTAGTTTTTCAATAATAGATTGAATAAAAACACTATTGTTTCTAAAAATGTCACAATTTTGTCACCTGTAATGTTACCCATTTAAGAGCTGTCCCTCCATGCCACTTATATTCACTAATAATTGATGAAAGTCATGTCTTGTTGTTACTATAGTAACGATGAATGGTTATAACTTAACTCAATGTGTATTTGTGGTCCTTGTTGCATGTTCAGGACAACCTGCCGACTCGTCCACTCTGTGGTCCATAGACAAGATGAAAACATATTTCTGTTTGATTAAACGACTGCAGCCTCAGCTCTCACAGGACGCCAACAGAGTCCTGACCAGTTACTACCAACTCCAGAGACAGAGTCAAGGACGCAGCGCCCGCACCACCATCCGCATGCTGGAGAGCCTGAGCCGGCTGGCCGAAGGTACAGCAGCATCTCCTCCTGGCTTTTAGACTGGTCTGATATTGAGAACTAAAGAACTAAATATATCTTTAACTTTACTACTGCACAGCACATGCCAAACTAATGTACAGGGAGACCGTCACCATCCAAGATGCTATCATGGCAGTCTCTGTCATGGAGTGCTCTATGCAGGTATAAAAGTCTATCTTTTGCTTCATTTTGCAACATAAAACATGAAACATTTCACAGAGAAGATGTTACAACTTTTTCACAACTATTTTAAGTGTATCTTCGAAGTAATGTCCCACCTTGAGCAGGATGGATCTGGGCCTGGCTCAAATGTTACTCTGTTTACTGTAGCTGAAGATGGATGAGGAGACTGATTTATGTTCACAACTGATTCAGATAAACGCTGATATCTGTTCTGCTGATATCTCTCTGGTCTTGGTTGTAGGGCGGAGCTCTTCTTGGGAGCATGAACGCGTTACTGACGTCTTTCCCTGACGATCCCGTCCAACAGTACAGGACTCAGTGCCAGCTCCTGTTGGAGGGGCTCCAGCTGCCCCAGCTGCTTCAGAAGGAGATGGACAGACTCTCAGCACAAGCAGTCAGCTGAGGAACTATTAATACAGACATTTTATAATCATTTACAATAACCTGTGGAATTTTTAATCATCAAACCTTCAAATTTGATATATCATGACTATATCATGGAAAGTACACTGTGTTTTAAGTTTAGATAAAAATGAGATGTGGGCTTGACCAGAACATAAAAAGATGGTTAAGTAATCAATGTATGCGTTAAAAAACTCAATCTAGAGGTCAGAATGAGGTGGTTACATGCTTGTTGTAAGACTGGCCTCATCGTGGTGGAAGAAGAAGAAGAAGAAGACTTGCAAACTAAAATGTCAGTTCTTCACAATAACCAGGTCTCCTTTATTGCATTCAGAGAGAATTTATGTTGAGATGAAAAGCACAAAACACTTATGTTTGCTTTATTATGTCCCTGTGCCAAGCCTTAGAGAAAGTGAGACTGCAGATGCCTGTTCAGATTAAAAATATAACAAATCGGAAGGAAAAACATTCCAGGATGGGCGGTGATGTTTGAAAATGGTCAGATCGATGACAAAAAAATTTATACATTTTTTATTTTTTTTTATGTGGATATGGTTTATGAATAAAACTATGGACAGTCTTATAAATACAGAAAATAGACATTCATGAAATACTGTAAATATCGCTGACCTTATTCACAAAGACACATTGATCAGTTAATTTAGTACTACAAACGAATAAATCTATTCACCTTTTTTCTCAGGCTTGTCTTTTATTTCTCATGGATATCATTGTAAAGCTTGTTTGGGAGATCCAGGTGAAAATGCGTCCCTGGTCGAGGTTCTGTGAACAAACGGACACAACGGTGAGAAGTCTCTGGGGAGGGGGAAGATTGGACTGCTGCCCTCATGACTTGGCATGAACTGGAGGCCTACAACAGTCTGAGCCCTGTCCCTCCGCCCCGGCTGTGTTTAAAAGGAGCAGCAGAAGAGCGCCGCCTTCAGAGATAGAACTACTAACCACTAACCAACCGCTATGGCTGAATCAGGGACGGAACTTTGCTGCAGCTCATAAAGAAGGAAACCAGCGCGAACGAAGCAGGTAGGCATGACAATTTTATTATTCTATTATAATAAAATATATAGGATTTATTTCAATGACCCAGAAGTACGAGTGTGTTGTTCATATGATTTAAAATTACAGCAGCCAAATTCTAAATGTTCACAAATAATCTAATATCTAACGCTGTACTAGTTTACAGGAGTTCATATTTTCTTTGCCACTGAAAGCAAGAAAATAGAAGTTTGTGTCTCTAATCATTGTGATATTTCTGTGCTGCTCCACACGTGCACAAGCTGAACCTGTGGTCTTTGGGCGCCAAGCAACACTGGGAATAGTTTGGATATTTATACTGTATTTGTCCGATACAAACGGATACAAATGAGTATAAATCCAGCGTGTGTTTTAGGTGTGTGAAAATGAACATCCCATCAGCGCTGAACAAAGAGCTGTTTGTCCCATGTGGAGAGCTGCTTCTGGTGGCAGTGGAGGTGCAGAGGGCCCGGAGCAGGTACAGGTCACTGCTGAGAAACAAGAGGGGCTCCTCCTTCCTCTGTGTCTCAGGTATCAACTATAATGGGTTTTTTTTAAACTGTAATGAATTGTATTTTGCTGAAATGACTCCCTGGGAGACCAATGTACTTCTATGTTGTGTGTTCAGTGACAAAGAGCAAACCTCAGCAGCTCTACATCTCGAAGGTGAAAAAGAGCGGAGACTCCATCCTCAGAAGGTCCCAGTGGACAGTGGAGGAACTGCGGCAGGTTAATGGCATAAACCCGCTCAAGGTCAGAAAACATACTTGAGCTTTATGTCAACATTCTCTGTAGGGATCAGGGCAAAAAAACAATTGGCTTATTTATTTAAGTTTTCATAAACCATAAACATAACAACAAATACATAAACCCTTAAAAGCCAAAGGAGATGATTAATTGGCAAACTGCTGTGATCATCTTATGTATGATTAGTCTTTGTTTTCTGTGTCTCAGGACAGCCCTGAGTTTGAACTGGCGTTTGACAACACTGTGGACCACTGGGTGACCCGGTCTGCTGCGGACAAGTGCATCTTTGTCCAAGTTTTATATGGGGCCTGCAAGACACACCTGAGAGGGCCGTCCGGAGGTGTGGTGATTGTACCTGGGCCAGATGAGGGCCAGAAGAAGGCCCCGGGCATCGAGGGTGAGGGCCCCGCTCCTAGCCCAGTGCCCCGAAGTCTGCGCATCAGACGCAAGAGCACCGTTCCCCTGAAACAAACTCACTTTATCAACTGCCAACCCAAACTGACCCGAGGTGAGGCTATAATGAAAGCATCAGCCATGATTCAAATGCTATAATGTGATATTCACCTGCTGTAGATGCCCACCGAATGAACCTAGTCATCTACCAGTGTAAAGCTCTTCTGAACCGAATGAAGAACAAAGTGGCTGCTAAACAAAAGCAATACAAAGATCAGGGTAAGACTTAAGTTATTGTCCTGACAAGTAATGCTAGATTATTGTATCATGCATTTCCATAGTGTGATTAATTGTGGTTTGTTCGTACCCACACCCGACACAAGTCTCTCGGGTGAGAACAGTAGCTTTGTTTATTTGGGAGAGACTAAATACAATAGCCGTCATTCGGAAGCTGAACACTGTTGAACCCACAGACTGGGGCCGTGTAAGTAATGAGAGGGGTACCAGGCTGTCCCAGGACACGCACCATGGCCATTCATGGTTGACCTCGTGTAACCTCAGAGGCTGCAGAGATAGAATGTGTGGAGTCATGCTAACACTGTCAGCACTTTAACCGTGTAAGGCCAGACAAAGGACTATTGTTGTGAGAATGACATCGTAACATGGAGGCAAGGGCTGCTTTTTCTGTGAGCACACTCTCTCATGAAGATGTGAGCTACACTGGTCACAAATACGACCAATCCAACTTGAATGACATTTTACATTACATTACATACTGTGCAGTTGAGTAGAGTACAAAGACAAATGTCTCAAAGTGTCTCTGCACATCTTGTTTGTGTTTTTGAGCAGAACACCTGGGGCAGTCTGACGAAGGAGGTGTGAGAAGTCTGGTGCAGAGGATGACTGTGGCTCTGGGGAAGAGGAAGAACCAGCTGAGAGCAGCAGAAGACAGGAGCGTGGAGCTGAGGGAAGCGGCTCAGCGCTTTGCACACAGCGCTCGCCAGGTCAGTCCACCGCTCACGATCTCCGACTCACTATAACAGTCAGTATACAGACAAAAAATAAGATTAACTGGAAAATAATAAAACAGAATTGAATATGAATGCCATCCATTATTATTTAGAGTTGATGCAAAAAAAACAACTGGTGGTTGCAGTTTGCTGAGATATGATTTTTTTGTGTCTTTTTCCCCCCCCCATTCAAAAATAAAGTTGGCTCTGAAGTATACCAGGTAAAGAACACGTGGATATACAGACGGCACCGGGAGCTGAAGACGAGTCGGCGAATGAGAGTGTGTCGTGAGAGTGAATGCGGGACAACGGATGAATATTAGCCCACGGTTAATATGGCGTGTTTACAGCATGTGTTTCATGTATGTTCATTAACATGCACTGTCCCGACCAAATAAATAAAAATACAAAAATACGAAAAATAAGAATCAAGTGGCCTTTTCCACCTGAGCTGGAAATAAGAGATGGTTCTATTGTATACAATATTACTAATAATAGTTTCAAACTTAAGGTGAAAATGTACACAGATGAACGCTTGGGTGATTTATCTTGTAATTATTTGAAAAATGGCCTCAAAGAGTTTCTATCCTGTTTAAGGGAATCATTTTATTTAGCTTATTTAGCTTAATTGTTGGCCATGTCACGTAAAGCAATTTGTTGTTTACAATGTCTGCATAAATGTGCCACTGTCTTGTGAATTCGTGTTTTTAATATTCATGGTTGTTTGTGTTAAACCGTTTGTAAATGTCATTTTTGTTTGATTGATCCGTGTAACATTTGTCTGCTTTTCAAATAATCAAAAAATATCGAATAAAAACACTAACCTGTCACTTTGAAGTTTCACTTACGGGTCTCAAGGGAGAAAAACCACAAGAAAGAAGATTTTTAGTAGTTTTCAGTCAAATATTGTTTATTGGTTAAATCGGTATTAATTGGTTTCTACTGGTAAAATATAAATACAATCACAAACTGATTTAGAAAAGAAAAAAAGATCTCATATATTAATATAGTAAAATCAATATTAGATTTTAACATATTTTATTTGTGGACTCAGTAGAGGGAATGTTTGTGAACTACTGTGAGCGCTATAGTGTAATATTAAAACATGTCAGCAGAGGGCATTATTGTGTCATTTTGGTTCATAATGAAACTTCTCTCAATAAAGCAACCTCAGCTTAGTATTTCAGAGCAGACTGAACCGGTATAACGCCCGTGCTGTATAAAACAAAATACAAATAAATATATAATTCAACAACAAAACAGCAAAAAAGCTCAGCTAGTCCCCAGTTTGCAACTTTACGATCTATTATATCTACCAGAGTGAATCATTATTACTGCGAATACCCTTCTCAAACACACACTGACATCTTTTCCATGGCCACGGGATTTGTCATACCACATGGTTGTTTCAGAAATGAGACCACTCACTGCATCAGTCGGGTTTAAACACCGTGTTGCAGCTCAAAGATCATCCCTCAGCAGTTGTCCAGGAGGAAGCTCAGACTTACTGTATTTGCATAGTTGAATCCAAGTGGACAGGCAGTGTATATTGCAGTGTTGTTGTACATCATTTGTGAGCCAATCCACCGAATCTGTGTCATTTGTGTCCAAAGCATATTACATTTTTATTAGATGGTATTTTCAATCAAACTATTTGAAAAATATCGTTACGTTTAAATCCACGCATATCAGAAACTTTAGCTTTAAATATTATGTTGTAGGCCTACATGATTAAAAAAACAACAACATTATTTTTCTTTAGTTTAGTGAGAGAGTGTTGAAAATAAACTCTAGGAGTTTTTATTTTATTTATTTTGTTTTAGTATTTCATTTGGGGATCTACATCCAAACATTGATAATAACAGATAATCGGATATCCAAAAGGACTAGGCAGAGTAGGCAATGAAAAGGTACAATGAAAAAAAAAACCATACTATTATTTAACTCTGAAGTTGTGTACAAACTACCCCAATACTATGTAGAAAGATCTGTGGTGCCCTCCTGGGTTACATGGCACAGACATGGCCCTTGTCTGGGTCCTCTGCAGGTGGAGGACGGGTCAAAGAAGGGCTCTCTCCTTTACTTTACTGTCAGTGTGAGGATGTCCTGTCCAGGATGTACAAATGTCCATTTACATAGTACATATCTACACTCATCTGTAGCTGGACTCCATGTGCCGAGAGAAGAGGTTTTATGACAAATTTGTCATTATCTTACATCAAAATGTCATAAAAAATGTGTCAGATTATTGTATTGTATTGGAAGAAAGTACCAATTTGCGAAAATAATCTGGACTGTACTCAAGATGTCCTCAAGATGCATCTCTTTAGCTTCATCGTGTTCAAATGTTGTACAACTATTGTATTCATGTGCACATGTATACGCTGATGACTCCCTTTTTGTTGATGGTGTTTCAATGCTTTGGCCTGATTGTGTTGTTCACTATCAGAGAGTTGTTCTGTCTGACTGCGTTTTAGTTGTTCTGTCTGATTGTGTTTTGTTTTGTTCTGTCTGGTTGTGTTTTGTCCCGTCTGATTGTGTTTTGTTCTGTATGATTGCGTTTTGTTCTGTTTGATTGTGTTTTGTTCTGTATGATTGCGTTTTAGTTATTCTGTCTGACTGTGTTTTGTTCTGTATGATTGTGTTTTGTTCTGTCTGCTTGTGTTTTAGTTGTCCTGTCTGATTGTGTTATTTTCTGTCTGCTTATGTTTTAGTTGTACTGTGTGATTGTTTTTTTGTTCTGTCTGATTGCATTTTAGTTGTTCTGTCTGATTGTGTTTTGTTCCGTCTGGTTGTGTTTTGTTCTGTCTGATTGTGTTTTAGTTGTTCTGTCTGATTGTGTTTTGTTCTGTCTGGTTGTGTTTTGTTCTGTCTGATTGTGTTTTAGTTTTTCTGTCTGATTGTGTTTTAGTTGTTCTGTCTGACAGTGTTTTGTTCTGTCTGGTTGTGTTTTGTTCTGTATGATTGTGTTTTGTTCTGTCTGATTGTGTTTTGTTCTGTCTGATTGTTTTTTGATCTGTCTGTGTTTTGTTCTGTCTGGTTGTGTTTTGTTCTGTATGATTGTGTTTTGTTCTGTCTGATTGTATTTTGTTCTGTCTGATTGTCTTTTAGTTGTTCTGTCTGATTGTGTTTTAGTTGTTCTGTCTGACAGTGTTTTGTTCTGTCTGGTTGAGTTTTGTTCTGCCTGATTGTGTTTTGTTCTGTCTGATTGTATTTTGTTCTGTCTGATTGTGTTTTAGTTGTTCTGTCTGATTATATTTTGTTCTGTCTGATTGTGTTTTAGTTGTTCTGTCTGATTGTGTTTTGTTCTGTCTGGTTGTGTTTCGTTCTTTCTGATTGTGTTTTGTTCTGCCTGATTGTCTTTTTGTTGTTCTGTCTGATTGTATTTTGTTCTGTCTGATTGTGTTTTAGTTGTTCTGTCTGACAGTGTTTTGTTCTGTCTGGTTGTGTTTTGTTCTGTCTGATTGTGTTTTGTTCTGTCTGATTGCGTTTTAGTTGTTCTGTCTGATTGTGTTTTGTTCTGTCTGATTATGTTTTAGTTGTTCTGTCTGATTGTGTTTTGTTCTGTTTGGTTGTGTTTTGTTCTGTATGGTTGTGTTTTATTCTGCCTGATTGTGTTTTTGTTGTTCTGTCTGATTGTGTTTTGTTCTGTCTGATTGTATTTTGTTCTGTCTGATAGTGTTTTGTTCTGTTTGGTTGTGTTTTGTTCTGTATGATTGTGTTTTGTTCTGCCTGATTGTGTTTTTGTTGTTCTGTATGATTGTGTTTTGTTCTGCCTGATTGTGTTTTTGTTGTTCTGTCTGATTGTGTTTTGTTCGGTCTGATTGTATTTTGTTCTGTCTGATAGTGTTTTGTTCTGTTTGGTTGTGTTTTGTTCTGTATGATTGTGTTTTGTTCTGCCTGATTGTGTTTTAGTTGTTCTGTCTGATTGTGTTTTAGTTGTTCTGTCTGATTGTGTTTTAGTTGGTCTGTCTGATTGTATTTTGTTCTGTCTGATTGTGTTTTAGTTGTTCTGTCTGATTGTGTTTTTTTCTGTCTGATTGTGTTTTTTTCTGTCTGATTATGTTTTAGTTGCTCTGTCTGATTGTGTTTTGTTCTGTCTGATTGTGTTTTTGTTGTTTTGTCTGATAGTGTTTTGTTCTGTCTGATTGTGTTTTGTTATGTGTGATTGTGTTTTGCTCTGTCTGATTGTGTTTTGTTCTGTCTGATTGTGTTTTGTTCTGTCTGATTGTGTTTTAGTTGTTCTGTCTGTATAATTGCTGCTATGGTTTTGTTGGTCTGATATTTGGACTGTAGTTGGCTGTTGTGTTACTGCTGTGTTTTGGTCTGATTGTGTTGTTGTAGTTTTGCGTTAGTATTGTTGTTTAGTCTGGGCTTTTTAACTGATTTGTTGTGTTTAGGTCAAATGGTTTGGTCTGGTGTTATTCCCATAGTTCTGTCTGATTATGTTTCTGTTGTTTATTTTGGTGGGGTTTTTTTTTGTGTGCATGTCTGATCTTTTGGGCTGATGTTGTTGCTATGGTTTGGTTGATCTGATATTTTGACTGTAGTTAGCTCTGGTGTTATTGCAACGCATTGATCGTATTGTATTATTATAGTTTGCTTTGGTGTTAATACTGTAGTTTAGCCTATGCTTTGGTCTGATTGTGTTTCCGTTGTTTGCTCTTGTGTTATTACTGTTGTACTGTAGTGTCCGATGCTTTTTTCTAATTGTGTTGCTGTGTTTAGCTCTGATGCTTTGGCCTGGTGTTATTGCACTGCTTTGGTCGGATTGTGTTGTTGTAGTTTACCTTGGTTTTAGTGCTGCAGTTTGGTCTCATACTGGTTTGATTGTGTTGAAGTGGTTTGGTGTTACTGTTGTTGTAGTTTATTTTGGTATGATGCCTTTGATTATGTTATCGTAGTTTACTTTGGTGTTTCTACTTAAGTTTGGTCTAACGCATTGAGCTGATTGTTTCGTTGTGTTGGTCAGATGGTTATTACCATGCTTTACTCTGATTGTGTTGTTGTAGTTAGCGTTGGTGTTAAGACCGTAGTTTGGTCTGATGCTTTGGTCTGATGGTGCAGTCGCGGCTTGCTGATGTGATGGCCGTGGCAGGACAGGGTCACTCTGATGGATGTGACATTAAGGCGAGCTGATGCTGGAGATGCTTTCCCCAGTGCGATGGTGGCATTTGTCACTGAGCTGCTCGTGCACATTGGGCTGGCCTCAGAGCTGACTGAGATTAATGATGACGCCGCGACTCTCTTTGTCTGGACCCCCGCACACCGCCCAAACCAAGCAGACAACACACACAGCACCACTTGAGGACCCTCTCAAATCATTCTGAACATATGTGATCCTGACAGACAAATATTGGGTTTAAGGCATTCGTTAAAATCTTTCTGTCATGTCATTTTTGGTTTGAGGGTAACACTAATTTCAATTCCACAGACAAATCACCTTGTTTGTATGTGTCCGAATAGGTCCGAATGCCAATCTCTGACTATAATTGTTTAGATTTTATTTGTAAGTGTGGACCAGTATGTAAAGTGATGCTATGTCAAACCAATTACGTGTCCCTTAAGTCTTAAAGGGAGTGAATAATGTCATCTTGTATGGTTTCTTACATTTTTTAGAAAATTTGCAAAATTGGCGAATCACATTAGTTAATTTATTGTTTTGTTTTAGTGCCGTGAGAGTTCAAATTTCAGATTTTAAATTACTTTTAAAAGACGCTGGCTTTTCAACGCTTGCAGTATCACACAGTATCTTTGTACTTTGTAAGTGTGCATTTGTCGAATCATATCCAGCATATAGTTTGTTAATATCATCAGTTTGAGATTAAGTTATTGCAACATACATATGATAGTTGTTGTTGTTGTTGTTGTTGTTGAGGTTATTGTGGTTGTTGTGGTTGTTGTTGTTGTTTGCTCTCTTGTTCACTCATGGCCTCGTTTGATGTTTATAATTTTTTTTTACAGAATATGAAACAAAAATCCTTTTAAGTCAAAGGCTTGTTACATTCAACACAGTTTATTTTGCAACTAGCATGAGCTGGCCTAGTGCAGCAGTTGAATAGTGGCAAGTGTGGCTCCAAATATGCAGGAAAAAGGCTTGTAATGAAGAAATGGAATAACCTTAAGCAGCATGCTGTGGTGCACAGAAAATGGCTCTCCCTGGACAGATGAGGCAGTGCTCAGATGGATGGGGAATAAGCCACTTGTGTGCGGCTGGGAGACGCAGCCCAGTGCCCCGATCATCCATCATTCTCTGACACTTTCACTTACATCTGCACCACATACATATAGATGTAAGGCTCTGCAAACAGCACAGAGCCTCTACTTTGTCTTAAATGGGGAGGTGCACCTTCAAGAAGCCAGATATGAAGCATGGATGGAATGAACAATTAGCAAAGGTGTTAATTAATTGTTCTAAGTGATAAGTCTCAAGGTCAGATCAGATGTTCTTCAGCTGTGCCATTTGTGCATTTGTGAATCTTATATATGATCATTGAAAACCCTCTTCTTCCCTGTCAGTGTGTTTATGGTGGAATATTTAGAATTTAGTATATTTAGACTTAGTTTTGACTAATAAATATACAATGCACTAAAATGCTGGAACATTGATGGCAATGAAACATACAACTATTAAGCAGGGATGCCCTTCGCGGCAACTGCTGTTGTGATTTCTGGCGTTCCAAAAATAAATTGAATTGAACTGATGTTCATGTGTAGCTTAGCTTATAAAATAGATTAGTCTCCTATGATATCTGATGCAGAAAAGATAAGAAAAGATTTACACACATTAAAAGTAAAAGGCATTACATATCTTCAACTGTCAAGCAAAAGGGCAGTATTTGGTTTTAGTGTGTTAAGCTTTTTGTTTTTGCATTTTAGTGTATAATTTAAGATTCTATCACAAAGGTCTGAGTCCAAGTTCAGGAGGTGTGAGAGCATGTCCCTTGCTGCTCCTGTAAAATAAAACTCCATGCTCAGCTAAACGTGAGTGGGAGTAGAGTCCAGAGGGTCTGTAAATGCTCCAGTGAGTGGAGGTGTGTTGGGCCCCGGGCCCTGGGGGTACAACTGATGAATGTTGATTAAACACATCCCAGCATAGGATAGTCAGTGACTGTGGAGCATGGACAATGCGTTTGTGTTTAACAGAGATCTACTTCAGATGTAAGAGTAGAAACGAGTGTCCTCTGATGTGGGAGCTGGACATCACACGTTTCTTCAGCATCACTACATCACTTGACAGCAGAGTGTGCGAATCCATAGGTCCACTACAGTACAGTAGAGTGTCTGCTGCTCCAATGTAAACCTGGTCCAGTCCAGTGTAATGAGCATCATCCCTGTCTGAGGCCCATGCAGGGCCCGCCCCTGTGTGCGGGGGACAGGTGTCTAACAGAATGATGAATGGCCCTGTTTGTGCCTACATAATTGGCTGCTGGCTGTTTGGCCCGAGCCTGGCTAGCTGTCTGCTGGGCAGCCACCCATCTGTCAATCAGCGGCCCACTGCCGCTCGGCCGACCTCTGATAGCGATGCTAATGTGCAGTGCCTCTCTCTCATTGGCTGGATGTGCTCTGGTCCAAGCTAATCCATTACAGCTGTGACAGTAATAATCTCCACCAAACACAGGGTTGCCGTGTGCTAAACGTTATTTGACCGTTCCTGTCAGGCCGCTGCAGGCTGGGTGATGGATGAGGCCGAGTGTGCTGCGCTCATTCATCACTCCCTGACTGTGCTGTGCAGGTCCATGCTGCTGGCTTTATGTGGCTTTTGATTACTTTCAATTGAGACTTGTTAGAGTTAGTTTGTACAATTGGTCTTAGCCCATTCAACACTAAAGTGTAATTCATATAACAAGGCAGGGCAATCCCCATGATAATTTTCAAGAAGCCCTATCATGTTTCTGGAAATCTCTTCCTCTAATCTACTAAATGTTTTTTTTAAAAATGTGAAATCTTGTGAACCAGGTATAGAACTATTCCAAATATATACATATGCTCTCAACTCATAATTGGACATTAAAGTAGGCTATATTCTTTATGTTGGTCATACATTTTCAGCACAAAGACAAAGAGATATGCAGTGACCATTAACTTGACAGGTGTAGCACAGATCAGCATGTGAAAAGCTTTGATTGTGTTAAACATTATTTTTTTAACGGTCCATAGCGTATGTACAAGGACAGCTAGGACATGTGAGACCTGCTAAATGACCAGGAGACCTCCGACTAAGTTTCATATTAAGAATATTGCTTCCCAGGAAGCAACTGATTAAACAGAATTGTATTTGCAACAATTCAGTATGTACAACCCTGACTACACAAGAGGTTTTATGAGAATATGAGGATCTCTTGACTACTGTTAGCTGCAGCTAAACCTGCTCTTAAATCCCACTTCCTTCACCAATTACTTTATTCAGGCACTTGTTTACTTGTTTAGAATTAGACAAAAAATGTCAAATAATGTCAGGGGTAGCTGGATATTCCAAACTATCAGAGCAGGTTTGGACAGCACCACCACCCGAGCTCACACACATGCAACGTATGTTCTTATACTGGCATAAACCAAGACAATTGTAAGAAAAGGATGACTACTTGTAACAAATATGTCTGTTTTGAAAGAGATTTGGTCCGAAATGAACTGATTGCAGGGGTAGAAAGAGAAGCAATGGATTGAGGTGGACAGTTTATCATGTAATTGATAATATTGTGAATGTTGCTTTGAAAATTATTTGTATAATTATTTAGTACAGTATTAAGGTTTACTTTAAAGGTCCCTCGTAAGGGAAATTAATTCCTTGCATTTGTGTCTGGGCACTTGACCCTGAGTGGACATGGGTGTATGTGTGGTGTTGTCTTGCAGATTAATCGCGGGTGGCATGGGCTCTGGCTGCAGTGACAGGCCTGTGATGGCTGCTCTGTGACACACTACTGCTGTGGAGACTAACAACATCTCTATACACTGATACTATTTGGCACAGTCCCACGCCACAGAAACCCGTCCTGCAGGGCAGAGCTGCTGTGAAAAGTTTTTTTTTTTACCCTCCTTTACCATTTTTCTGATACTTAAATCTGAACATTTCAATGCATTTTTAGCACATTTCTGATAAATTGTCAACTCATTATTATTGGGATACTCCAAAACAGAAGACAAAAAGATATTAATTCACACATTTTTTAACCAAAACAAGATCTCATTTATATCAACATTCACAAAGAAAACTAATACCCAACGCTCATATTTAGAAAAACAGTTAAAGAGGTTGAAATGCCTGGAATGGTTCATCGTAAACCTGTGTCTTGCATTTGTTCAATTACATGTTATTGCTAAATATATTTGAAAATACATTTAAACTGTCACCTCTCCACAGATCTGCCCTGTATCTTTGTCTGGTGTCGCAGCTGCATGGAACATTGAATTATTCCATCATCCACACCTTTTTAACACTGTAAATCATGCACAAAAAGCTCAAACAAAAAACAATGAAATGAACAAGAAAACACAAATACTCAGTTATTCATACATTTTATTACTATTTAATAATAATTTGTATTTTTTGGGTGCACGGTGGCAGAGCGGTTATAGCTCTCGCCTCCCAATAAGGAGATCATAGGTTGGATTCCCGGGCCAGACAAACGTCACATGATCTCTCTGGGTGGAGTCCTGTGGGTTCTCTCCAGGCTCTCTGCGTGTCCAAACACATGCATATGGTAGGCTAGTGAATGAATGTGAGAGTGAATGGTTGTCTGTGTCTATGTCTCTGCGTTAACCCTGCAACGCCCTGTCCAGGATGTGCCCCGCCTAAGGCCCAAAGTCACTGGGATTGGCTCCTGTCACCGGCGACCTCTAACGGGAACAAGCTGTAGAATTTGTATTTTTACTACTGTGTTCTAATAATTTATCATGGAGTAATACACTTCTAAATCTGACTGACAGTGTTCATCTTCATCTATTTGAGACTGAAAAGTACCTGGGGAATGTTGGGGTACCAAAAAAAGTACCGGGAACTGATGTGGGTTCCTATAGTGTGAATTTCCTATAGTTTCAGATGTGAACCATAACTCTCCACTGATCTCATCTACTCTTCAGCAAGCAAACCATGAACCGCCTCAGCCTCTCAATCTCCTTTACTAAATCTGAATATACCTCCCTATTGACAATGACATGTGAAAATTACAGTACAGGCCTCCACGTCAGGCTGACAGCTGCCGTCACATGGACCCTCCACAGTGAGAGAAACCTCCTCTGACACGTGTCTCTGTAGATGTGGAGTGTCACTGTGTTTTTGTGTGTGGGTGATGTCACCTTTGTGTATGACCACTGAGGCATTTGTCTTTCATAAGCATTTTGGAACATGGACTTGTACCTTAATTTTCTTTTATAGATCTGGATAATCATTGTCAAAAATCATAAAAATGAAGCTTGTATAAAATAGCAATTGTTGCAATATTTTGTACAATCAAATATTTCAAGTCTAAAAAAGCCCAGCAGGATGGAATTCACGAAAAGGACAATACAATGGGAGACTGGAGCACGTCCAGTCTCCCATTGTATTGTATATCACACCTTGGAAAAGAGTCATGTCTGTGTCATTTGATGCCCTTTTACAAATTCTTTGTGTGAATCAATGTTGTTCCTAATGAAGGTGAATAAATTATGTTTGTTTAGTTTGGTTTAGTTTAGTCTTTATTTGGAGGGACAATGTACGGAGAAATTAAACAAATATGTTCTGCACCAGACTGTAGCTTA
The DNA here is from genome assembly GCA_015082035.1 of Chaenogobius annularis. Lineage (NCBI taxonomy): Eukaryota > Metazoa > Chordata > Actinopteri > Gobiiformes > Gobiidae > Chaenogobius > Chaenogobius annularis. Next base: position 1,103,515 of record BJKM01000114.1, read on the forward strand.
GTAGCTAAAATCCATCCGCAGTCCCTGATTTACTGGAGTAAATACAAACAAAACCAATTCAACAATAAGATCATTTCACAGAGTCCACTTTCTGACCCAAATACACACCCACAACCACACATCTCATTCAACAAGCATTTACATGAGTATAAATGGCCTACCAGTTTAGGACTATTTAACTATTTGTTCACTAAACATTGAATTTATTTCTCAGAAAAAGAACAGGTCTTAAATAAAATTGTAAATCATAATTGACACCCATATTTCAAAAACAGATTTTACATGCACTAATAATACTGCCATGTTTAAATAGTGCTTTGCAAAATGAACCTCTCAAAGATGAGTCCTTATTCATTCACTTCACTTGGTTTAGCATACTCGCTTTGACTGACAAAAGTGAGGATGTTGATTTGTGATATCTGCCCTTCCAACCTCCACCAATCACATGCAAACTCCCATAACATTCATTCATCAGCAAGGTGGGTGAGGTATTCACGGGATCTAACCACTGGCCTTCAGGCTAGTGGGCAAAGGCTCCATCAACAACTAAGAGCACAGTGCAAATATGTGTCCTCTTCATGTGGAAATGGAGAATATGCCAGACAATTGGATGTGTTAGATGTTTGATTTGTTTCTGACGTTCCGAATATGTGGGAGTTCCCATAAATATGAAATTAAAGCTAATTCAAATTTAATTTCCAAGAACAGAGTCACAAATGTCCAACACCAGCATCAGTCCAGAGCGGTCTGTGATGGTCACGGGAATATTGGTGTTTGGAGACAGGCGTTTGTGAGGTCAGTGCTGACAGTGACATGATGGAGATGATGAGCGTCAGAGCGCACACCCCACTGCCCCCTTCACTGACCCAGGTCCAGTCACTGCGCAGCCTGCACGCACAGCCACGAGTGCCACTGCCACGGGAACATAATTACACAATTTGTTTTCCTATTCTCACGGGGTTATTACACTTCGACTATTTTTGCAGTCTCCATTTAGGTTAATCAATTTACCGCTGTGATACCTAAAGGCTACTTTGTTTAATTTACTGAGACTTCTGATGTATATTTTGTTACCTCTTGTATCTTCTAAGCAATTCTCAAGCAAGGTTAAATAAGAATATTACGGTACTCTGAGGTCTGTGTGAGTTCCAAGGCGCTGCACATTTTCAACAGTTTCTGCAAAATATAAAATGGTCCTTTATGTCGCCGAGATCCTCCAGAAACACCCTCGTTTAGAAAAGAACTGACGCACACGGAGCATGAAGCGTGTGCATGCTGAAGGAGCGGTGACCCATATTTCATGGAGGCTGGGCGCGCGTTTCCGGCAGCCTTCAGAACGCGTTTGCGGCGCGTGCCTTGGATCAGGCCTGAGCGCAGCCGCAGTGTGTCCTCTGCTCGACGAGCGCACTGCAGTCACGGGCGAAAGCAGGCCTGAATACAGCAGCGGCGCAACTCTCTGGAATCGTTTCTCAAAAAAAAAAGAGAAAAAAAAGAAAAGAAAACCCACGCTACAAAAACGCACGGGGAAATTACGAAATAAACGAACGTAGCGAATATGATTCATCTAAGGCACATCGTTTATTTTGGTCTGTTTGTCTCACTTATGGGCCTGATTATGTCGCTTTAAAATGTTTATTTCTATTTAACAATGTATACCCTAAAAATGGCGGCTATAATTATTTAATGTAATGTTTTTGTTATCATAATAATTGAGCAAGAGTGTAGAGATTTTGTTTTTCCACTTCTGGCCGTGGATGACAGTGATGGATGATGTTTGCTTTTAATTATTTATATTCTCTTATTTCTATGCTATATTATTTGTTGCAATTTATATTTTTGTAAGACTAATAAAAATAAACAGGCCTTCTAATTTCGTGGCGTCAGCTCCCGTGCGTAAAACTCTTCTTCATCAGTGACTGAAGAGACTCCGCGCATCACGCACAGATACAGGATAAGAGCCAACGTGAATGTAAAGTCTTTATTTCAGTGCAGTGTCGGTGAACTACAAAACTATTCACATCCACTTCAGAAACACTGTACAATAAAACCAGTCTGTAAACGTGGAATCATTCCTGCACATGGAATATTAGTGTTTTCCATTCACAACTTACGCACATCAACCAATAACGGGCACGCCATAGACACGCGAGTATGACAATATTTGTAGAAAAAAAAATGCTAATCAAATAACTAAATATAACATAAGGACATAATAATAAGACTTTCAGCATACATGTTTTGGTATAATTAAAAACAACACCCGACATCTGACAAATGACTGAAAAATGGTCTGCATCTCTTCACTGTAAATAATATCTAGAAATTCGGTTAAACAAACGCTTGAATGCTTGAAACATGAATATTTTGGTGCGATTTAATACATCTGACACACACACACACACACACACACACACACACACACACATATAAACCTCAATGATAAAAATATGACTAACTGAAGAAAATATTTCTAGTAAAAAATTACATCTCATACACTCAAGGCCAAAACATGAAACAAAACAATAAAACAACAAACTTTTGAATGTTCACAGTGCTTCAAAAATTATGTCAGAATAACTTCCACTTTATTATACCTTTTGTGTATGAAACATTATTATTCAATGTGCAGGAAACAAAAGACTGGATTCGACACACAATGTGGAGCATGTACAAACAAACAAACAAACAAACAAAGAAGGTTCTTCCAGCTCAAACATCAGCAGGTTTGGAGTCAGTGCATTTGCCGTGTCCCTCACCTCTCCGGGCCACACTTTGATCTGAGACACTGGTGCGGTAAAATGCAGCGCGCTTCCGTTCAGTTCGACAGTTTCACTCAAAATGGTTGAATCCCGTTCAGGGTGACGCAACATGCTCTTTGAACTGCCGTGGTTGAAAAATATGAATATAAAAGTTCGAATATTGGACTCAAGGACAGTAGACGGTAAGTATCGAGGAGGATGTATTTTGCTTGTTCTTCTGTATTCTCGTCACCAGATATGTCAAGAAAACTCATATGAGAACCATGTCTTGCTGCCGTGTAGTCAGTGGTTTTCCAATTGTCTCATCATCTTTTTAGAGCACCCAAAAGCCAACAATAGGGTGGAAAATTGGTCCAGGAGAGGCGAGGTGTTCAGGAAGAAAAACAACAAGGAAACTACAAAAGATGCTTTCAAAACACATTTTTTTGCAGCTCCAATTCCAAAAACCAAAGACAACAATTTCAGACACTGCAACATTGAAAGACAGGACAAGTGTCTCCATAGTGATCTGAATAACACAATGAGACTTTATAAAATGTGTTGTATAAAAACAGGGAGTACATATATATGGTGGCTTATTTTCTCATCGTGAAACATCAAAATGTCAACATGGCTGCAGAGGGTTGTTGTCTGGAGTGTCTTTCTTGTGCTGTGTGACCCTCATGCAGACACTGGTGTGAGGAGCTTGGTGCGGAGAGCCGTGATCGGGACAGAATGTTCCAGCAGCTTCTCGTCTTTTCGTGCTGTGAGTGCCGTCCGCAGTCGCAACAAATAAATAAATAACTTAAAGCTTCTCTGCGGCGCAAAGCCAGTTCAGTTCAGGCTCTGGAGTCGGGGCAGATCCGGTAAGAGTCTGTGTGTGAAGGATCTGATCCAGATGAGGTACGGGGGGGTGGAGTCACACAAAAGGGGCGGGGTCAGAGTTGAGGGTGTGGTCTGGTGGGAGGAGCTCCACTGCTGGAAAATGGAAGGTCCCTGAGCCAAATATGGAGACCTAGGGAAAGGACACATGAAATCGGTCAGAACAGTATTTTTAGTGTTTCAAGTCAAAGAGGTATGTGTCCTCATTTGTGTGACCTTTTTGTTTTAAACAGAAATCAAAATCTAATAGTTATCAGGCATTCATGATTTGTTTTTGATTTTGAACGGTGCCATGAAATTCCACTATAGATAATATATATATATATATATATATATATACTTCTACTTTTTGTGGTTTACTAAAGCAGTAACAGTTTACCAAAGCAACTTCTTTTGTCTCGATTACCCTCACTTTTGACAACCTATGATCTTAAAGTGACGTATGACAGGTTTTTACGATTTTCTAATTTTGACTTTATTTGGTGTATTTATACCTGTTGTACATATATATTATGGTTCTACACCAATCAAGAAGGTATTTGTAGAGAAAACGTTAAAAAAGCTGTAGAAAATGACATCACACAAGGGATACTCAGTCGATAGCATAATTTACACAAAGAAACATTTTTTGACCCTCTAAACATTAATTCAACAAAATAAGGTGCTTTCATAGATTATGTATTTGTCAAATTTAAAAATGTTTTGTTGCCCAGCGTTTGTTGGGTAATTTCCTCGTGTGATCATCAATTACAAACAGGAAGGGAAATAATAAACCTAAAAAATGTGCTATTCTGTCATAACATTTGTATACTTTTTAGCAAAATTCAAAATATATAAATCTTACCTGCATTTTAGTTCAATGAGTCGTACGACCTGTCATAGGCACTTTAAGTCTGTTTTTATTGTTTGTATAAGTTGCGTATGGAAGCAAATTCCAACTGCAAACCATCTCTGCCAGCAGGTATAAATAAATCTGAACCTGAACCCAAGCTGTGTCTAACCCCCTTTTTGGACAAATAAATATTTTCTTGTTTTAAGAAGGGGGGGGAGGCGGTGTCAAATACAGCACTAAAGGATTTTATCACTACACTTTTTTCTAATCATTAAGAAATAACATTCAATTAAAGTGCCAACTATAAGATACAGATTGATACAGTACATGCCATATGTTTCTTTATCTGTCGAGATTTGAGGTGGTCCGGCGCACATTCGCTCATTTAATCTGCAATGGCCAAATGTTATGGCGCGGGCTTCATTGTGCATGTGAAACTCTCATTTTCTCCTGCGCCGGGAAATTTACTGCCGCAGTCAGCATATGCTTGTGAATCAAATTAACGCACACTAAAACACCGGAGTCATCGGAGCCATCACTATCAGTATTCAATGGTCATTCACTGCGAAATGATTTGGTCAAGTTCAGAGCATGACGTCTGTCTGTTCTGCACACGGTTAACAAAGCTGCTGGGATAATGAGAAAACACGGGGACGGTGTAATGGTGAAAATTGGCTCTGGTTAAAAAATGAAGCAGCTCCTATTTCCATATAAAGAGCTCTATTAATCAAGGTAAGTGTCATTACGCCGCGGCTCATTGAGCAGTGAGAGTGCCTGTTAAATACTATTGGTGTGCTGGTGCGCCCACGGCACCACATACATCTTGATTTGAGAAGTGTCAGCTCGGGCCTGGGCTAATAGACGTTGGAGGTGTGTGGGGGGTGTACCCTGGTTCTTAATCAGACTGGGGGGAGAGGGGGAATAAGATGGATGTGCTGAGGCTCTAAAGACTTTAGGGAATATTAAAAGAATGTTTTTGTAAATCTGTTTCAATCCAGATTAAAGGGAAGAATGGTTTTGGAAAAATATCAGATTGAAATGGTTCGGTCAAGCGTTGCAACTGGAAATACATTTGCAAGACTTAAAACTGAGATGTGGTTCCTGGTCCCCATTTCAAACAATCAAGGAGCATTAACATTTGCGAGAAGACTGAAATATAAACTGCTAAAGTGATAAATAAATCATATCGAAGAATGTTTTTCGGTCGAGTCTATCCTTGGTAGAATCATCTTTTAAAAAATAATAGCACACAACTATAATATGTACTCATTTTTAGACATGAATTAAAATATTATTATAGTGATTGCCCAGGCTGTCTACTTCTGTTGTTTGTGTCAGCGGAGCTCGAAGGATTTGTGATGGAGTGTAAATACTTCTTGAATATGTTTTGTACACTGCAGAAGGCACACAACCTAAATAAACGTGCTTTGCAATTTACTAATAGTGACCCTTCATGTTCACATATAAATGTTGATTTGATTATGATTAAATCATCCCTACTACAAGTTTCAGAATTGTGAGTTACAATTGCCCATATGAATTATGTTACCGTTTTATACTCTATCATAAAACTATTATTACACCATAATAATTTATTGAGGAACATATTCTCATTTATTGTCCTCCACATAGATTTTATTGCTACTACATATTACATGGCTGTGGATGTCTGATAAACATTTGGACTCAAATGATCTTGTATGTAATGATATCATAATCTCAGATAGGGGGCACTGAGTGGTATTATTGTAGGAAATATTCAGTTGTAAAATCTACAGTCTTGACCATTACACAGAACCATTTACTTCCTTTTTTTTTCTTCTTTTTTTTTTTTTTTAAACACACAGCATCTAAAAACCACAGCATCAAAAACTTACATAAAACAAACTGACCTATGTTAAAAAAAATATAAAGTAATAATAATAAAAAATAATACAAATGATACAAATAATACAAATATAATAATAATAATAATAATAATAATAATAATAATAATAATAATAATAATAATAAAGAAAAAGGGGCTGGGCAGGCCCATAGAGAGCTCAGGATAAGTAAAATATAAAATTTGCAGGTAACATCCAAAGGAAAGAGGGGTTAACACATAGTCGCATTTCCATAGCAAGCAGCTGGTTTTCATTCACGTAGAAGCTAGTTGACATTTTGAAAGCCTATATGTATCACTTTGCGTTTGACTAATTCTCGTGACATTCTAATTCTGTGTAAATAGGGGGTAGGTGTGAATAGGTATTGAGCACTTACTTGCAGGACAATACAGGATCACTCAAACATGCATGAATCAATCAAACTCAAGCTCATTATTGTGGATTTTGCACAATATGTCACCTTCAACTTTAAAATGAGCCAATTATCACTTAACATTTTGCATTTACCCTTCTTAGTCAAACAGAGCTGAAAGAATGTTGTTTCAGTCTCAGTTTTTTTTGGTTTTTGGTTGATTTTATCCTTGGTAGTATTATCTTTTAAATAAATAATAGCACATGACTATTAGATGTACTCTCTAGCAATGTTTTGAGTCATACATTACAATATTATTACAGTAATTGTCGGATTTGTGATGGAACGAGTGTGAGCACTTACGTTGTTACCCTGTTGTCGGCCTTGCCTCTGCCCCACAGCTCTACATGTAGTGCCACTGTCCGTCCATGCCCATGTTCATGCCCATGCCACCCATAGGCCCTGCGGAAACGGCACAGCGAGTTAGAGGCTCTTCCCTCACACAACGCGCACAACAAACTGTATACAGACTGAAGAGGACCCATCGAGTTTACCTCCGTGTCGCAGGCCCATGTGCTGCTGACTGTCCAGGACAAAGCCGCTCATTGGCTGACCGTCGGGGCTGTACGCGGAGCCCTGGCTCACTGAGAGAAAAGACGGGGAAATACAAATCAATAAATATAACACAATAAGGGTATATGTATATTGTATTAAGATTTAACTATGACCACAGTATCAGAAACGTCTCAAAATATTATTGTGCATTGCGTCAAATTGCTCTTGAACGCGTTAAAACTACAGAGACCATGAGCCTTTGCTCTGTGACAATGTAATAAACATGAAGAAAACTCATTCTAAACACTGTAGTGCGAGCGCTAAAGACAATAGTGTGGTTTGGCTACACACAATATGGCAATTACACAGAGAGACACTGTCACATGCTTTGTGTCCGTGTTAGTACCTGCTCTGTTGGACTGGTCAATCATCGGCTGCACTATTCTTCTCCTGGCATTGATGAACCTGCAGAAGACAATGTTATGTTTTTGTAGTTTCTATTATAATATTAAATAAGAAGAAAGGGAAAACAGTTCAAGGGATTTTTCATAAGCAATGGTGCACGTGTCTATGTGAACCAATCCAAGTGCCTCGATGGCCTCAGGCATTCATAAAGGTAAAGAGTTTGTCAATATCTCTCATCTGACGAACACAAGGGATCTATGTCATTTTCATTTATCTCTGAATGATTATTTATTGCACAAAACAGAAAAAAATCAATAGCGGAAAGTTGATTGATGTTGTCTTAAATAATATCGTTGGAGCATACCAGTTATTGACTTGTAGAATAGTGAGGCCTGTGTCTTGTGCGAGCTGCTTCTTCTGTTCCTCTGAGGGGTACGGGTGCTGTTGAGGCACAAGAGAGAGAACAAACTCCAGATTACAACACGCTCCTTTCATAAAATGTATTTAGACACAAAGATTTTGTGAAGAAACGTATTCTAATAACCAAAATGCAGTCTGTTGTTTAGACAGTAGATTGTATTTTTTTTTTAGATACACTTGAATGATATTCAAACAATATTTTCAAAAAGCATCGGGAATGTGCTAAAATGTACTGTAAATGTCCTGATTGAGGATTAAGGACAAGGTATGAACCATACATATCACTTTATGCCCTTTTTTGGGAGATTACACATGACATTTCTGTTAATTTTCTTTTCAGTAAGTTTTTTTGCAGTCGTTTTCATTCGTTTTAATTATAGGCTATATACATGACATTCTAATTTTGCACAGCTCCAGAGAAACAATTATACAATATGATGCATTTTTCAATATGTAGCTCCCGCCTCTATTCCAAACTGCATTTATTAGGACATTTCGATAACAACTGGATCTTCCACAGGTCAGACACAACCAAGATAAACTCTAAAGGAACGGAACAATGACTTTTTGTCCAAACCATTGCTGTTCAAATGTTTCCAAAAATGGCCCTGATGTGTAGATGATGCGGCCCCTGCTCCTCTCAGGGGCCAGTGCGGACTCTCCCCACACAGAGGATGACCATGGATTGGCCCCTCACGCTCAGAGCCAAAAGCGCGTGGCATTGTGACAGTATTTGACATTATTTGACATTGCTTGACAAATTATCTGTGGGGTACAAAGAAATACAATGGCTTCTATTGTCGGGGGGGGGGCCGCGCTGAGGGCATCGCGGGGCCCCTCCCCTCTGTGTGTGTGTGTATGTGTGTGTGCGGTGGCAGATGGCAGACAGAGTTGACCTGTAGACAGAGAGCAGGGTCCAGGGCCGCGCTTCTATTCTGATCCTGTCACAGCAGCAGAATGTGGTACGGGCCGCGGTGATGGATGAGCTTCCAAACACTTCATCTAAACTGCTCTCACACATGTGTCGCCGTAGCACGATTTGAGCTCAGAAACGTGTAAAAAATGTGTGTACGCAACTGATACGCTGTGGAGGTATCCCAGCCATGACATTTTGCATTTTGCATGGTTTGTACAATATGAAGCTAAAACTATGGCACCTGCATGAGTGCTTCTTGATTATAACACAACAGAGTTTTTCATGAAAACCATAAAATAGTCATATAAAAGTTGAAAATATTGAAAAATTACAAATATATAATAATAATTAAAAAAAATCTTAATATCAGCTTAATCCTACAAAATATTGCTGCCACACCTCTAACCACCAAAAATATATTCTTCTTGTAAACTCAACTACTAAATGTTATAGTGTTTGTAAAAAAATGCTCTGAGTATTGCATGTTTTCTCGTTTGTACATAGTCTAGGTAACAATTTAGACATTCTCAAATTAGTTTTAGATTTGATCAAATTTTATTCATTACAATAATTCTGACCAGATGTTGCCGCAGTTATCTCAACATGTTTTACGGTGCACAGTGCTGTTGGATTTTGTTTTGTAGTAGCAAAGGTTAATCAGATTAATTATCTAGTCATTATAAAACTGTCTAAATGTTTTCATCTTAAAAATATATTAAACAAATATTCACAGACACTGTTGATAGCTGTTGTGATTGTAAACAAACTCTTACAATCCTCTAACAGGCTAATGGGTCCCACAAGCCTGTACAGCTGCACCCTCACTGAACCGTCTTCTGAAGGTCTTTAGACTTGATGACAAAAGCCTTCCAGCTTCATGCCACACAGACAAACAAACGTTTATCCCCTCCTCTAGTCTTGATGAATATGTGATCGCCTGTCTGCTGTAAAAGGGCTTTCAGGGCCAAAACGCACTCGCACACTTTTCACAAACACATCATTCCAACAACACCACTTGGGCTTCAGTAACGAGAGCTGAAAGACCTGGGAAACGCAAAGGGGATAATTCAACAATCCGCCTTTACGAAAAGAATCTAAAGGTGCGAATTGTAAAGGGAAGGATTACTCGGATTCAAAGCAGGGTTAACAAAACTCAGGACAAGAGTTAGGACAGCTGAAGGTGGAGAAGGGGGGGGGGAAGTGGTCTCCTAAAGATTTTTGAAGCTGAGTTCTGTGAAAATACCAATTACAATCACTTCAAAACCCAATTACTTGTATTTGTGTGAGAGAAAACAGTTTTGGAATCCTTGCCTTTGACTGTATTCTCTGTCTATACCCTTCATTCAGCACAACTAACAAGATGGAGAATGCGGCAACATCAAACCGTTCAGTTTTTCCATCTTCTGATCATTTTTTTGTTCACATGGTACAAACACCTCTTTAGATCATTACTAAAAGACCGACCCTGAATGAACACAGATTTTTCAGAAAATGTTTCACTCAGCACAATGCAAGTCATGTTTAAACATGCAAAAAGGAAATACCCAAATATGAATTGATATTAAAATTATTATTTATAAATTATTACTGGCAACTAGATATTGATTGGGTATCAATACAGAAACAAAACAAAAAAACTTCATAAAAAGGACAAAGTTGTTTTTTTACTACTAGATCATTTTATATTCAAAATGAGTCTTTTATTTTTAATTTCCCTTCTTTCTTCTTTTTTTTTATATAATCAAAACTGGTATCCACTTTCATACCCGTATCAAAATCAAGTTGGATGATTTTAGTATCATTAGTATCATGACAAAACTAAAAGTATATACTCTATTACTGATGAACTATAACTGTTTTCTAATTAGTGATTACTTGTCTGATTAGTTGTAGCTCTATGTATCAGCCGATCAGGATTGTTGTTGCAGAACTAGATTTCCATGGTGCCATTGTGTGGCTCATGCTGGAGAGGGGGGTCTTACCGTTAGGTGCTGGAAGAGCCATGCCCTCATGATATTAGTGGCCACTTTGGGGAAGATGCCCCGTTTCTTCTGCCTCTTCTTGTCCTGGTCGTCCTCGTCTCCGGTTCCAGGTGACGCCAGGCTGTTGTCCAGACCATCTCCTGCACAACACACAAAAGAGAATCTATATTAGTCTGGAATACTTTAAATACCATGTGTATTTAAAGAGTTAATATTTCAAGAAAACTTACAAGATAAATGAGAGATAAACAATTTTAGCCCATTAGTAGATCATTTTGCTCGAATATAAACAAATATAAAAACTTAAACTAAACTAATCAAAACCACTCAAATCACAAGTCTGACTTGTGATCTCCTGTAGCCTTTTTGTTGTGCAGTCTGCAGAGCAGCACTGTGATGCTGCCCGCTCCTGATGTGCCCTGAAAGGACAAACCCAGATAGTGTGGCTCTCACCTCGGCGTGACTCTGTGGACACTGGTTAATGAACATGGGGCTGTGGAGTGCCAGCGCAATAAAAACACTGCTATTAATCCAATGTTAGCCTCCAGTTTGACGTGGGGTAATGAGAGGCGAGTCAGAGCCTTACATAAAATAATGATGTTCCACTGGCCCCGCGCTATATGTGGCCCACTTCTGAAACACCACTAATGCTCTGTGGACAAGGAGCTAATCAGAGCCACTGCAAAGGAAAAGGCCAGTGAATGAAGCACGCACCTGTTAGCATAGCTTCTGTCAGGCTACGGAAATGTATTATTGTACTATGGGGCGCATGTTTTGTGCAAAAGTGTTCGATTTTTCTCACTGATGTCGATATTTTTAAACTGAAAATTGCATTGCTATCACATGCCCTGAGAAAATATCTATGTAAGCTACAGGAGGTTTTATTTCAACATTTTATTTCCATACAGCTTTTCAGATGTAATTATTGCAATAATTCAAATTGCTATTTAATACAATTTTATTTATTTATTTGCTTATTTTCCCTGGCTCTCTGTTGTATGGTATGAAACCAAGTTGAAAACACACACAATTGAAAACACACACAAGTTGCTTGTAAGACTTTTTCCACGACTCTCGACAGTGTTTAAATGTCAAAAAGTGATTTCCCAAAGATCAGAGTATGTTTGAACAGTATGTTTAGTGTCTTTTCATGGAGTCCCAAAGAGGAGCAGGATTTGGAGGTTGTTTGGCGGTGGGTCAGTGATGAAAGCTCTGTGCGTTCCCCTGTGCTCTGCTCCTCTGTCTGCTCTTTTCAGTGGGGCTGTGCGCTCCTCCCATTAGCTGAGTTGCGTTTGATTTCGGCGGGGAGCGCACCGACCCGACCAGGAGGCCGCCTTTAAGCTGAGTCTTCCGCCGCTGCCAGCTAACAGCCTCCAACGCAGGGCACTCCTCGGACGCATTAATTGTGTATCAGCCGAGATGATTTACTTTTAACAGTGGTGGTTATTTTTCTGGCCCTCGGGGCAGAGGAGCCTTGAAAGCCTGCCTGGAGGGCATGTGAATAATGCATCTGAGAGACTCCTCCCCCGAGGGAAGCAACTCTACTTTTCTTAAGATTGGCCTAGCATGTCTTTTTGTTTTTGGAGATGCATCAATCAAACGTGTCTATATGAGCCATATTCATGCATAAATATTTCAGTTAATGAATATGGACAATACAAGGGCATGCTCTGGGCCAGGGCTGAAGGGTGCAAGGGAGTCAAGGCAAGTGTGTCCAGGGGTGGTGGGACACGCTCTGTCCTCTGTTCTCTGTCCTACACTAACACGGTGTAACATACAGGTGTAAAGGAAGACCACAGCTCTGACCAGTCCTCTTCTTTCATCTGTACAATATTGTAACTTCAACTGCAGTTTGATTCATTGTTGACATTCTGAGAAAACAAAAGCATTTAACTATATTCTATTCCCTATATTTTAGTGACCAAATATACACTGCCCCCCCAAACACGCTCACTGGGGTTCAGATCTGTAGTAGATTCGTTTCTGCTTCTCCTCAGATGTTTTCTCTGCTTGATGCCAATGATTTGACCCTCCACAAACATACTGACATCTTTTCCATGACTATGGGATTTGTCTTTTCACATGGTTGTTTCAGAAATGAGAAGCCACTCACTGCATCAGTTGGATTTAAATACCGTGTTGCAGCTCAAAGATCATCACCCTCAGCAGTCATCCAGTAGGAGGCTCGTATTTGCTTAGTTGAATCCAAATGGTGACTTTTTTTTTTTTTGGAGAGGCAGTGTATAAAGCAGAAACACAGAGGCATATCTTTTTTTTTTGGAGAGGCAGTGTATAAAGCAGAAACACAGAGGCATATCTAACTAATTGTAGAGTACTTCCATACACACACACACACACACACACACACACACACACACACGGCCTCGGTCTGTGGCTGTTGAAAAGTGGCCGCAGGGCACACGTTCTCTACACTAATGCTTTGTGACTGTTGGCGGGCAGTGCGGCTGTCTGTGGTGACTGTGACGCACCGCGCTCAGCCCCCCTCGTGCCAGTGTCGACGGGGGGCGGAGGCTTGGGGAGGGGGGAGTACCAGAGGGAACACTACTGCAGGATTGGCCTGAGGCTACTCTGAGAAGCTCAGAGAAAAACAGCTCCTGAAGACATGAGGAAGGCTTCCTCTAAAGCCGGCTCTTAAACACTCAGCCTTTGTCCCAGAGACATGCATGAGTTTACATGTGTGTCAATATTTATCTAGTCAATTACATTCACAATTATTGTATGTATTTTTGCTCTTTTCATTATAGTTTTAATGTAAAGCAATGGTATATCTTATGTTTATATTTATGAATGAAATAAAACATGACTGAACAAAGCTTAGTGCATGCTCACCGAAATGATTACATAGAAAGAATGTAATACGGTGTCAAGGCTTGATTTGATCCCCCATTTGGGAGAAAGAATTCCCCTATCTTTCGGTTTTTCAGTGTGTATAAGATCTGGGAAAGATTTTTATGGATTTGGTAAATATCTTTTATAAATATAATTTGAGTTTTGGCAACTGCTTTGGTCTATTCCCCCAATTCAGGACACCAGTTCAGTTCCAGTAATTACCCATCTACAAATTAAGCCCAGGTTAAGGTCAAACTAGTATTCAAGAATATTGCAGTACCTGCAGTAAATGTGGTCTATATCCTGGGCTTTCTCCTGACATTTGTGACTGTGGTGAGTTGTGATGAGAGATAGTGGTCTTTTACACAGAGCTTATGGGACACACTGTGCAGCCGCAGTGATCGTCTCTGATTGTCTGTTGGTTTTCTACTTGGTTTGTTGGTCATGTTAACATGTCCATTAGCAGCTAGCTGAACTGATTACCCACAGTCCCTCATCAGTGATGCAGAGCCAGTGTGGTCTGTCTAACGATCTCAGGGGCCCCTCATCCATTAGCACTGTCATGGTGTAGCCCCCACCCAGTCATTGCTCTTCTCACACGAGGAGCATCAGAAGAACCAGCAGTTCTGAGCAGTGGTCACAGTTAAATGACTTTTGGTCCAAATCTACCTCCACATTAACATAATGAAGCAGGAAAGCTCTGTGATCAAAGCTCTGAGCAGGTGCGGGAAATTATAAGTTCATAATGTTAGCTTGTTCCATTACTTGTATGTTCTATAATTGTTTTCTAAATTTTTCTACCTGACCAACCAGTGCCCAAATGTCTGACCAAATATGATTTGGAATATCTCAAATATCTCTGCATGAGTAGCCTTTGGTTCACATAGACTTCCTGCCCTCACTCCTCCTCTCAGCAGTGTCCTGGGGTCCCCCACAGGATCTTTTGGTTCTTTTGTCCTGCTGTGGTCTTTGTGATGGACATTTCCAGAACCCCATTTCAACATTCCAGGGATATCGGGCTCTTAGCTGCGATCCACTCTCCCACTCTGGGGGAACGCACTATCAAAGGGCCCTACAGCACATCACAGAGGGGGCATAGTGCATCACACAGGGGCCAGAGAACATCACACAGAGGCCAGAGCACTACACACAGGGGCCAGAGAACATCACACAGGGGCCTTAAAGCACAACAGAGGGGCCACCGAACATCAACCAGGGACCAAGGGCAACCCCCAAGGGGCGTCGAGCACCACACAGGGGCCCCAACGGAACAGCATGATTAGACCAGGGGCTGAGCTCACAACAACTCACTGTAGGCACTTCCTCTTGACTTCTTAGACCAGAAGCCCTACAGTCATGTTTAAGTGAAATGAACAGCACACGGTCTAAACTTCACACATGAGGAGTATTTTCTCATTGTCACACTATCATCACAACACACAACACATTTGTAAGTCTAAAACACAATGATCTACTCTCTTGGGGTGTTTCAAAATACCTAAAGTTGCACATGAAAATGAGTCTCTGGTTGCCGGGGAGCAGGGAAGCCATTGTTTCTCTGTCTTCATCCCTATGGGGGGCACTGCATCCCCCCATCCACCCACATTGTACAGCAGGTCAAAAGGCCAGAGGGACGGGCTGGTAAACCCAAGATATTCAGGCTCTTTTCCAATCAAACTCAGAAGAAACAAGTTGAATCATTTAAATTGAACTAGACAAATACAGAAGTGTAAATATGTTTTAAGGTGGGTGTTGGAAAAAATCTGCTCTGTCCCGTGACTCTTCTGTGGGTGCATCCTCTCATTGTGCTGCTCACTGAAGCCTGATGGGCACCGGGGAAAGTTACTTTAAAGTCTATTCTATTTTTACAGCAGCCACGGGGCACAAAAACAAAAACAAGCCGTAAAACTATGATAGACTCCAATTAGTACATCGGAAACTCCAGCAGCCCGGACACAACAGACTGACAGGGCCACAGCTAGAACCTCCGACAGGGATTCATTGTTGAAAAGGTCATTTTGAACAATAACTACTGTAGTTTAAGATATCCGATGGTCAAACATAAAGTCACACAACGATGATAGTTTGGCAATGTGAAAACGTGCTATAATTTGAAATGCCTAACCAAAAATAGGCAAATGGAACAACAGTCAAAATTGCTGAAGAAAGACCAAAGCAGGACAAGGATAACTTCAAAGTAACTGACATCTCCACCTCCGCCTAATGGACCTCATTAAGATAAATAGCAATGCTTAATGGGCCTTTGCTTATCACCGTGCAGGAAAGTGTTTATCCGAATCTGTGTGATGAGATTAGATGGGCCCCCCACAGTCCAGAGGGGTCACCCCAGAGTCAGGCCTTTGATATGGAGAAGACTTTCTTACCCAGGTCACTAGTGTTGTCCCCGCTCTGTGACACGTGGCCCCCACTCGAGGGCCCCGGGGTCCCCACTGAAGGAGTGGAGTGGGCGTCGTCCAGGTCTCTCCAGGAGGCGGGGTTCTGAGGGGTCAGGAAGGGTCACACACCAGGAGACAAGACAGAAGACAAGAACAAGCCAAAAAAAAAAAAAAAAAAATTTAAAAAATGGTGTATGCAAGGGAGGAAACTGGTCAAACCCATGACAAATTAACTAAAATGCTAATAAAAAATCAAGCTGTAAGAGCATGTACTATAAAACTAACCTAATAAAATATCTAAATAAAGCACGTAGGTCTTCCTCCCTTCAGAGATTACCATAATGTCGCCGAGTCGATCTTATGCTAGAAGTCCACAGAGAGAGCTCCTGTCTTGCGTGCGACACTAGTCCGTTCTGGTGTCAGGCCCCTGAGCGTAACCCGTACTTATACTGCGAGGGCCAAGCCCCTGAGTCTCGCTGAGCTCTGAGTACACAGCCGCAGCCTCTTGAGCCACTCGGTGTCAGCTGTTCACCGGATGGCCGTCAGTGAAGAGCTCAGCAGATGACAACAAGCCGCGCGCACAAAGGCTGAGTGAATGGGCCCTTCTTAGTCATTACCCTGCTCATACACACACACACACTCCAAGGGCCGCCATGTGTTTCCATGTTTATCAAGCTAATGAAGGGCCCCATCTGTTGACACCCAATTAACAAACACACTGCAGGACACAATCCGCACGTTGCCCGTTAGACACTGTAAACTCTTGTAATGTACTACTACAATTCTTCTTCATCTTACACATCACTTTGGCAAACATCTATAAGGTTCGAGGGACACTAACTGCGAGTGGAAGAGGAGCTGAAACTTGTGGTTAGATCGAATTAGTGTAACTTTGTGATAAGCCTGATGCATCTGTAATAAATGTATTACATGTATTGTAGGCCAGTCAAAATAATTCCTATATTGGCCCATTATTTAGTACATGAGAGATTACTATTTAGTTTATGTATCTTTACTTATGGCAAACGATTTTAGTGGAATTTTTTTTTTTTTTTAACTGAAGTACATTGTGTTTCATTGTGCTATTTATCTTTTGCATCCCAAGAATTAATTAAGACAAGGTTGAGTTTGTTTAGAACAAGGATTTATCATGTTACAGCATCAATGGCATACATTCAAGTCTTCAATATTGTCTTTTTTTTTTCTTCTTTTTTTTATTCAACAATTGATAGCACTTTTACATAGTTTTAAAAATGCTTATGGGCTTATGTAGATGAAAACATTTCTTAAACCTTGAGGACTGACAAGTAAAATAAGTAGTAAAAAAAAAGTTGTCTTGTATGACTTAAACGCTGCTCTGGACAGTCGTTGTCAGCTGCTCAGAAGCTATAGATTCTCTGTATTCAGATGGTCTCAAACATGCTTAGTGCACTTGTATGCATTTCTTTGTAAAAGCCAAAAATAGGAAGTGTCTGTGTAAAGAGCCCAGCAGGACGTAGCCAAACAAAGACCCCAGAGCACAAACAGCTGCAGCAGCTCGAATCAACACTATCAATTCATTCTAAAAGTCTTCTCCCATTTTACAACATCTTAAATGTTTTGTGGTCTATGGGTCAACTTCATAAACAGCTCATTATATAAATCCTCAAATGCTATATAAACAGGTTTCTTTTTGAGTTACTATCAGTCATGGTTGCAAAAGCAAACCAACAGTAATTTGGCTTTTTTTTTTCTCCATCAGATGCCCACCCTGGTTATCCCTGGGGAGAGCAGAGCCACAAGGAGGGACTCACGTGTTCGGCCAGGTTGGTGGAGGAGCCTGACAGTTCATCAAAGTCTGACTTGCACATGTCCCGGTCCTCGATGACCAGGTCGATGGGCATCTTCCCTTTGAGACAGCTGATGTAGCGGTGGCAGAAGTTATCACACAACTCGTGCACCTGAACACAACATGAAACACCTTAGTATTTTATCGTGCATTAATATTATTTACTTAAAGAACATAGGCGGCACCTTCTCCAGCTCCAACAGGTGGAAGCGCAGCACTTGGATGGCTTGGATCATCTGCAAGCACAGAAATACAATGATGCAAGAAATCCTGATGCAAAAACATATTTCCAATTAGTTTAATTGCAAGATTCCTACCAGATTATCCAACTCTGGGTTTGATGAAAACAGAGGCTTTTCTGCACGAATCTGAAAAAAAATAAACATATATATATGAAAAAAATAAACATATATATATATATATATATACATACATACACACACACACACACATATATATACACACATATAATAAAAGACTATTTATATTTGCTTTCCATAATCATTATTTATTCACCGGTTAGTTTTAGCCATCTAAAATAATTTTGCTTGTTATAATGCAGTTCCTAATAAACAAACTTAGCACACAGGCCTTTTCATTTCGCACTATTTATAAGGATTGAAATGACGATTGGGCCATACTTTGGCTAATCCAAGAATATTTTTTTGGTCAATAGACTAGACTTGGATTATTATTATTAGTAGCCTACATCTACCACAAACGCTATTAGAACCGCTCCCTGGAGTCGTTCGAGGCAGTATTTTGCACACTACTCAGTAAAGTCCTGCTGCTCGGAAATGCGCGCAGTGAGGTCCCCCACCTGTTTGGCGAACACCGCGATGTCCTCGTTGAAGGAGTCCGAGGAGCACACGTCGCCCCCCGCCACGCCAGGTTCACGCGGTGTGCACGTGGCCAGCTCGCACTTCTCGAAGACCAGAGCCAAAAGCGGAAATAACGGATGTCTGTGAACATAACAAGCGTTACAAAAATAATTACAATTTTCTCCCGAGGACTATAATAATTAGTAGCCTACAGTCTACAAAAATGTTAACCCCAAAGGAAGATTTAAAATTCTGTGCTCAAAATGGGATTGAACGATCTTAAAACTATCTGGGCTCCAAATGCCGGTGTGTCTTTCCTGTGCGTACCGTGGCTCGGTCAAATGAACCCGTACCCGTAGATGTGGTCCTTGTCCCTCTTGAGTGCGTCGCTCACGGCGCTGCCCATGCTGCCAGGCAGGATGTTGTGCGGTGCGTGGGCTCCGTAGTGCTGTGTGGGGTGGGGAGGGGGCCCGTGGTTCAAGTGGTGGACCTGGGGCAGCGGCCGGGGTGCGTGAGGGTCTCCGTACATGGACGTGGGCACGCCGACACCGTCCATGGCTCCGCCGTAATGTGCCAGCTCATCGTACTAAAGGAATGCATGGATCGAGACGGGAGAGCAACCAACATTAAACTGCCCTTGGGTGAGTAATAATTAAGATATTGTTGATATATGACGTGAGATGTGAATTTTATAGGTTCATGCCAATTTTTATTTTCAATGTGTTAAATGTTGATGGATGTGACGTGAAGAAACGAAACAAGATCTTGACCCATGGCATCTTTTAATGACGTAGACTAAATTATAGCATGAATAATTACCTATCTCTTTAAATGCGGACATTTTTTCTTAGTTATAACCGAGGTTATTTTATTTTACTAATGTTTTATTTCCATTCCTGCAGACGGGAAAAAAGCAGCGCTGCAAAGAAGCGCGAGATCTTTTTCTTTTCTTTTCTTTCTTCTTCTTTTTTTTTTAAATCCAAGGATTAGGATTCTGGATAATTTATCATCTGTAAACGGCTCTTTTTTCGTATGGAGAGGGCTTTACGTGTGCAATTATTAGCAGTTATATTTTCCCAAAACCATAGCAAAAATGGCCAATGTGTTTAATTGCATAACTTGTCATTGCAAACCACATTTCTCAGTACACTTTTAGATGACAGTTTAAGCCACAACAAGACACTAGTTATTTTGTATTTATTTTTGTATTTATTTTTTCGATTCCATTTTATTTTATTATAGGCTACACTAATTTAAACAGGGACCCTCACATTTAGCGCGTATGCTCGCTGCAGCAGAAGGCCAGGAGCTGTCAACTTGGACTGAACTGATTGTAGGCCTTTAGTTGGTTTGTCATATTAAACAGAATGTTTAGGCCGTAAAAGTAATATTCAAAAATACTAAACAATGAGTAATCCCTCTTCACATAGCGCCACACCGCCCAATGGTGTGTCATTATGCATTGTCAGTTAAAAATACAAACTTTTGTGCATAAATCCTTCCCTCCACAGTTGATGTTGCAAGGGTCCGACTTTTATTTATTTTTTCTGAATGTGACTTTTGTTATACAATCCTATAAATGTGCATAGAACAGCGCATCAATAAACCATACAACTATTGGTCTTTATCTGTCTCGAAACCGCACTGGCGAGACTAGGATGGATTTTAAAAAGCAGGCTATGGGTTAGGTGTTAGAGGTGAAGGCGGCTGCATGGTTTTATAAATCCGCATTGGAGTGTTCATGGGTTGTCTTTTTCCCCCACGAAGATATTTGCAACAAACATACCCTTTGCGCCATCCTCTTTGCGTGGTCCGAGGCAGAGGTACTCCACTTAGTGTAATCCGAAAACAAACTAACAGGGGTCCTTTAAAAGCGCTTGGAGCGCGTTTATCAAGCAAAATTCCTGGCTGGTCCGTGCGTCACCATGTGCTCAATGCTGTAAACCCGCCGTGAACAGGAGCTTCTCAGAGGAATGGAGCAGGTCTGGGTTCAGCGCAGTCCGGAGCATCACTTGGGCCCCGGGAGCGCGTCTCGGATAAGATCAGGTCTGATCCTCTCTGCGTCCACGGCAAGAGTCCACGCGCTGTGGGGGCGTCTCTGCTCTCTGGAAGAGCTTACAGCTGACTGTCTCTTTTGGCGTTGAGCGCTCGGCTCGTGACCGTGCGCGTGAGAAGCCTGAGACCCTAACAGCGTACAACTTCCGCTTTGTCTCCAAAGTAAAAGAGCGGAGTTTTGCGCGTTCTCAATCTCAGGAAAAGTAACGGTTGTCACAAACAGTTTGGTTGATATTGTTTTGGAATTACGTCTTCGTGGCGTGAGCCACGTGATGTATGGGTTGTTTAAATCGCTGACTTTAGGTTGACTACCAAATTTATAGTTTTATTATAAGATTAAGGCACTCAAGTAGCAACATTTTTCGTAAAGGCAAGTGTCGTAACTAATGCTAACTATCGGGAGCCCAAACATTTTTCAAAAGCCTGAGCAGTAATGAGCAAAACACTACACATGGATCTATTTCCCGCGTTCTGGCACCACTCTTCTTATGACGGAAGCTTTGGTCTGTTCCTCCTGTATCACGCTTGGTGTCTGCGTGAGCTTGTCACACTTTCACTTTGGATCATGGACCTGTACAACTCTCCTCGTGTTGGCCCACCGGTGATGATATTCATATTTGTTTTTTGTTTGATTTATTTCTGGCTTGTGGTTTAGTATAGGACACATATGGTTTACAGTAATTACATATTGTTTGCATTCCCCTACCCACATAAAGGTGCACAAACAAGTTAATACAAAATTGCACATATACATTTGAATGCCCACCGTGCGTGATTTAAGTCAATGAGAAAAAAACTAATAATAGACAATAATAGCTCAAAATGCAGTGAAGAGAAGAACAAAGTATAAAGTCCCTCCCAATTGTTCATCACTTTGCTTTGTGTGGTTTCAGTAATTTAACAAAGTTGCATTTGACAATTATCTTAATGGTGTATAATTTGCCTGAAAAAAAGGCTCTAGGGTTCAAAATACAACAAGGATGCCTTTATCCAATCATTTTGTATAGTTCATTTTGTACAGGTGCAGTAAAGTGCAGAGGTCATTCGTGTTCACACAGGAGTATTAGATGTGTACCAGTTAGGCGTGGGTGATATGGCACATGGGCAAAGCATTATTATTATGATTTTCTTGGAGCCAGGTCCCAGTTTGGATTTGATCAGGAGTCATGCACTGTCTTTTTTTGATTTCCTAAGAAGATTTAATTATTTGCTTCTTAGACAAGTTCACACTTCACTGTGATTTGTTGAATCACTCACTGAAAGCATGACAAAGTCTGAGGAATGGGTGAGAAAAATGCATGTATTTGAACAGACAGCTGCATTAAATGGGAAAATAGTGATCACGATATGATGTTTTCACCAAAATAGCATTTCGTCATGTGAGACCCCGTGTCTGTCTCCCAGTGAGGAATACAGAAACTGGGAGTGGTTTTTCTGTGAAAAACATTTTTATGGTGCAAAGTCAGGATTAAACACTACACACTGAGGTGATACGAACACATGTCACATGTCACATGTCCCAGTCTGCTGGGTCATAAATCCACACTGACTGGCAGAGATTGGATATTAATGATTGCATTGTAGCACAACGTAACTGGCAATATGGCACACTGAGTAACAGTTACAACATAAAATGAATGCATGATGGAGCTAGAAAAAAGATATAGCATGATGCAAATATATAGGCTTAATATGTACTTATTATGCAATATGTATATTTGTTTGTTTTTGGTTTATTTATTTATTTATTTGTTTGGTCGGGACAGTGCAAGTTAATGAACATACATGAAATACATGCAGTAAACATGCCGGATTGTAGCCATGGGCTTATTTTCTTCCGTTGTCTTGCATTAACTCTCATAAACACACTCTCATTCATACACTAGCATACTATTGTAAATGTTTTAGTGGTAGGGGAAACCGGAGGTTTTACACGGCCATCATTGAGTCCATCCTCACCTCCTCCATCACCGTGTGGGACGCTGGAGCCACAGCCAGGGACAAACAGAGACTTCTGAGAAGGTGATTGGCTGCAGACTTCCATCCCTGTAAGACTTGTACGTCTCCAGGGCTCTGGGACGAGCAGGTCGGATCACAGCTGACCATTCTCACTCTGGATACGGACTATTTGAGCCACTCCACTCAGGCAGGAGGCTACGGTCCATCCGGACCAGAACTTCCCGCCACAAGAACAGTTTCTTCCCTTCTGCCATTGGACTCATGAACACTTCATAGCACCTTAATAACAACCCTAACACCATAACAAGTAATTAATGTAAATAATGCTTGACCTATACCTCCTACTCCACTGTTTTGCACTACTAGTTTTGAACTATCGTTATGATCTTTCTGTATATTGTATTTATGTCACTTTAATTCTACACATTTTATTTTGCATGCCCTTATTTGAATATATCTTATTCAAATAATATCTATTATTATTATTATTATTATTATTATTATTATTATTATTATTAATAGTATTATTATTATTATTATTATTATTAATATTATTATTATTATTATTATTATCATAATAATACATGTTTTATGTTGTAGCAAGTTCCTAATTGAAAATTGTGAATTTTACACAATTCTGTATAAAAAATAAATAAAAACAGAGTAAGTCGTAGTATATAAATAACTAATAGAAAAGCTAATTCATTTACATTTTCTTTTGCAGTGCCTCGGCCCATAATGAGGAAGCGTTTGACTAAAAGTTTTTTTTCTGCTTTTTTGATTCAAAGAATGTACTCTGCTCCTTTTGATATACTCCGCGTGTGAATTATTAAAAGCACAGATTTGAATTATAAATACACTAACTATAAGGAAACAGGCAAAACATGCAGGCAGCCTGGGGCTACATCTCTCCTCTTCTGCTCTCCTTCTACTCCTTTGTGTGTTTATGTGCTCCCCCCTCCCAGAAACACCCCCCCCACCCCAGCGCGCTCCAGCCTGATCTGAATAGAGGCTGATTCAGAGTGTCAGGGCTTGTCTTAAGTGTAATAAATTACCATCTCAGCCACATCACCAGAGAGGAGCATGTACCAGCATCCCTGACCTCCACTCCTCCTCCCTCAGCCCCACTGTGCTCCCCCCGTCCCACACACACACTCAGGCCGGTCCGGGTGTCAGCCGGCATCCACAGTTCCACTGAGGATCATTAGCATTGTCAGAGCTGGGCCGGGATGGGAAAAGGAGGCCAAGCAGCGCAGACCTGGATGGAGAGCATGGTGGGAGCATTGAGCAGAAACATGGATTTGTATTCAAGAGAGCAAGGAGGCAAGTTTTCTGTCAGTGCTGCACTCTGGGTTGACCAGAGTTGTTTAGAGAAAATCTGCATGCAAACCTGAAGTGTGAACAACGTCCACACAAAAGAGAAATTCCATGCATGTCTTGCAATAACACATACAATGGGTATGGGGCAATTGAAATATGGCAACGTGCTATAAACTGGGATGAGGTAGCTGCTTTACTCCCACACACCGGGTACTGTCCTGAAGAGGTCAGACTGCAGATGCCTCTACCGATAATAAGACAGAGACCCAACCCAAATAAGCTGAAAAGACACTTCTCAGCAACATCATGTTACACTCTGAAGAAGACAATGAGTGAGCAGAAAAAAACAACTCTGTCTGAAAAATCAACCTTTTAGAAGACCAAATGAACCTCATCGGAACATGGTTATAGTTCTAATCACTAGCACTTGTCACATAAATCAAAATACATGATCTGTTTACACATACTTCAAAGTTAGCTTAGACCCATGGGCACTTAATGTATGTTACTTTCTTGATGAAGTTGATGATGTCCAGATATCAGAAGTACAAATACAAATTTGCCAATTACAGGGGCCTCAGACCGATCCACAGTGCCACAGAATAGAACCACGTGCAGGCAGGGGAAAAACATAAACAAGGTCCAGAGATTTTTGCCACAAACATGTGTATCAGACCAGAAGAGCCATCTACAGGGGCCACAGACAGTTGCATAAGTAGGACTTCAGCAGCAACAGGGACTATTAATTTAGTCTACACACAGGGCCCACAAGCAGAGCCACAGACAGCCATGAACAGGGTCCGAAAACATGTGCCATAGACAAGTGCTACAGGCAGGAATCACCGATAGGGCTACAGACAGGGGCTTACAAACAGCGGCTACAGACAGTCGCTACAGACAGGGGCTACAGGCGGCGGCAACAGAAGGGACTACAGACAGGGGCTTACAAACAGCGGCTACAGACAGTCGCTACAGACAGGGGCTACAGGCGGCGGCAACAGAAGGGACTACAGACAGGGGCTACAGGGGCTTACAGACAGGGGCCAGTCACGGGTACAAGTACAGCACACATTGGAGGAAACAAGTGACAGGGAAAGCCGAACAAATCCCAAGCCCACCAGCACATCCTGTCCACTGAGGTTTCCTTGATGCCCTCCAGGTGGCGATATAATATGCCCCGAGCCAAAACAAATAGCTATTTTGTTGTCTTTAATACCTTCAGATATTAAGTTGCTAAACACCCATAAGGTATTGAAATCTTCATATCTCCTGTCGTCTCTTATGGACTTGTGGACCATTAACATATGTTTGATTTGATGAGTGAAAACACAGCTGTGAAGCTACAAATTAATTGCTTATAAAGTTTTCTGAATCAGAAGCAGAATGTGCTAGGGGCTCCAGACAGGGGCCACAGGCAGGTGTCTAAAAGGGGGGCATGAGAGCACAGAAAGAGGAGCGAGGCCACAGACAGAGACAGCTCACACATGAGTAAACGGGAGCTTCCTCATCCTCTACTTTGACGATTATTGATAAATACTAATGTTCCCAGAGTAAAGTGTGTACAGACGGGACAGTCTTTGTGCTGAGGGAGAAATGTGGCCTCTGTCATTTCCATAAAGCATCCATCACAACACTCATTATAAATCCTTCAGCTAATGCAGCACTCACCATCCATCACTCTGTAATCAATTCACCCTGTGCTCCTGTTCATTACCCATCCTGCAGGAGAAGAGGAGAGGAGCAAAGATGGGATGGCTTTTATACCATCAGTTATTTGTGGCAATATTATTTCTGGGGATCAATCTCGAATCTGGAAACTTGGACTCTATTTTGTTTTCACCGGAGCATATATCTCTGCAACAGTGATGAACTGAGCTGCATGCTGATTGTCAAATCCATTTAACATCTACTGCCCTTTGAGAGCATCATTACAGCATTTTACACTGTACTTTGCCCGCGAAAACCAAAGATTGATTTAAGAAGGGTTTCAACTTCTAGAGGTTAAGTCGTGGTGTTGATGTGTCCTGAAGAGCTGTAATTCTCCCCTGCCAGTGCACGGTGGCTGGAGGTGGCTGCGAAGACCCCCCTGGCCCCCTCCCCGGGTGCGTGTCTGGGTGTCAGTATTAATGAGGCCAGATTTCATTTCCGATGAGCGATTATTTGACTGTTCATTTGGCTAAGATTTACGATGTGCGCCTATATCTGTAGCCCGCAGCACTGCTCTAGTCTTTAATAAAGGGAAATGAAGACATTAATCACCCGGCAGCAGTGAGCTCAGAGCACGGGGACACCATCCAATCTGCAGCCGCGTGGAGATCAGCGCGCACGGTTCAGACGCCTTATCTGCACCGTGAGAGAAATGACTTGTCTCACTAACATGATTTAAAAGCCTAAAAATACGCGCAGGTTTTTCTTTAGGACGAGACTGGGTATCGAGACACTCCCGCTTGGCCAGATTTTTGTAACCTCTGATTTTCAATATAAAATCATGGCTACAGGCTAGGCTACATTTTAATTACCTGATTGCTTTTTACATTTTGTCAACGGCACACGTTTGTGATTGTCTGTTTTGTTACACTGGGAGCCACTAAAACAACTTGTATCCAAAATAAGATGACAGGTTATTTTTGAAACATTCCTCGTCCTCAATATAAAAAAGTTTCATGTGACACTGCAACTTTACAAAATAAGATACTTGAATTCAATTAAATCCGCCACACACACACACACACACACACACACACACACACACACATTAGTAAGACAAGACTCTGGAAAGGAATAAAACAAAAAAAAAAGGAAAAAAAACAACAACAACAACAACAAAAAAATTACACTACAAATACATTTCTGATAGAATTTTACATGCAACATATTGGTGGGTTCTTAAAAGTAAAATGATAAAATAAAACCTGTCATCACACCGTTAAAAGGCCGTAAATGTCATCTGCTCCATGAAACATGTTTAAATAGAGATAATAATTTTCCAGCCTCTGGCGTGGCAAAATTTAGTGCCACATCAAAGAGACTGTTGCGGTATTCAGACGGAGCATTGAAGAGCAGCACCATCTACTGGACATATGCAACATTACAGTCACGCTTTCAAAACGCCTTCATCCTGATTCATGTATCCATGTATTTCACTTCAAATTGAAATCAACTCTTTCACTTTAAATGTCTTTTTAGCCTTGACTAGAGACGAAATTTCTCACACACAGTTCCCCAGACAACTACAGCTGTAACTCTCATTTTATGTAGACAAAGTGGGTGAAATGTCTTGCCCACGGACAAAATTAATTGGGATCAAACCATAAACCTAACAGTTACAGTCCCACTTCACTTCACAGACACCTGATCTGATTTTCCTCCATTGTGCGTTACATTGATGAATGTGATGCTATTTGAAAATGACTGAAAAGTATAAAGTATAATAGAACTATGGAGTTGTTGTCCCTGTTAGTCTCCAAGAAATTTCAGGAGCTGGTCATGTTAATTTATAAAAGCAGTAAACAGTGAAAGATTATGTAGACTGAGGTCTTGTGATGCACATTTAATCCACATGGGGGCACTGTTTCACCGACACATCCTCCGTGTCGCTATGAAAGAAATCAGACACATTTGGAGTCAGTTCAGTAAATGTGGGCACGAGGTGTCGCCAAAGCCGTCAGGGACACGCTTCATTGTTGATGTAACTTTGGGCTGTTGTTTATGTGAAAAAGATGTCTCGTGTCCATAATATTATCACCGCCACTTGTCGGATTTTTTTGTGCAACTCAGAAAGACCACTGCCTTCCATGTCCTGTCCCCCAGCCACTTCCATTCAGTAGTGTCTTGGTTATTAGGCTATATTCATTTGTGTCCAAGTGGTGACCATTAGAATATCCCAGATTTGGCTGATTATTAGATTTTTATCCAATGCCTATTTGACTAATATCGGGTTTTGGTTTCTTTTATGGCATTGTCAATAAACCAGCTGATTTGTGTCAGTATAGGCCTGTAGTTCTAAGACATCATTTGTTTCATTATCAAGCATTTTTTCCCTGTTTTTTTTCTAAATCACCAACAGCTTTTCTTTGTTTCTTTTCAGGGGAACCTCTTGTATTCATCGTCTCACGCGGCGCAATCACACTCTGCAGGTCTGACGTGTTGATGCCCGCAGTACGTGATTACGCTGGGCATGGCACGCTCTGGCGTACGAGCCTCGCCAAAACGCACGAGCGACGGAGAGAGGTGGATCCGTGTGTGCCAACTCGTGCCGCCGCATTCCGAAGTAAACAAAGCGCAAAGAGCAGCAGGATGTGAACGCAAAGGTCCTCTGGAGCCCGGTCTCCCGCGGCGTTGGTTCAAGCTCAGTGGCGCGTGGCCGTGGGGGAGACTGCTGCTGATGCGGGCAGGGATGATGTGCTTTTACCTGCTGCCTTTCTCCATCCTCTCTCGATTAAAGCTGAAGTAAGACATTCGACGCGAGAATTCCCGACACTGATTCGAGGCAACGATAAGAAGAAAGATGAAATTTCCAACTGAGAATCCAAGAAAACCGGGGAACATGAACCCACCTCCAGGTAAACGCATTTACGCGCGCATGTCTCGTTCTCTCTGTCAGTTGTCAGTTACTGCGCCTTTTACTCTAATGCATCTTTCATTCCTGCTCAGAGCACAGATAAGCTGCAGATCACATGAGAGCTCTCAGCCCAAGGCACTATCACTAAAGACGGTCTAGATTGAACATTACAAGACATGGGAATTAAAAAAGCTACATGTGTACACCTTTTACCGTTGTGGTGTTTATGAGGTACAGACTACATAAAAGACAGCAAATGATGTCCATGGACACATTGCTGAAGAGGCTGAGGCACTGCAACCCCCCAGCTCCACGCGCGTGTATTAAAGACCAGTCGAAACATTGGCGCCTGCAGTGTGGAAGCCTCTCTCCATTACCTCATCGAGAGCGCATCTTCATGTGGCTCACGTCAGCTGCAGCCCAGCAGCAGCAGGTGAAGCGTGTCGGGCTTCCTGACCTGACTACGGCCCCCTCACAGCATCTGCATCAGAGGGGGACATCACCTGGGGACCCTCGTTTGCTCGGGCACGCGCTCTTGTTGTCTTATGACAACAAGGGCGCTCTGGGCTGACCCCTGCAAAACGCGCTACAGTGGTCACGAATCCCCAAACTGATGTAATACCCAGAGACGGGAAGATGTCTCAGTCACAACGCTACTGTGTCCTTGTTTGTGCCAAAAGCTGTCAACATTTTCGTCATCCACACCAATGATCTTCTAAATTAGCTTTGACAAAATGTTTACCCTTCTCAAATGCAGCTTGTGCTGCATTCACGGTTCCAAACATCTGTTGTGATCTGGAAAATAAGAAATTGAACTCAGGAGGCAAATTATATGAAAACATAAAATCAATAGCCCACAGTTTCCTGCTGTTAGTCTGTCTCATAACTTTTAAAGAAAAACACATTTGGACCGATCTGCTCTAGGGCAAGGTAGAACTCAAGCGTAAATCAGAGCTATTCAACATCAGGCCCGGGGGCCAAATCAGGCTCTCCAAGTGATTTAATCCGGCCCATGACTCATCTTCTAAATATAAAAACAAACTTGTTTACAAAATCTTGTTTACTGGTTTAATTCTGGGTTAGCACTAGTTTAAACCTGGTTTGGTCTTGGTTTAGTCCTTGTTTAATTCTGCTTTAGACCTGGTTTGATTCTGGGTTAGTCCTGGTTTAATTCTGTTTCCAATCTGGATGGGTATTTGGAAAAGCTGCTGGTAAATCATTTTGTATGTTATTTCTCACAAAAATCTTATCTATCAGTAGTTATTTTACTGAATGAACTGAAGTTATTGAAACAGTGTTGGGAATACTTTGTGCGACCCAAAATGTTGTTACAGTAGGGGCGTGTGGTTCGCCTCCAGCCCAGAGGCCTTGGCCCATCGGAAAATCTGGCCCTCGGGAAAATTAAATTGATTCGCCCTGCTGTAAATAATCTATCCTTGAATGACCTTAACAAATCATATATGCGTTCTGAACCAGAGATTAAAGGGTTTCATTGTTTGTGAATGAAAATTGTTTAGATATTGTGGCAGCTGTACTCGGAACAGTAGAATAAAATATTAATTTGTGCAGAGTTTACAGTATAGGTTGGAAGCAAAAACCTTGCCTCTTAAATTAGCATGATTATAATTGGTGGTGGCTGCAGAGACCATGGTGCTCATGTCTCCACCAGTCTGTCCCAGGGAAGCTGTGGTGAACATACAGTAGTAGCTCACCATCAGAGCTGACAGGGATTGAATGAATGGGGAAAGCAAATTGTTAAGGGAATTTCAGTGTAACCAGTTGGTACTAAAGCTAAGAGATCCTCCTGTGGGAGCGCGCTGAAGCCGGCAGCAGAGACAGACCTGAGACTGATGTGGTGATCTGGGGCGGCATGTCTGCTTTATTTCTACGCTGCTGTAATGTTCTTAAACAGATTAATAAAGCTCCTGCAATGGAAACAATAGATGGGACAAATAGATAATGGACAAAATGGGATTTTTATTTTGAACTTAATATGCTTTAAGGCTTCTTTACGTTGGATGCCATCCCCCTATTTTCTTATTTTATTCTTCACTTATCTTATGTTGTCTCTGTTTTTTGTTTTTTTTGTTTTATGTATGTTTTTGTTAAAAAAAAGGGGGAAAAAAGGAAACAATAGATGGATACCTTTTTGAATATACTTTTAGCACCAAGGAAGAACGCTATTGCAAATAAATGGATCTCAAGGCGTAGACAACAATGGTCATTTATAAAACTGAAAAAAAGAAAAAATAACTTTTGTTTACTAAGTGGTGTAAGTGGGACATATGCCATATGGTGACATTATATTATAGTCATGTTTTTTTGTTTGTTTCCTCTATTCTATTCCTCCAAAAATATGCCCAAAATAATTGTCATAATTCCCAAACAATTTTAACTTCTGAGTGATTCTGTTTCACAGAATTTAAGTAATTTTTGTATTGCGTTTGATATCTAATTCTTCTTTCTTTTCAGTACCAGTTCACACCAACCTGGTCCCCCCGAAGAAGGTGCAGTCAGGGATGCTTCAGTCCAGCCTGGTGCACGCCAGTCTGGCCACCATGCAGAACCCAATGGGCTGCTCCCTGCCTCGCCTGTCCGTGTCCCGGCCTGCGAGCGTGGTGGCCAGCATAGAGGCGGGTCCGGATGGAACGGTGGTCTTCACCTTCATGAAGTTAAAGACCGTGCTGGCCGTGTTTGTGGTGGTGGTGCTGTACCTGGTGGCTGGAGGGCTGGTGTTCCAGGCTCTGGAGCAGCCTTTTGAGGACAACCAGAAGATCACCATCACGGCAGAGAAAGCAGCCTTCCTCCTGAAGCATCCGTGTGTGAGCCCCGCCGAGCTGGAGGCCATCATCAAGGTGAGGTCCATGTCTACAAATCTTTAGGCACAACAATGGCTCCAAGTTATTTCTGTCTCTGTGCCCTTGTGCAAGATACTTCAGACACGTTTTGGAAAGTAACAGAGGCTGTTGGTGAAACCACATCTCTGTCAGACAGCCCCAGGTCAGCTGTGGCCTCGGAAGTAGCCTGCCACCAGTGTGTGGAGCGTGAATGAATAATGCAACATGAAGTGGTTTGGGTGTCTTGAAATGCACGACATAAATCCAATTATTATTATCTGACCCTGGGGATGTATCAAAATTCAAACCTCATAATCTGATATAATCAGTGTCAAGCTGACAGTTAATTTAGTAAGAAGATATTCTTCATCCAGTTTCAGGGGTGCCAAAAGTGACTGGATTTTAATTTGTATACTGTATATTGAGTTAGTCTTTTATTACTGTGAAGCACTTCATGACTATAGGTCAGTGAAAAGCGCTTACTTACTTACTTACTTACTTACTTACTTACTTACTTACTTACTTACTTACTTACTTACTTACTTACTTACTTACTTACTTACTTACTTACTTACTTACTTACTTACTTACTTACTTCTTAGGGGGTTCCTGAGCATCAGCAGTGCAAGGCTGCTGATAAAGAAGCTCAATGTTCAATGCACAAAAGTATATGTGTACTTATACTGTACATTACTAGCGCCCCAGCTTTTCCAAACATCACACACACACACACACACACACATTCTGTTTACTGTCACATTCTCTGAGCCAAAAACAGCGAGTGGAGTAATCCATACATAACAAAGCCTGCATCAATGAATTGTAGGCTGAATAAAAGACCAGTATGAAACAGACCTGGCTCAGACCCACACTGCATCACTATACTGTTGCCCACTGCAGGACTTTTCATGGCCAACTGCCCCGGCCTCCCGTAAAGCACAGCACAATGGGAAGAGGCAGCGGTCTGCTCGATGCTTTTTGAAGTGAGCAGCGGTGAAACCCGGTCTGATAATGGATGGATCACACAGGTCCGCGCACTGAGCAGAGCCGAGTGAACACGCTCCATAAGTGCTGGACAGCAAACATTAGTGCAGACAGTAATTGTGTTTGGACTATCAGGTGTCAGGATCTTCTGGAAGTACCTACCCAGAGCCCTAAGAGGAGTGTTACAACTGTAAATGTAAGAGTATCCAAACCTCACCGTATACTGTTATTTAGTGTGCGATTGTAGAGTTGGAGACATTCTGCTTCGTGTACATGACTGTGGAGGGTACTCAATATAGTCCATATGAAAAGAAGGAAATCATATATTTTAGGAAAATACAAATTTTTATAAAACTCTATATTAGGGGTCCATGATCTCACAATACCATAAAAATACATAAAACAATAAACATTAACGCGGTTCTGTTTTACCTGCTGAACCCCATTATACTTGTCATACTGCCCCCATACTTTTCCCACTGTATTTATGATGTATTTAAATATCTGTATAGGTACAAATACAAATTCTACAAATTCAATACAAAGTCTGAATATTCGTGTAGCTTTAATACATATATGGTTTTTGGCATTGTTAATCTGGTCTATCGGAGAAGAAGAATTGAACATGTTTCCTGTTTATTTATTTCTTTTCACCATGAACCAAGTCGAAACATCCGCATCTGGAGTTATGAACAGTAAACTCGTAAACATCCTCTTCAATTTAAACTGTTTACTCTTTTGAATGTGTTTTTATTTGTCCTGTAAAACTTTTTTTTTTTTTTAAGAACCTTAGCACAAGTGTAAATTAAAATAGTATAGTTTGTATCATTACATTTTATGAGGCCCAGCTCTATAAAACATAATGCCTGTTTACAACTCTACCCTCAGCCTAATTCACTAATGGATGATTTGCACATAAATAACACTTTGTTCACACCTCAGGCTCAGCTGCTTTATTGACATGCCATCTCGTCCGTACAGCCACTGTGATCGCCACAAAACATCCAGTTACACACAAACACTCAAGGAGAACAGACTTCATCCTAAAGGTACAATGGCAGTTGTACTCGTACATGGGGTCAATCCAAACCTTTGAGATGACTCTTCCCACAATGCATCTGCCAGTCCATTTTATGTATTTGTACGGGAGTCTAGCAAACTAGACCAGATCACCGGACCACCGAAGCACTAGACCACCGGACCACTGGACCACCTGGCCACCTGGCCACCGCACCACCAGTTCCACCTGACCACCAGACCACCGGATCACCGGGGTTTTAATGTGGTGAAAATGAGACAATCTACAAAATCAGAATGCTTTAACTACAGTTGCACTATGTAACTTTCCTGGTGAAGGGTCTGCCACTTGCTCGTATCCATGGAGATGTTACTGACTTGTCTGAAATGTTCCACAGTATGACATTAAATGTATTTATCTTGTATTAAAAGTGTTTTATTGTTAGAAAAAAAAACAAAAAAAACCCAAAAATTATTATTTATTTATTTCAGGGAACAGGGCATACAAATAAAACATTCTGTAAATATGCCAGAATTAATCAAAAGGCTATCTTTCATCTGTAGCCCCATGACAGCTGTGAGTGAACTCGCCTCTCCACAGATCTAACCTGTAGCTGTAAGTCTCATTACACAGAGCCCCTTTAAATGTGTTTAATTTAATCCTTTTAGTCTTATTCATTTGTGTTCCCCAATATTTCATCAGCACATGTCACACGGCCCTGTCTTTCTCATGTAGGCCTTTGAGTGGTTGACGGGGGGCAGATGGGGGGCAGTCGGTGGATTCACTGCTGAATTATGGATGAGGCTGAAGGAGTGCAGGGCTAAATGGAGAAAAGAGGAGAAAAAGCGAAGGACAGATGGTTGGTGCCAGGCGAGCGCTGTGACGGAGCCGTGCTGGCACAGACTCGGGCTCGTTTAAACACTACCGTGACAAAAGCATCAGAGTTAGTAAAAAAAAAAGTTCTTTTATCTCATCTTATCTTAGCCGCGGTGATGTCGACGTAAAGCCCATTCTAGTACATTCATTACATTGTATTAAACATATTTGAGTCTCTTTTGTTGTTATTGGGCCCTGAATTTAGCACATTTTAGTCCTGGTGTAGACTTGGTTTGGTTCTTTTCTAGTAGGATTGACAAAAGAATAGAAAATCTCTCATTTTGAAACTAGAT
Organism: Chaenogobius annularis; assembly: GCA_015082035.1. NCBI lineage: Eukaryota > Metazoa > Chordata > Actinopteri > Gobiiformes > Gobiidae > Chaenogobius > Chaenogobius annularis. The sequence continues at coordinate 1,138,281 of BJKM01000114.1, forward strand.
ACTAATTTTGAGGAAGTATCGATACTAAAAAACAGCAAAAAAAAATCCTATTCAGAGGAGAAACGTTGACTTTTCCAGTTTTAGAATGATTCTGAGCTTTATCAGAACAGAAACAGAAACATAAAGAAAGTTCTATTATTTTGTGTAGAAAATGACAGTCAATTGTTTTTTCCTAATGATTGTGGTATTGAAATCAGCATCGAGCCTTTTCTTTAGTATCAAAATCTAGTTTGAAAGTGTTAGTACCGTGACAACACTACTTTCTAGTCCCTTTTCAGCCCTGAATCGGTGCAGGTTTAGCTTCGGGTTTAGTCCTGTTTAGTCTCAGTTTGGTGAATGTGCACACTGTGAACGCACCCTTTACGCTGATTCCCAGCAACTGAACGGACATTGTTCTGACAGCGCCCTCCAGCATATTTGTGAGAAAGTGTCTGGTGAGCTGGTGTATTTCAGAATGCCCCCCCCACCCCTCCGTCGGATGAGCACAAATGTACCAGAAATGAGACAGCGGGTTCAAAGGTGAAGTTCTTATGGAGAGAGCCGTGATCTCTGGCTTCATCACTCACACAGATTTATTTGTGTCTTTCAAAACTTCCTAAACTTTGTCTGTGGTGTAATGGAAGTAGAGAAGGGTGGAAAACATCCCCCCAGAACTTAAACATTGGTGGTGGTGAAGAGGCTGAGGAGGCCGGTGCTTTTGCTGCTGCGGTGGAGCTGGGTAGGAGAAGGGGTGTGGTGACATGTAGCTGAAAGACTTGAGTGGGGATTGGTTGACAAGCAAAGGTGGCTGGCTGTGATTGGCTGAGTGGAACACCTGGCTGCCGATAGGAGGAAGTTTGCCTTGTTTAAGTTTGGCTTTATCTACTTTAGAGAATTATATGTGTAAATGTGTTTTTATTTACACAAAGTTGCATTCATAAATGAGAAATTAATACTAATAATATTCACAATGCTGAATTCTTAGAAACAAGTAGTTGACTATAACTGAATCTTTATCTACAATGCTAAATGCCCATTTCAATAAGGAAAAATACTAGCAAACAAACCTTTTTAATGAACATAAAATGCACTGATAGGGGCGGCTACATCATCTATGGTCTATGGGCTGGACATTCCTTCACCATCTCATTACAATATAATGTAATTTTTTATGCAGAATCATGAGTTTCTTTATTTTGTTTTATTTTTTCTGTTATTATCTCCCCAGAATTTAAACAATTGTGGTGGTGAAGAGGCTGAAAAAAGTTCACTTCTAAAAAAGTTCAAAAGTATCTATTAGTAGAGAATCACTTAGTAGCAGCCCATAATGAGCGACCTGACTAAACGCCATGGTGTGTTCAGGTGCTTGAGTCTTTATGCCCTTCAGCCACCTTTGTCACAGTGTGCCGCCTTGAGCCATCTGTCCCTCTGCCCTCGTCCTGCCCTGCTCTGCCCTCGTCCTGCCCTGCTCTGCCCCCGCTGTGGTCCGTCTGTGGCCCGTCTCGCTGTGGTCCGTCTGTGGCCCGTCTCGCCCCGCTGAGCCGCCCTCATGTTCATACTTCGTCATGTCTCTGTCTCCCTCAGCACTCGGTGGATGCGGTGAACGCTGGTGTGAACCCGACCGGGGACACTTCCTACAACTCCAGCCACTGGGACCTGGGCAGTGCCTTCTTCTTTGCTGGGACGGTCATCACCACCATCGGTATGGCAACACGCTAACAGAACTTTAGCCAGTGGGAAACTCAGGCTTATTAATTTTGCCTCCACATTTTTGTACAGTCATTTTATCAGGGGATTATTTCATACCTGTGTTGGTCAGATATTGAAAATTTCTAAGCTTCAACATATTGTCCATATATATCAGAATCAGAATCAGAATCAGAATCAGAATCAGAAAGAGTTTATTGCCATTGTCAATGAACAAAATTCAAAAACGTAGGAACTTGTCTCGGCCTTAAGGTGCAACATAAAACACTGAGTAATAATAAAAACATATATTCAATCAAAAAAGGGCATGCATTAAGAAACAATTTAAAATTACTATACAATAAAAATAAAAATAGGCATTTCTATGTACACAAGTTTACAGTTATGTTTAAAGTTATAGTGCAGAAAGTGACAGTGCAGTGAGTGGTTGAATATTGCAGTTAAAGTGACAGGTGTTTTGAAGTGTTCATGAGTCCAACAGCAGAGGGAAAGAAACTATTCTTGTGGCGGGAGGTTCTGGTCCGGATGGACCGTAGCCTCCTGCCTGAGGGGAGTGGTTCAAACAGACCATGTCCAGGGTGAGAAGGGTCAGCTGTGATCCGACCTGCTCGTCCCAGAGCCCTGGAGACATACAGGTCCTGCAGAGATGGAAGTCTGCAGCCGATCACCTTCTCAGCAGAGCGCACAATGCGCTGTAGTCTCTGTTTGTCCCTGGCTGTGGCTCCAGCGTACCACACGGTGATGGAGGAGGTGAGGATGGACTCAATGATGGCCGTGTAGAACTGCACCATCATCTGCGCTGGCAGCTTGGCTTTCCTCAGCTGCCGCAGAAAGTACATCCTCTGCTGGGCCTTCTTGATGAGGGAGCTGATGGAGGGCTCCCACTTGAGGTCCTGGGTGATGGTGGTGCCCAGGAAGCGGAAGGAGTCCACGGTGGTGATGGGGGAGTCTGTCATGATGAGGGGGGGCTGGGGGCTGTGGCTTTCCTGAAGTCCACGATCATCTCCACTGTCTTCTGGGCGTTGAACTCCAGATTGTTACCGCTGCACCAGGACACCAGCCGGTCCACCTCCCTCCTATAGACAGACTCATCCCCGTCTGAGATGAGCCCGATGAGGGTGGTGTCGTCCGCAAACTTGATGAGTTTTACGGAGTCGTGGCTGGAGGTGCAGCAGTTTGTGTACAGGGAGAAGAGCAGAGGAGAAAGTACACAGCCCTGTGGAGCTCCTGTGCTGATAGTCCGAGTGTCTGAGACATTCTTCCCCAGCCGCACGCACTGCCTCCGAACCGTCAGGAAGTCAGTGATCCACCTGCAGGTGGAGTCAGGCACGTTGAGCTGGGAGAGCTTGTCCTGGAGCAGAGCAGGGAGGATGGTGTTGAACGCAGAGCTGAAGTCCACAAACTAATATATAATATATATATATATATATATATATATATATATATATATATATATATATATATATATATATATATATATATATATATTTATATATATCAAATCATTCTGTAAACTAAGTGTGTTCCTGTGTCACCTGCTTGTTTCTGCTGTCGAGATGTTCCTGCACTAACACAATACAGCCTGTGTCTTGTTAGCGACAGTAGCAGGTGTAGTGCTAATGAAAGAGGTGTGCTCATGAACCTGTTAACTGGATTAATTAGCGTTGTACCTGCTCACGAGTCCCCTGTTGTGGTGTTTCTCCTCAGGCTACGGGAACATCGCTCCAAGCACGGAGGGGGGCAAGATCTTCTGCATCCTCTATGCCATCTTTGGCATCCCGCTGTTCGGCTTCCTGCTGGCAGGGGTCGGCGACCAGCTCGGAACCATCTTTGTCAAGAGCATCGCCCGGGTGGAAAAGATGTTCAAAGTGGGTGACTGAAAATCTATGACTGAACCACGTCATTGTTCTCCCTAACACAGTTCTGCCATGAACATCTTAGCAGACCTGTAACCAAAGCCTTAACCAAATGATCTATTCCTAAACTGAACCGTAATCTTAACCTGACAAATTCGTCATATGCTAGCATGGCCCCCAATGCAAAGTTGATCCGAGCCATAACTGGGTTAGGGGAAATTGTTTTTATCATAATAGGAATTAAAGGGTTGAATGAAGTTTAGAATGTTACTTCCTGGTTGAACATGGGCAGCATATATTACTGCGATTCCCCAATTTCCCCAAATTTGCATCAAATTCAAAATTTTTCTCTTACCACAGCAACACGTATGTGGACAAACTGCATCTAATATGTTACCAATATATTTTACGCTTTAAACATGTATATTTCAAGTTAAATTTGGGCACAACGTGAAAACTAAACATTTAACTGCTAATAAACCAGTCCAAGGAGCTGGTGAAGCCTCCGGGCCAAAAAGAAACACCAAATATCATGCAGTTTGGACAAGGCAGTATCAAAATATATAAAAATACATTTATTATACCATATATATACTACTGCATATAACAACACACACTCCTAAATCATGCTTGTCAAATTGATTAAATATAAGCTATTACTTTTATTAAAGAGTGGCAATTACATTTTTTATTGGCTGTAATTAAAACAACATTGTGTTTAAAGAGACACATAAAAGTGATCAATACCCACATGAGATCACTGATGATCTCACTTCCCACAGAAGTCTGTTCTTACTTGCATTCTTTAGCACGTCGCTTTTCTCAAACCTTCACAAGTGATGATTTTCTTGTGGTTTATGGAGGAAGACTGAACTCAAGTGAACGTGGGAATAAAGACAATCCTTCACAGTTTTTGTTTTAATACAATAACAATGTAATCCACTGTGGGTAAGGTGATATTTTATGAGGAGGGTTCTCTTCTATAGTTTGGAGATACTTCAAAGTGAATCCATAGTTTAGTGTTTGACTCTCATTAAAGTGCATGACGGGACTGATTTTCCTAAAACATTCTTATATTGAAGATTTTACCCGAAATCATACCTAATTTTCCTGATTTTGATTATTTTGTTAATGTTTCACTTCCTGATTGGCCATTATACACACAATATTTATTATTTGAGAAGAAATCAAATCCGTCAAAACCTTTTTTGAATGTTTAAACAGTCAGGAACTGATTTTCCCTGCATGTAATTTGTCCCTCCATTTCAGATGGAATGTTTTGTATTGATGACATAAGGCCAATTCATACTTATTTATTTATTTCAGGGACAGTGCATATTAATAAACTTTTCTGTAAATAAGAAGCAAGAAGTTTGTTCATTTACCTCGGGCTGCGAGAACACTCAACAGACTTCAACAGAAGCACCGCAGCCGAACTCCTCTAGACCCCGCCCCCCTGTGATCCACACTGTTGCTATGGAGATTATTTTCACAGACAGCTCAGTTGATATCGTTTTAGCCAATCAGAGCCTAGTTGACGGACAGCCCTAGCGAACAAAGTTCTGCTCAGCTGATGTCAAGAACAATCTGCGAGAACTGACCATCAACGGCACAGCCCGAGGTGCACGAACAAACTTCTGGCTTCTTATGACGTATGAATTGGCCTATAGGGATTCCTTTTTAGAATTAGGAATGAGGTTAATCCTCATTCTTCGCATTTGACCCATTCAATTGAATTTATTTTCAAAACGCCCAAAACCACAACAGCAGTTGCCTCGAAGGGTGACAGTGAAAAACAGATTAAACAGTGTTCATAGAAAGTTAGCATATGGATAATGAGAAGCAATGAGCAGACACAGGGGAACTAAACTATGAAATATTGTTTATAGGGAAGTAGGAGGAAGCAGAGGGCAGTGCTCCAGCTGCCATACCACGCTGCCATGCCCAGCGTAGTTGCTCCAAGGGCAGTGTAGCTGCTAGGTTTTTATTTCTGTTCCTAACTGGCCTGACCATAAGCTATTTCAAAAAGGAACGTTTAAGCCTGGTCTTAAAGGAGGAGACGGTGTCAGCCTCTTTAATATGGACAGGAAGCCGATTCCATCACTCAGGAGCTTGGTAGCTAAACGCTCTAACTTCTGCTGCGCTTTTAGAGACTCTTGAGACCACCAGAAGTCCTACAACTAGTGCCTCTGGGGCAACCTGTCACGAGCAATGAGCTGCTGCAGTGCTCAGGCACTCATCTCCAGATCTGGAGCTCGGCTTGGTCAGGATTTGGAGAATTTTACTTATTGTGCATGTTTAAGGTTGAGAGCCAGGAAGGAACAAACCCAGACACGGGGAGAAACTTTTCTTCACAGACTGCATCTTGACTGGTGTAAAACTGTTTACCACAGGTACTATCCCTGTCTTTTCAGCCACTGTAAAATTATACGTGATTTTTTGCTTCTTTTATCTAAAGCCGATGTACATTTCTCTGAATTGCATCAGCGACTCACGATTCGTGCCTGTGTCACGTGTTGTTTCCCTTCCAGAAAAAATCCAACCAGATAAGTCAGACAAAGATCCGCGTGGCGTCCACTCTGCTCTTCATCTTAGCTGGCTGCATCCTCTTCGTCACCATCCCGGCTGTTATCTTCAAGTACATCGAGGGCTGGACTGCACTGGACTCCACGTACTTCGTGGTCATCACTCTCACCACTGTGGGCATAGGAGACTATGTGGCAGGTCAGTTCAACACACACTAGAGCTTAGTTTATTATGCACGAAGCAGGTCAAAACAGGTTTGACATTGTTGCTTCTATAATTATTACCAGTATTCAGGCTTACCATATAGATTTATTATAAAATATGATTTGCTCATTTTATTATATTTGCATGCATGTTTATACCTGTTACAAGAGTTTCAAAACATTTTATTTTACACAGAATTTTATTTTACACTAAATTAAAACAGTTCGAGTAAGTCAGATATCCTCCCTAGAGGTGTCAAAAAAACAAATCCCAGATTCTAATTGATATTAAAAGAATTATCAATCAATTGTATCAAAACCAAGTATAAAGTATGTTTAAAACTAAGCAAATAGTACAAAGTGGGACTTTTTCCTAGTTTATGAGTGTTCAATACTTGTATAGGACCACATGCTGAAAGTGTTGAAAATTAATTGAGTTTCATGTGGTGAAAGTCATGTGATCAGGTGAATTAATACAGTTAAAGGAAATAAAAAGTCTGAAGGCTTTCATTTCAGATCGTTTTGTAAACCTTTACACTGCAACTAAAGGATAAAGAAGAATAATGTGTGGTTTGTTGGTCCAGGGGGAAACCGGCGAATCGAGTACAGGAAGTGGTACCGGCCTCTGGTGTGGTTCTGGATCCTTGGTGGTTTGGCTTACTTTGCTGCAGTGTTGAACATGATCGGTGACTGGCTCAGGGTGCTGTCCAAGAAGACCAAAGAGGAGGTACCGATCCTTCTATAGATGGACCCGTTTACTTTATCTGATGTTAGTGCCCAGAAGTCAGAGATACACTGAAACTCAATTAACAGCTCTTGTTTTAGTCTTATAAACAGTTTATTAATTTATTTGTAATTTATCAGTGTAAGAACTTATTTGTGGGTGATTATTGTTAAGTGTGCAACATTGTAGTACATTGTATTTACAGTATATTATGAGAGTGACTGGCTGTTGTGGTGCAGGTTGGGGAGATCAAGGCCCATGCCGCAGAGTGGAAAGCTAATGTTCGAGCTGAGCTGAGGGAGACGCGGAGGCGGATGAGTGTGGAGGTCCATGACAAACTGCAGCGTGCGGCAACCATCCGCAGTATGGAGCGCAGACAGCTGGGGCTGGACCAGCGCGCGGTGTCCCTTGACATGCTGTCCCCGGAGCGACGAGCAATCTTCAACAGTCTGGACACTAACACTAACAGCTACAAGACCTCCTCACAAGAGAGCATCGACACCAAGCTCAACAACCTGCGTCTGCGCGGGGCTGAGCAGAGCGACCGGCAGCCCAACCACCAGGCCACATCAGAGGACAACATCTTCAACCGGCTGGGCTCTGTCACCAAAATGGCCAAGCGCAGCAGGAACAGGGACCTGAAGAAGAACATACCAGATGAGGCGCGGCGCCCCCACAGTGAGGCTTACGGGTGCAGCTCTCCCATGTTCGAATGTAGCACGCCTTCAAGTGACGAGAAATGCAAGGATGAGCCAGAGGACGAGGACAAGGAGTGCAACATGAGCCTGTCTGACTTCCCTCTATACGTGCCTCAGAACACTTTCACTGTGGAGCCCTCCAAAGACAGCCAGAGCACCTCCAGACTGGAAGAGCTCAATGGGGACATGGGCCTGTAGTGTTTTTAAACGTCAATATTAGTGCCTTAGGCCCCTTCTGTGAGACAGACACAGGGGCACCGTCCTGTTGTGAAGTCCAGTGTAACGCTGTAACACATCTGTGTGGCCTCGATGGATCCATGCTGTAGACTGTCCATTCACTGAAGGGCATGAAAACACTGGTAGAATAGAATAGTGCATGTCTGTTATGGTCATCTGGTGATGTACCTACACGTTCAAACATCATGTGGCACTCATCTTCACCTATCTGTTCCACTCCTGTCTAGACCTGTGAAGTCCACAACATTTTCAATGACACAAGAATTCTTGATCAATCTACTTTTACATAGTGTCCATTCGAGGAAAGAGGCAGCCGAGAGCCAAAGTTTGTCTGTGATTCAAAAGTCTCTGTCTCATTCATCATAACACTTTGCTGTGTATCGTACACTGGAGTCCATGGATGTGTTTCGTATATTGAAAATGAAGTCAAGTAATTCTGTTGTATCAAATGTTTTAACTATAATGCCGTGACTATGAAAAGTAAAGACACATATCGGACTAGCTCAAATAGAAGTGAGGTAGCTGCCATGCTGTTCATCTGCCTATTCTATTTCTTTTTAAAAAATACCTCTTGTCCTGTGCATGGTCCCGGCCTGGTCCCGTCATTCACTGTCTCCTAGTGCTGAAACCTCTCAACACTATCTCAGGGCTCGTGCTCATTACACTGACATGTGAGGCCTTCAAATACTACTCTGAAAATGAGTTGAATGAAGAATATTCTCTTGATTTTGTGTGAAAACATGACCTTTTTGTAGGCCTGAATTATGTACTGTTCCAAGGTTTTTTTTTTGTTTGTTTTTTTAAGCTAGTGGAGGAAGAAAATTACAGTAGCCATAAACAAATCTCACCCCACTGGAAGACTGCTTTTATTTGCATTTCAGAAATGTTAAGTCCAGTCAAATAGATAAGTTCTAAATGATTTATATTCTGAATTCAACTTATTTTCACTCATTTGTTTTAGCCGTGCACCACCTAATGAAGAACCTGTGGATTTGATCAGCTTCTTTCAGTCACCGTGAATGCAAAATAGAGAATGTTTCTATACATTTCAATAACTGCTACTCCAAAAAACACTATGCAGGTAGCCAGTGATGGACAATTCACAACAAAATATATTCAATAACCCATAGGAGAATTCATGACCCCCTTCTCCCAAGACACTTCGCACAGCACCTTAAGAGTAATCTCACAGTATTCAAGAAGTGTTTCTGTCTGTGAAGAGCAGTTCACTAATATACAGGGAAGCTCATTCAAAATGCAGTAGTTCAACAGACTTTACAACTGTCCACACCACATAACGGGACAGTTCTAGTGTGAATGCACCTGATGCCCGAGAACTGGCTCTGTTTTTAAATGCTTCAAAAAACTCTGGAAATACAAAAAAAATCATGTTAAAGAAAAACAAGAAAGAAATGGCATGCTGTCTGATGAATTCGCTGATGTCCATGGTGTTGATTGTAAACCACAACATGCTTCAGAGACTTTTCCAGCACTTTGTTTTTTATGCTATGTCAGGACGCACCTGTATGCAGACACTGCTTCGAGTAATGTGCAATCACTGTTATGCCTTTGAATAAAAACATCTCACCTAATTCAGAAGCCTGCTCTCACTGTGAATCTGTAAGTTGCAATGACTTTAATTCTGTTTTGCGTTTCAATTAAATATATATATATATATATATATATATATATATTTTAGATTTTCGGTCTGCCTATTGAACAATCGTATAATAAATAACTTAAATTCAATGGTTATCCATGGTGTAAAAAATGGGCCTAACTGTAGAAGAAAAGCAAGTGAATTGTAGTAAAAAATTAACCAATCCTGCCCAGTCGGCACAATTTTGTCTACATAAATGAAAAATACAAACAAAAACATCCAAACAGACAAGATCAAGATATAAAGCGGCAGAGTTGTTAACCGATGGGAAAGGATCATGTTTAGGTCCTTGGCTTTAACCTTGTTGGTCTGAAATAACCTGGGTTTTCGCTCAGTTTCTCTGTATGGGGAGAAAATGCCATCGATCCGCACCTTCATATAGCCAGCCTTTTTCCAAACCTCAAATGACATTCAAGTGATCGCTGCAGTGCAGTGCCCCGGGACCCATCTCCAGATCTTTGTGCTAGGCTTGGTCAGGATCTGAGCTGGAGAATTTTACTTATTGTACACGTTTTTGAGTTGATGGGGGAAACCGGAGCGCCCGAAAGAAACCCATCCAGGCACGGGAAGAAACATGCAAACTCCACACAGAAAGGCCAGGCGAGAATGCTAGCCACCGTGCCGCCTAGCTCTCTGCCACCTGAGAAACCAAGCTCACATTAGAAACAAGCAGTCAAGGGCACATGTATTTATATAGCACATTTACAAACAGATACACTGCCCCAAAGTGCTGCACAAGTTCAATAACCGTTAAATAGAACATTTAAAGCAAAAAAAGGAAATAGGAATAGACTATTTATTTCTAAGATCATAGAATTTAAAACCCAGAAGTAACTTAAAAATAATACATAAATGTCTAGCTCAGCATGAATTAAAAGCCAGTACAAAAAAATCCAAGCAACAGAAGCTTTCCAAAGAAGTAGCAGCTCTTGTGTACAGAAGAAGAGAGTTCCACGGTTTAGGACCAGACACAGAAAAAGCTCTGAGAAGTGGCACTGGCAGTTTTCTAGCTTTATTCACACATGTCCTTCCCTGCATTAGTCCTGATAAATGCGGGAAATTCCCAGGTAAGCGTGCATGTGAGAATGGGGCTATGGTTTAAGATGTACATGGACCTGCAAAGTTTCAAAACTCAGTTGAGGCTCATCGATTGCCCTGCAGGACAACTTAATGCTGCAGAATAGCTGGGAGCTGCTCTTAAGTGTTACCAAAATGCCAGAATATAATTTTCTACTATTTCCTACATTACCATTTAAAATGTATTTTAGTTATGTTAATATTTTATGTTTAAGACGGACCAGAAAAATATTAAAATTGTGTGTTATGGCTCCTGCTGACCCCTAAGGGCCCAGCCATAACACTAATGACTCATATCCTACTGATGAAAAACGAATTATGTTTGAAAAAACTTGTAAGAAAAATGTATTATATATCTGTGGACTGAAGCTCTTGTAAATGTAAAACTGTAAATTAACATAATCATTGTAAATGCACCCAGTTGAGGCTCTATATGTAACTATAGCAACTGAAGGGTCTGACCAATATTCCATCACCATGGTTATAACACTGTGACACCAATGATCTGTGATGTAGTAAGCTTTGTTTGTTCTTCTGGAAACAAAAATGACAACATTCCTAACTCAAGACTGAACGGAAACACATCAGACATGAAGAACAGAAAGGGGTTCAACCAAAACAACATGATGGCTGCAGTTCAGGCCCCACCAACAGGGGCCGCCTCTCCAAACCCAGAGGAGAACTTTCTGGTGCTGGAGCTGAGACGACAGCTTCCAAAGCAGCTCTGCATAAATGCTATTCAGAGGTATAGAGTGAAGCAGCTGGAGGAGGAAGCCCAGAAGACAAAATGCCTCCAAGTCAAAGTAGAGGAGCTACAGAAAGAGCTGAGTGAACTCTCTGAGGAGAACCGGTGCATGCATAAGCTGAGCCGACAGCTTTAGGAGGAAGAAAAAACCTATCAAGAGCTGCTCTACGTCAATAAGAAACACATGTGGAGAGTGAGGGAGCTGGATATGGTGGTCATGCAGAATGAAGCCCTCAAAATCAAAGTACAGTACTTATACCAGGAGAATGAAAACCTGAAGATGTTTTCCAGAGAGGGACATGCCATTGCCCTCCAAAAACAAGTTGAGGTTGAAGAAAAAGAAAAGTCCATTCAGAATCTCCAAAAACAAATGAGAAACTTAAGGCAAACTGCACTGATGTTTCTGAAGAGCAGGAGTGTGCCAACGAAACTAGAAAAACAGGAGGTTGCCATGACGAACATGACAAAGGAATTAGAGAAGTTTAAAGAGGTGAATAGGTCGCTGAATAGTATGCTTCAAGAGGCCACTGAGGAGGTTGAGAGCAAGGAGAAACTTCTGGCCACCGCCCAAAATGGGCTCCAGATAGAACAGAAGGAAAAGCAGGTGGATAGTCACTGACTGACTGCCCCAAACACTGAGTGCCCCAAAGTCCAAGAGATCCAAACAGACTTGTACACACAGAAAATGACTTTTATTGCTGCGCTGGCAAAAGTTTCCAACACCCATGACGCCCTGGTGGAAGAGAGCACACAACACCAGAATAAAATCAAGGAGATGACCACTGCTTTGAACCACAGCGAGGAGGAGAGAACATCTGCCCTCCTCAGATGTGAAGAGCTGCAGATGTCACTGAAGGACTCTTCAAAAGGAGGATTTTCAGCTGCAGCTAAGGCCGTAGTGGAGGAGCTTCAAGTTGAGTTAGACAAGAACAACAAGGAGAAGAGGAGGCGATGGTTTAAGTGGTGGCAGTAAGCTGCCCTCCGATGTGCACCCTAGTACACTAGCTACCATTTTAACCTGTGTCTGTGCATCTTGACTCGTTTCCACTACAGGCTTCTGTAAGTGGATAGAACAAATGGGTTGAGGTACACCACACAGTGGTCTCTCAAGAAAAGAAAATAAGCCTAAACCCCATCAATGGTATGGGACAATTTTAGGTCATGCTGTATACAACAGTGAAACAGTTAATAACCTGTTATTCTACACATTATGTAGCATTATTAAAAGATTGTAGATTACATAATTGATTTAGTTTAATTTGATGTCAAAACACAACCATGACAAAATACAAAATATGTTCAATTTATTTCAATTTATTTTTGTAAAGACCGACATCTCAACAGCCTCACAGGGCTCTCAAAATGGTTAATTTTACCTGCAGACAGTTCAAAAAATCAAAACAATTCATTGGTCGACAATAAGCAGATAAACGTTCAAAGGAATGAAGCAAATAGATAACCGTCCCAGAGCGGCCTGTCCTTAGACCCTCCTTCTCGGCAAGGCATTTTCAGCTAAAGACTGTAGAGCCAGAAACACTCAAGACTTGTTCTTCAGTGTTCTGTTGTGCAATAGTAGGTGGAACCCTTTAGACTCAGAGTCATATAAAGTTTAACATCTGACAGGTAGTCTGATAGTTCTTGTACTATTTTCCCTATTGATAATCCCTACTGTCTCTCTGCTGTCTGTGAATCTGCTCCTGCGCTGCCGCCGTCGACTCTACACGGTGCTAATGTCAACAAAAGCGACAATTCACTCTCAGACAATGCTTTATGAACTGCAAATGTAATAACACTGACCAGATGAATAAATTAACTCAATTGGAGCACTTTCCCGGTTTGTATTACTTGTTTTGAGTTGTTAATGTACATAAACGGCTCATTGTTTTTCAGATTTGACAACTGGGACACAGAAACTCTGAGAAAACGTCTCACCGAGGTCCGAGTTCCGACCTCCAAGGACAAATGGAACACAGCAATAGAATCTCTTTTTTAGGGGAGTCCTGGCCCCAGAGGGGAGGAGCCTATTGTACATGTTTTTAGCGGAAGTGGAAACCCAGAGGAAAGCACCCAGAGGAAAGTGCTCACCCACGCAGACACACGGAGAAAATGCAAACTCCGCCCAAAAAGGCCCCAAGCCGCCCAAAAAGTCGAACGCAGGACCTTCTTGCTGTGAGGCGAGAGCACAAACCGCTGTGCCGCCCCATCCTACCCCCAGGTGTGGCATATCAAGATGCTGATGAGATGGCATGAATATCACACCGGTGTGCCTTAGGCCGGCCACAATAAAAACCATCCAGTGTCTGGTTTGACCACCAAAATGGCCGCAGAAGTTGCTGGATATTGGCAGTAGTGAAGTTGGATTTGTTTCCGCCCCAGCCCCGAAAAGGTGGTTGGGGCCTTCCTTGTCTGAAAAATTACTTTATTTCAGCTTAAATCCGAGCACTGCTGTACTGGTGTGGAAACATATTGAATGTACTGCTGTACCAGGGGTTCCTGTACAGACCTTACAGGCAGACGACAAACGCCTGAGTCACTTGAGGAGGAAATAGAAAATCTCTGGGAGGAAAAACCTAATCAAAACATATCAATTAAACAAAGAAGTTAAAATCTTAAACTGGTTGGTTTCTGACCAAATTTTTAAGCCAAATAGCACCAACATGAGAATTAAGAGGATAACAAATGGCATAGGAATTTTCTTATCACATTATAAAAGAAAAATCAAATGAAATACTTTGATATGTTGAAAGAATCCTTTTGCTAGGTATTTACATTTAAGAAGTTATTATAATCAAGAAATAAAACAAAGCAACAATTATTATAACCCTTTGACTGAAATACTGGTACTTAGGCCTCAAAACCACTGCCATGGACAACATAAATGGATACCTTTGTGACATACTGCTGGCGGCTGGTGAAAAAGGCCGTCACAAAAAAATGGATGACACAAACTGCACCGACGATTAAGGACTGGACTGACACCATCAGTGACATACGGACAACGAAAAAAAATAAAAATAAAATCACATACGGACTCAAAATGGAAATGGACAAATTTGAAAGAAACAGGACCAAATGAGACTTTTATTTTGGTGCTTGTGCGCCTTAACTTTTCTTTGGATGCCCAATTTTAGTTTTTGAAATGTTATTTTGAAATCTACCCATAACGTTTTTCTTCCCTGGTCATACCCGGTACGTTTTGTTTGCTCTGTGTTTTTTTGTTTTATTTTGTTTTTTGCCCATTGAAGGAAACTGCCGCATGATCTGATTTTCAAACCACAAATATTTTTTCCTGCCTGCGTCTGAAGCCAGAAGAGGGCATCAGAGCGAATGAGATGGACTAACCATGTTCCACACAGCGACAGCCACAACACTGACGTACTGTCCACTTCAGTGTGCTCAGGCCAATGCAGTATCAGACTCTGCTAGAGCTAACAGATGTTCTCTCTCTCTCTCCTGCCTTATAACGCACAAATATGTATCATCCAATACTGAACAGGTAATGCAAAGTGAATGCCGTGGAGGTTTTCCCTTTAAACAGGTTACAGTGTCCGGTTAACAGCAGCCGACGCGACAAAGTTCCTGTCAAACCCGCACCCAGAACCTGCCCACACTCTATCGATTGACTGAGAACATCTGCATAAACTTTGAGCAAATCAATGTATTGTTCTGAGACAATGTTAATGTCTCACAGTTTGCAGGAGTCATAACGACGAAATGTTTCTTCCTTTCTGAACATGCCTTGACACGCCTTCACTGCAATCAATTGTGTGTATAAAGTAGTGTTTAATAAAATGTTTGCGTTGAAACGGAGCAAAGCATCATGGTCGATGTAGTTCTTTCTGCTATTTCCTAAACAATAACACATAACAACCAACTGTAACTTTAGCTTTAATTGAGACAGAAAAATCAACTTGCAACTTTGTTACCTTTAGTAAAAGTTCTTCTTTATAACATGGACATCCTCCGCCTGTCAACATGCAGTGTCACACCAGCTGAGGAATTCAAAGACCCTGGGTCATGTGACTCAGGGCACATGACCTTCACCAAATACAACGTTGAAAAAAAATCTTGGCCAGGAATATAAATACATTTTACAAAAAGAGGCAGTATAACTGCCTACCTACGTCACTCCTCTGATGCTCTTGCCTATCCTTTTTTAAACATTGACTTGATGTTATTTGGTTGAATTTAAATTTTATTTATACAAGGAAAAAAACTCAATGAGAGAAACTCTTTTTTATGAGTTCCCTGTCGAATACAAAACACATAAAACAAAATCCTAGATAAAATGTCAACAAAACAAAATAAAACATTTATAAAACACACAATGTGGAGTAACATTATTTAAAACTACAGCAATGGCTCTTTTGGTAGTCTTTTAAAAGTGCTCTGGCATTAAGGCATAAAATAATTTCATTTAAAATGTATTTTGAGTTTTG
Organism: Chaenogobius annularis; assembly: GCA_015082035.1. Taxonomy (NCBI): domain Eukaryota; kingdom Metazoa; phylum Chordata; class Actinopteri; order Gobiiformes; family Gobiidae; genus Chaenogobius; species Chaenogobius annularis. The sequence goes on from BJKM01000114.1 coordinate 1,154,132, forward strand.
ATCCATGGTAATCAGGTAAAATCCCAATGAGAGCCTTATAAAAAAACAAAATGCAGTGCTGGTCTCTTTTTGCATCCAATGTTTGCCATTCTACTTTAGAGTATAATTGACAGTGGTGAGTACTGTGTCCTTCTCCTGGAATGAACCTTAGAGCTGAACCTTAGAGCTGAACCTTAGAGCTGAATGACAAACTAAGCTCAGAGGTTTTAACACTGTTGCTGTAGAATGCATATATATAATAAAACCATAATCCAGAATTGAAAGACATGTAGCCAGGATTAACTGTTTTCTACAATTAAAATGAATACACTTTTTATTTCTAAGAAGAACGACAATCTGGCTTTAAGATTATTTGTCAGCTCTTGTACGTGTTTGTTGAAGGAGAGTTTATCATTGATCCAGATGCCCAAGTATTTATAATAGGTAATAGGATGGATGCTACTGTGTTTTAGACTGTGGCTAATTGAGTTTATCCATCCATCCATCCATTTTCTACCGCTTGTTCCCGTTAGGGGTCACGGGTGACTGGAGCCTATCCCAGTGCCTTTGGGCCTTAGGCGGGGTACACCCTGGACAGTGGCCAACTTGTCGCAGGGCTAACACAGAGACATAGACACACAGACAACCATTCACTCTCACATTCATACACTAGGGCCAATTTACAGTTGCCAATTTACCTAACACATGCATGTCTTTGGACGGTGGGAGGAGCCGGAGAACCCGCAGAGAACCCACGGTAACACGGGGAGGATGATGTAATGTTCGCCCAGGAATCGAACCCATGATTTCCTTCTTGGGAGGCGAGAGCTCTAACCGCTCTGCCACCGTGCACCCCATAATTGAGTTTATATAAATTGTAAATAGGAGTGGTTCAACATCCTAGTTGTCTGATGACTCTGCCATCATCAGACAACAACAATGCGGAGTACAGAGGACTAGCGCAGGACTTTGTAGACTGTTGTCAGCAGAACCACCTCCTCATCAACCATGGGGAAGACCAAGGAGATAGTGGTGGACTTCCGCAGACGCCACTGCTGCCCCCTCACCAGTGAACATCCAGGGAAGGGACATTGAGAGAGTGGACTCATACAAGTACCTGGGTGTTCGTCTGAACCACAAACTGGACTGGACTCATCACACAGACGCACTGTACAGAGTCGGCTCTTCCACCTGAGGAGACTCAGGTCTTTTGGAGTGACAAGGCCACTCCTGAGGACCTTCTACAACTCGGTGGAGGCATCAGCCCTCCTGTACGGTGTGATCTGCTGGAGCAGCAGCATCACAGAGAGGGAGAGGAAGAAGCAGGACAAAGTCATCAAGAAGTCCAGCTCTGTCCTGGGCTGTGCTCTGGACTCGTCTATGCTGGACCATGAGTGTCGCCCCCTGCAGGACACTCTGTCCGCTCTGGAGAGCAGCTTCAGTGACAGACTGATCCACCCTCGCTGTGTGAAGGACAGGTTTCGCAGGTCTTTCCTTCCTGCTGCTGTCAGACTTTCTAATGTACACTGTTAGCCCTGAACATGTGTCATTCAGCTTTCATAATCATGTGAAATACTGTGACATAATGTCAATCATCCCTGGTGCAATCTTTTTCTGTCCTTATAACAACTGTAAATAAGAGTGTGTAATTGTAAGTTATTTCTAAGCTATTTGTTTTTTATTATTATACTTCTGTGCCTAATCTGTGTTGCAACACTTGAATTTCCCCATTGTGGGACAAATAAAGGTTATCTTATCTTAGGTGGAAACTCCTATTAGAATAAGAAAATTCAGATGGAAAGCCATCAGCAGAAACAGCTGGAGCTCTAATTGTGAGGTAATATTAAAATCACTTTTTAGAATTTTTATCAAACCCCCCCAAAAAAATCCAGACGATCCAAGAGAATACAATGATCCACAGAATCAAAAGCTTTTGACAAATCAACAAAACAGCAGCGTAATAGCAATATCATTTAATTAAATTACTTAAATAATCTCTTTATATTTTCTCCTCATGTTTAGATTTGAGATTAATTCACTTAATTTTTAAGGTAATTTTGGGTTTGTTTTCCAGTGAAACTCATAGATGGTATTGTGACTCAGGGCTCTTTGTGTCAGTGAAATCAATCTCAGACACATGTGCCAATTAGTTTGTTCTCAAACCTACACATAAAACAATTGCCAAAATAGAATAGTACTTTTATATACATTCTGCTCAAATTCCCAACAAATACTCACAAGATTTACTCCTGCATATATTTAACAAAGAAAACCTAGGCAGAATTTGAAATCTGATTTCCTCTGTGCAGAGCTTGTTTCTACTTATTCTAATGAGAGGAAATTAGACATCAGAATACAAAACTGCAGAGTCTCAGCTTCACAAAGAATCCATCCAATGTTTGTACTCCAAAGGGTTCAGGAACAGCTTCAGTTTGAATTGAGGGTCATTTTAGTCAGGCATTTTAGGTCAAATAAGCCCCCAGCACAAGGGGGGGACAAATGCATTTTTCTGCAATAGCTTCTGTCAGTGGAGTTTGAGATGTGGGAGCAGAGTGAGACATGACATAGCATCATGTCTGGACCAAAGTGAACATCGTGCACACAGTTCTTTAGTGCATCGTCACCATGGCAACAGCAGCATCCCACTCCCTCTCCACTCTGAAGTAAATCTCTCTACAAGCGTCTGCATTTCTTATTTGTGCGATCATTTGAAGTAGAAAGTAATGGATTATTAAACATATACTTAATGTTGATTTTTGCACATTACTTTGCTTTGACTTTTGCATGCAGTGATTTAGGACTTGTAATAAAGGATTTTTTTTATATATATAAGTGTATAATTATTCACAAATAGCCTACTGTAAAAATGGTTTGGCTTCTATTAAAATTAGTAATGCAAATACACATTATGGCCATTTCCTTTTCCCAAGCAGGAAACAGGCCAATACTGCCCCCTGCATTTCAAAACTGGATCGTTCGCTTGACTTTTTCATAGTGATATTTCAGAAGTGCTGTATAATTATCAGGTCGTCATAATATCACGGCTAAGTTTTAATTATATCATAAAAGCAACAGTTTTATTGGTCAGATGTGGTCACAAAGCATGATGGGTCTGTCTCGTGTGAATGAGGTGAAGGAGGAAGTGGCCAGCGCACAGCAGGGACCTGTTTGTGCTAATTATTCCCGGTGGATGACACAGATGTAATGCTGTCCGGTAATGTCCCCTCATCTGGACTCATCTGCAAATCCACTTTACACTGACTTTGCACCGTAAACACTAGAAAATATTGTTTGCTTATTTGTTTTTTACTTTTGTCTAAAACATATTTAACAAAAGGTTTGTAAAACTTGCACATTCAGCAAATGCACATTCATTTACATACAAAAATAGGTTAAATGTTTTTAATATTAATTTGACATAATTCAACATATAAATAAAACACCTGAGTACTACATGAAAATACCTTCACAGTTCAGAACAGTACATAGAGATCTGTGCTCGGTTGCAAAAGCGGTTGTGTTCACCATCTAGAATTTGATGATGTGATAATCTCAGAAAGTGGGTGGGGCCTGTTTAACTCTACGGGAGATTTACTGTTTTATGAAAGAAATATCCAAATTGGAAATCCACAAACAAAGAGGTTTCTAATTATTTGTTTGGGATTAGCTCCAGAAACGTTCCATGTCCTGCTGAAAGGGAAGACACTGAACTATAATATTCTCTAATATACAATCTGACATTAATGGAAAATTCTACCTGAGAATTCTGACCTGTTCCAACTATTCAAGGATACATACTTATTATGTGAAACAAAAATATTTGGAGTAGCTCAGATACATTTTGACACAAAGTGAAACTCAAGTCAGACATTAGTTATAATTTTGTTGAAATTACACTGACCTAGACTTCAGGGTGTACAACACAGTTTTATTTGTTGTATGATTGTATACCACCAAATCAGTGAATAACAAAGCTGCCATAAGTAAACTGTACATCTAAAACTGTTCATGTGAAAAATATATTCAAGTCTTTTTCTTCCACGTGATTCTTGGCCTTTACTGTGCTACGTAATAGTATAGATTCCACACTGCTTGTCCAGGCTGATGCGATGTGTGTCATTGATTCTGTTCACTGAGGAGTAACTCACAGTGTGGTACAGGAAGTCATTGGGCCTGCGCCTCAACCTTCTCCCACACACCTCCCGAGCCCTCTTCCTAAAGTCGCTCCCCACGATCACCAAAAGCAGGGGGTTTATCGCACTGTTGCTGTATGCCAAATACGTCGACAACTGAATACCTATGTCCAAAACATGACCCCAAAGACAACTCGGTGTCAACCCGAAGTAATCCAGGGTGTCCAGGAAGCGCATGAGCTGGTGTGGGCCCCAACAAACCAGGAAGACCACCAGCACCGCCAACACCAGATATGTGGCTTTCTTCTCCGCTCTCAAACTGGGCGGACCGAGCATCCCCCCATCATTCAGAGAAGCCACAATATGTCGAGTACAGTAAGCCATCAAGAGCACCGGGAGAACGAAGCAAAAGATGTTCCTGGCGATGTTGTGATGCACCCTCCATTTTGGATGAGGGTAGGCCAGAATACAGGCAAGAACGCCGGGGTCTTCAACGTAGCTCACAGTGCGAAAGATCAGAATGGGTAAACTGAAAGTGAAACCAAGCAACCAGATGACCAAACAGAAACGTTTAGCCCAGGAACGCCTTCGGAAAGGGCTCATGCTCATTGGCTTGACCAGGGCCAGGTAGCGGTCCAGGCAGATCAGAGTGAGGAAGAAGATGCTGCAGATGTAGTTCATCGAGATCGCCACGTTAACGAGTTTGCAGAGGAGTTCTCCAAAGTCCCACCGGTATCCGCGGGAGATGGTGAGGGCCCAGAAGGGTAGGCAGAACATGAGCACCAGGTCGGCGGCCGCCAAGTTTCCCAGGTAGATGTCGGCCACGCTGCAGGGCTTCCTCTGGAGGCAGAATACCAGGAGCACCAGGAGGTTCCCCAGCAGCCCCACAGCTGTCAGCAGGCCCAGGAAGGAGGGCTGAAACCAGGACAGCCACAGCCAGGCCACGGTGTAGGTCTCACATGCGTCCATCTCCGGGACAAGGGAAGATGCATTCATGGGCAGTGGCATCTGTCAGAACAAAACAATAAATAATTATACTCTATGCTTAGAATTTTATTTGATAAGGAAAAAACATGATGCATTATTGTATTTCAGTCACTCAAAGCTGCTTTTAATTTAGTAGTAGTCTTGCCCAAGGACACAACAGTGTGCTAATCTAACCCCTGAGCCACTGTCATCCATTTTATTCAATATTCTCTTTCCTGAATAAAATGTTGTTTAAGCGATGTAAATTAGCTTGAAAACCCCCCGAACACTGCATGATCAACTTTAATTTGAGTGTCAAGAAAGAACCTTATTAAAACGTTTCTCAGATAGAGATGAAATGATTCAACAAAATAGACCCTCACCTTATCTTTCTCCATCCAGACCAGGCAGGGCTGTGTTGAACTGGTTGGTCTGGGTCTGGTCCTGGTCATATATACAGACCCAGCCTGACGTCACTCCCTCCCTGTTCTCCGTCTCCTTCCTCCTCCTGGGCTAGTACGGTTCATGTGGAGACTATGCACAGCCCACACCTCCACCACTGACTCACCGCTGACCAGAACTCAGATTCGACCCAGACAGTTGTGTAAGACGAAGCAGAAAAATGTGGAGAAAGATTTTGGGTGAAAATGTTTTATCCTCTATAGAAAAAAACAATAAAAAAATATGGAAATACCCAAACGTTTTTGATTGGATAAACATAAAACAATTAAGAATTGATGGTCATTTTAAAACTTTGTAACCTGAGCTGGGACAATTTTCTCCAGTGGGAAAATAGAAGCGCTGTAAACCATGAATAAGAAAACACTTAGGTGCACCTTGTAACTTTTCTAGGGGCGTCTGCTGCTTTCTCGTCTCCAATGAGATTACTTTGCCTGGAACGTTCCACTGTATATGGCGTTAAACATATCTATTGTGCATTTATTAAATTACAGCCATGATTTTTCCTCGGAAATGAGAAATAACCTGAAAAATATGGACTCCTACTGAAATATATAGTACCAAAGCCTCCCATACCTCCTCGTCTGTCAATCTAATAGTCCACCAAATCAAATAACCTCTATTTTCTCTTATTGAAACGTCACTTTGTGCTGCGCTCTGGGAGTTGAATGAGCTGCTTCAGGCATGTTCTTGGTAAATTCAATGACAGAACTGAACAGAGCCCAAACAAACCGAGCTCTGAACTACAGCAGCACATGTCAGAGGAACATGGGATGAGCTGCTTGCTTTGTTGCACCGGTAAGCCATATGCATGTGTGCGTGACAATCATGGTTTACAGGTTCCTGGCTTTTACTAATGTAGCTTCATGGAGAGGAATGTGTAAATAGAGGCCAAAACGCTTTAAGGAACCGCACACGCTGACAGAATCTGGGCAGACACAGCGCGTTTATCGGCTCAAACTAATGCAAAGAGGGAATGATATAAACAGTGGACATTAAGTAAGACTTTGTCAAATAATGATACTTTGACAGCGGTATTCATCACATTGTGGGGGACTAAAATCTGTATACACACACTCACATCATGACAAAATCAGGTCCTCATGATGTAGATCTTTTATTATTAGAGTAAATATATGGTTAAAAGTAAATATACGAGTTAAACATGGGTTAAGGTTTGGGTTTAATTTAAAGTTAGAAAATTGGTAACTATGATTAAGGTTAGGATAAGTCTCCAGGAAATGAATGTAAGTCAATGTTATGTTCCCAAAAAGGATCAAATACCAACATAAGTGTGTGTATGATAAATTATATTCTGGAAAGAATCACTTGGCAAATCAAAAGCACAATTTACAGTATTATGGGGCAGAGCCAACATTTTTGCAAAAGGTTGATACTGAGAATATCTTGGAAAATATTATGCAACTAATATTCTGTATCCAGGAACAGATTTCAATAATGTCCTCTTTATTTGAGCACTCTTGGATATATATTATGATGAAAATGTGCTCATTATTGCCGACAAACATATTCTGCACAGGAGCATTGTTGTGTTCCATTCCGATTGTGATCTGTCCATTACCGTGATCTGCGTCACTGCTCTTTCTCTGGATTTGGTGACTTCCGAGTCCAAATACAGCACAAAGGACAGACACCCGCGTTACTGTCCCGATCTGAGCCAGTTCTTCTGTTCAGCCTCTCTCATCACCAGTAACAGCTCTATTTGTGGAACCGTATAAAGTATCAATGTCATAACAAGTTGTGCAAGTTCAATTTTCAGAATGTTTGGAGCTAAACCAGATCTTTTGACTCGTTAATCACAGTTTAAGTGGTTATAAAAGCAAATCAAACGCATTGTTTTCTACTTGCATGTAAGAGAGTCACTATGTAAATGTTCTGGACCACCTGCTTGTCTCCACGGAGATGCCTGAAATGTCCCCTGGTGTAGCATTAAATGTCTACATTAAATGCGTTCTAACTGTGAGTGGACTCGCCTCTCCACAGATCTGTCCTGTAACTTGGCCTGGTGGTGTCATTTGCTTGTCTCCATGGAGCAAGACAGGTTTAATGCCGTGCTGTGGAACATTCAGGGGTACGGTTGTACAAAGCAGTGGCTTGTACACCTTTAAATGTCTTCCTCTGACCCTCTCTGTAACAGAACCCATTCAGCCCTGGTGGTCTGAATGGGTTCTGTTACTTTTACTTACATACTTTGGCCTGGGGGCTAAATCTGGCCCTCAGACACATTTTTGTTTGAATTGCTGATGAATTGGCTGAAATAACTATATTGCAGTACGGTTTACTGCCTGTCTTTAAAACCTTAAGTCTCAATTGTGTGAGACAGATCCAAGTCTCAATAAAGATGTGGTGGTTCAAAAGATGTGGTGGTTCACAGTCTGTGGCCCTCTGCTACCAACTTGTAATAACTAGTTATACAGTATTTATGAGTACAAAAGTATGCTGTGATAACTTGACATTGCACATAATAGCTGCAATACATTTGTACAGTTTGAAACAAAACATTTTCAAATGCGATAAACTGTAATAAGGATAATATGTAACCAAGCAAAGAATATTTGTTTTAATGGATAAAGTAGTTCCTGTACTTAAAGGCATGTCAGCTGTGATAGTACATGTTAAGTTTAATAGCAGTATCATTAGGTCCTGATGCGTAGCAAATGTTACTATACGCAACTATACGTTTATATTTCTATTTTAAAATGTGTTCAAAAACGAGAGGAGACAGAATAATAAAGTAACAGCATCATTTAAACCAGCCATCTTTGTGGAAAAATTACCCAAAAACAAGTAATTTTACAGAGCAATGTCTCAAGGCTGTGAGACACTGAAACAAATCAAAACCCAGTATTAAATTATTATGAGAGTAAGAGGGAACAGGCAGCAACAAAGAGGTAGAATGAGGAATAAAGGGAAACAGTGAGCTGTATGCTAAAGCGGGACATCGTCTTCTATTCCTGGAAATAAAAAGGAACAACATGGAACAGAAAGGAACAAGGATGCAGAAGGTAAAATATGTGATAACAAACAGAAACAGGGAACTGGCAGTAACAAAGAGATAGTGATGAGAGGAATACAATCAGAAGCTAATATGGGAAATAAATGCTCAATAAGTGTAGTACCATACTGTGGAAAGTCAGGCAAAGCATCTCCACCGAACAGGCAAATGTACCTTAATGTTTGATTACCATTTTTCCACTTTGCACATTTACTTTGAACAGTCCAAACAGTAGAACTTATACTCTTTACAAAAAACAAAAAAGACATCCATGACTAAGTAAGATCCAAACCAGGTCTTAAGCCCTAAAAAAAATACTTTCTGATAAATTGGTAATAATCTTTTTTTAATTATTATTATTATTATTATTATTATTATTATTATTATTATTATTATTATTTTTATTTTTTTAAGTGTAATAGACAAATGACAAACTTAAACAACTCAGAGTGAACTTGTGTGCCTTTACAGCTCAAACAACACAGTCCATTAGGGATGTGATGATAACGGCAGCGCTCATTGGCCGGTTGTTGCTGTTTCCGTTTCAGCACAAACTCTCCATGAAGCTACTTGCAGTACTTTCCGAGTAGCAGATCCTCACAGGTCCAGTACTCACAGGCAGTAATGATGAAGCACAGAGAACTGCCGTCACAAGTCTTATTGAGACAATGGTGTTTATTGTTTTTATTTTGGAAAGTAAGACATGTGCATTTTAGATAGTGTTGATTAGGTTTATGCTGATTTTGATTTAAAATAATAAAGGAGATTCTACAATTAGGGGTACATTTCATTACAGTAAAAAGAGAAAAAGTAGTTTTTGATGTCTGATAAAGTAAATATACATTTTCCAAATACGTAATGCCAAATTTTGTCCAGTTACATTAATATTATGTGAATATAAAAACTGTCTTTACCTAGAATATAATTGTACAATTGATGAATACAGCCAGCGGACATGAAATGTACCCCTAATTATGGTATCACCCACAAATAGTTAAAAAACCTGTAAGAATTTTTATTTTTTATAACTTATTTGTTTGGTTACAGTGCAGGTTTAGAAATGTTTTCAAAAATGAAACGAGTACATATGTAACATTTGCAGTGTACTTTATCCTTTGACTGCTTATACGCCGTGTTCCAAATTATTATGCAATTTGTGTTTAAGTGTTTTTTTTTTCATGGATGGTATCGTTTCTCAGGGCTCTTTGGGTCGGTGAAATCAATCTCAGACACTTGTGCCGATTAGTTTGCCAATTGAAGGAAAAGCGACTTAAGAAGGACGCGCCACATTATTAAGCAGAAAACCATTTTCAAGCAATATTGGAAAGAAAAAGGATGTCTCTACTGCCGAAAAGCGTGAAATAGTTGAATGCCTTGGACAAGGTATGAAAACCTTAGATAGTTCATAAAAACTTAAGCGTGATAATCATACTATTAGAGATGATTCAAAGCACACAGGGATTCGTGCAGATAAAGGCACAACGAGGAAGGTTTTTGCCAGACAAATACGTCAAATTAAGAGAGCAGCTGCTAAAATGCCATTACACAGCAGTAAACAGGTATTTGAAGCGGCTGGTGCCTCTGGAGTCACGCGAAAATCATATAATACATCCATGAGTGAAGGATACTCCAGAGTAACCTGTGTATTGTGTGCAGTTCCTGTTAATGCCAAATGCACCATCTTCTGACACCTGCTGGGATTGCAGATGCACACTTACACACCCCTAAATCACAGTGCTGGTTATGCTGTAAATTAAATCTTACTACATGCAATTATCTGTATAAGCAAATACTCATTTGAGTTAATGTGCATATTTGTGTGGAGATGTGTCTTTAATTACGCCTTTGTATCTGAACAGTTCTCCATGGCATGCCACTCTTACCTGTCCTGCCGGTATTATTTTAAACGGAATAAACTTCTTGCTAAATACGATTGCAATGTGGTAAATGTAGAGAAGAAAGATAACTTGTTTTTCACTGTCGCCCTTCGAGGTAACCGCTGTTGTGATTTTGGGTGTTACAAAAATACATTGAATTGAATTGAAATGACACCACCAGGCCATTAAATCTAATTCTTGCTTAATTATTACACAGTTAAATAGAAGGCAAGTCATGACAATAATTGCTTCTGATAGTACGTAAAGATATCTTTGGCAACGGTATAGAAAAATTTTTTTTTTTTTTTTTTTTGCAAAGGTTGAGTTTGTTAAAAATACAAATAGCAAAATATGCAATGGAAGTGTTTCCGTGTAGTGTCAAAAACAATTGACTAGTTCACAAATCATGGTATACTAAAACATTGTGAAGCTTCAACTAGTGCTCAAGCAAATAAATATGCCAGAATTAACCAAAAGGCTATTTTTCATCTATAGTCCCATGACGGTCTGTGGAGGATTTTTAGGACCATGTTAACAATAATGAATCATTTACTAAAAGAACATTTTAATTATGTTTCAAATTTAATGTTAATGAGTGGTTTAAAAGTCTAGTTAATAAATCATACATTTATTTAGAAATTGTTAAAAATATATTTTTAAAAAACAGTTAAATTATCCATTTATAGGATGTTTGATAAACATATTTTAAAAAATTGTTTTAAAAACAAATTGCCAATTGGATTTATAAATCTGCTATTAATTTAATACCATCTTTAAATTGTAATTTAATAAAGTAATTCATTGTTCCTTAAGCGGAAATACTTCATATATTGTTGAACTGTGTTTTAAATGCACAATTTAATTTCTAATAATTCAAAATGTAATGAATAGACTTGTAAATCACTCACTAGTTGACATTTGAAACAGTAAATGCTTTGTTATTATTTCCATGGTCCTAAAAATCTTCCATAGAAGATGTCTCGCTTTAGAATGCAGCTCACTTTCATGCGTAATTACACGTTAGTTACTGTGTAGCTATCTTTTTATACCTTTGTATCACTTTGTTACTGCCAGTTCCCTGTTTCTGCTTGTTATCATGTATTTTACCTTCTGTTCCATGTTGTTCCTTTTTATTTACAGGAATAGAAGGCGATGTCCCACTTTAGAATACAGCTCATTTTCCTTGGTTCCCCTTATTCCTCATTGTACCTCTTTGTTACTGCCTGTTCCCTCTTACTCTCAGAACAATGTACTTCTGGGTTTTGATTTGTTTCAGTGTCTCACAGTCTTGAGACATTGCTGAGACTGTTATTATGTGCAATGTACAGCATACTTTTATTATTACCATTACTTATACCTTCTTATGCATACATACTGTAATACTAGTTATTACCAGTACTTACACCTATTATGACCCATAAATACTGCATTGTTATGCCCCCATATGGATTTCCATATGCTTGGATGATGTTAAGACGCGCACACATGTGCTTAAACGGTTATGCTAACACAAAATACATTCAAGAAATATAGCCTGGTGAGTTTGGTGAAAATGACACATTACACACTAAATTATCAAACATTTAATTTTATTTCAAATATAAAGTTGGAACATGATGAACGCAGACGTTCATGTGTTTTGAAGCATGCTTTAGTATTTAAATATTTTACTGGGGCATTTGGGTATTACATTGTCTGGGGTAAATCAATTGTTACATGTGTTACCGAGTAACACATGTACAAAGGTGTAGCAACACTGCATTCTATCACTGTGAACTGGTTTAGTCTTGGTTTATTTGGAAAGATTGGTTGTGGTATAAAAGATATGAATCACTGAATTGTCACGTGATCAGCAGGTAAAAGCGTACACCACACCCACCACCACAATGTTCCCGATGGTGGCTGTGATGGCCACCCAGAGCCAGAGGGCGTCTCTCAGCCTGGACCGAGGCTCCTCGACCTGGCTCACTGCGGACATGGAGGTGTGCACGCTGAACGAGGAGTTAAACAGGGACTGGTCCGTGCTGAAGTCGTCTGTGGGAGAAGTGTCCATGAAGGCGCCCGTCATCACTGGGATCTATGACAACCACAAAAGGACAGTTACTCTTGACATGTAGGCTATATTGTTTCATTATTAACAGGGTGTGAGTCAAAATAGTTTGGGATGAAATGGAATGTGTATGGTTTCTTTCTTTGATCGTTTTTCTGTCCAAGCTTATGCTGTTGGTCCTCTCGCTGTGTTCATTCACACCTCCTGTTGTTATTTTGCTAATACTGCAAACGCTGGAAATACATTTGTCACTTTTTTTACAACCAGTATTTACCAACAGTCTGCGATCCCAAGTAAGGATCATGGACATGTCAGTTTTATTGTTAAAATAAGACGAGTTAACCAAAGTTTATGAATGTCCTGCTACAGTCTTTGAGAAATGTAAACTAACATATCCATGTGACTTTTTGACCAGCTCCGACCAGGTTCTCATTGCGGTCGCTGAGTGTGGAGTGAATGAATAATGGCAAGTAAAGAGTTCAAAAATGTATAGAAATTGAATGCATTGTTATTTGATCATTATTAGAACCTGCATAAAGTGGCACGAGGAGGAAACGTAGACTCCAAAAATGACTCAGAGCCCAGTGACCGGTACACTGAGATTAGGTCACACCATTTGTCATGTACAGGGCTTAATAACATATTAATAAGGCCATTTGTCATGTTGGAGTCAAATGGTATTATGATAGTTGTATTAAAATCAGGTGCCACATTTTAGGTGGGGATTGATTCGGGTGTAAATATTTGCACTCATTTTTGTTATACCACAATCCTCTGTATTTGCTTGTACTTCTGAGTAAACCCTAAGGGGGCTAGTGCACTCAGCTGGAGCCCTGTATGAGCCGTCTTCTGGTCTACTGAAAAAAACACTCATTGTGTTATTGTCTGTGGACACTTATCGCTCGGAGAAATGTTCCCTTTAAAGTAAAAGAACCGGATGCTATCAAGCTAAATTAAGCTCTCAGTGGTTTGCTCTGGTGGTCTCATCTCTCACACACACACACACACTCAGGCGCGCCCACGCCTCGCCCACGCGCGCCCATGCACACAATGAATAAAACTTAATGAATAAAATCACTATAAAATAAGAAATAATACAATACAGTACACTAATATACACAATTAGTTAATAATACAAAAATGCTTGGTTAAATAAAGGAAGAAAAAATATGAAAACATATTTTAGACTGAAAAAATAATATATTCATTTTCTTTTTCAATTATCGAAATATTGCATTATATAAGCATTATATAAGCATTATGTAAACAATTTAATAGTGACTCATTAATATAGAATATATAGGGAAGGGAATAAGAATGGATAAAGATATTAATATGTTACATTTAATATTTGTTTTGGATATTCATATTATTATGCTACTACCATCTGACAAGGCAGACATGCAGTCTATAAGAGTTTACAGAAAATAAATATAAGCTTAAATTAACAACAACAAAATAAAACACATTTTAACACTGTTCAGAGCTAACTTTTCAGGCCATTCCTCAAAAGAATACAACAGCACTTCAATGGCACTGAAAAATAGGAAAGATGAAGACATCAATGACTGTAGGAAATATTTTGCAGTAGATAGATCCGAATATAAGTTGTCTTTTGAATAAAAACAGGCCAAGTGATCTTTACCCCCCATTTCATTTCTGTTCAGTTGCCTCACCTGCAGACGAGCCCAGAATATGTGAGACGTGTGTTTTACCTGCGCTGCCATAAACGACAGGTCCATGTTGAATGTAGTGTTTTTCGGATCTTGTTCCTTGACCGAGACTGGAGCTGAAGGTCTGCTGCTACATTCTCCTTACATTGAGTCCGTCCACTGTGAGCACTCACATCTCACTTTCAGGACAGTGCAGAGTGCAGGGACAGAGGGGGCTTTAGAGAGAGAAAGAGAGAGTGGGCTAGGGTGGGGTATACGTGCATTCAGAATGTATTCACAATGCGTCACTTAGTCACATTTTTTTATGTTACGGCCTTATTTCTAAAATGATTAAATTCATTATGTGCCTCAAACTTCCACAAACAATATGACAAACCTAATGACAACTTGAAAGAATTATTAAAAAATGTGCCATAAGTTTTCACAGCCATGACACTAACAATTGATCTCAGGTACATAGTCGAAAAAGATGCAGTTGTAGTGATCTGGACTCTGTTTTAGAAAAACAAAACGTTTCGACTCTCATCCAAGAGTCATTCTCAATCTGTGAAACAAGTCTGAGAACTCTGTGAAAGCCCTGCCCACAGGGCGGGACCCCTGATAACGGGCCATCGAAACCAACTGGGATGGGCCTATCGTTCACTCAGGTACATCGTTTTTCCACTGATCGGCCTTGAGATGCTTCTACAACTCAAATGGAGTCCACCAAACATGATTTGGAAAAGCATACACATGTCTATATACGGTCCCACAGTTAACAGTGCATGTCAGAGCAGAAAAAAGCCAAGAAGTCCAAGGAATTGTCTGTAGAAATTCCAGACGTTGCTCCTCCCCTATGGGGCCAGCAAAATAGATTCTTAATCTCAGTAGGACTTTCCTGGTTAAATAAAGGTCAATAAAATATAATAAAGAGACAGGATTGTATCAAGGCAAAGATCTGGGGAAGTATACGGAAAAAAATCTGCAGCATTGAAGGTTCCACTGAGCACAGTGGTCTACATCATCCGTAAATGGAAAAAGTTTGGAACCACCAAGACTCTTTCTTGAGCTGGCCGGCTGGCCAAACTGAGCAATAAGAGAAGGGCCTTAGTCAGGAGGAGAATCTTCCAGAAGAACAACCATCCCTGCAGCACTCCACCAGTCAGGCCTATATGGTAGAGTGGCCAGATTAAAGCCACTCCTCAGTAAAAGGTACATGACAGCTCACCTGGAGTTAGCAAAAAGGCACATTAAGGACTTTCAGACCATGAGGAACACCATTCTCTGGTCTGAGGAATGATTGAACCCGTTGGTTTGAATAGCAGGCGTCTAGAGGAAACCAGGCACTGCTCATCACCTGGTCAGTACCATCCCTTCAGTGAAGCATGGTGGTGGCAGCATCATGCTGTGGGGATGTTTTTTCAGCTGCTAGAACTGGGAGATAAGTCCGGATCAATAGAAAGTACTGTACAGAGACATCCTTGATGAAAACTTGCTCCTGAGCGCTCTGGACCGCAGACTGGGGTGAAGGTTTATCTTCCAACAAGACAACGACCCTAAACACACAGCCAGAATAATAAACGAGTGGCTACAGAACAACTCTGTGCGTGTCCTTGAGTGGCCCAGCCAGAGCCCAGACTTGAACCCAATTGAACATCTCTGGAGAGATTTGAAAATGGGAGAATTTGCCCATAAATCGGTGTTGCGAGGTTGTAGCATTATACTCAAAAAGACTTGGGGCTGTAATCAGTGCCAAAGGTGCTTCAACAAAGTTTCAGGAAAGGCTGTGAATACTTATGTGCTTTTTTTTTCAAGGTGTAATTTTGGGGTATTGTTTGTAGAATATTGAGGCAAATTATAAATGTAATCTATTTTGGAATATGGTTACATAACAAAATGTGGGAAAAATGAAGCACTGTGAATACTATCTGAACGCATTGTATGCAGGTATGTAGGATGTCTTTTTAAAAAATGTCATAATTTTGATTGGTTCAGACAATAAATAAAATTATGAGTAAGCAGTGGCAGTACTGTGTACAAATGTGCTCCATCTCAATAGTAGTATTCACACATCTAACAGCCCTGTAATGGGCTATCTACATCCTAGCCCATTACAGGGCTGTTAGAATGCAAATAAGAGTAGTCTCAAGTGGTCAGGGCCTACACAGAGTAGGATATAAAACCTGAGTTTCAAGACTCGATTGGAGTCCAGATGACTACAACTGAATCTTTTCTACAATGGAACACTCCTGCACGAATGAGGGATTACACCGATTTGCTCCATCTTAATAAATTATTTAAGCAAATTCTTTATTGTGTAGCAAGACATTTGAGCCACATTGTCTACATTATTAGTATTAGCACAACTTTAGTATGGGGCTGGTGGTGAAAAAATAACACATATGGCATAAAAACATTCTGCTCTGCGGTTTCCAAGCACGTCACACGTGCCACATGCATTTTATGTAATTCAGGTTTAATCCAGCCACAAGGGGTCACTCGCCACCGCATTATGCAGTTCCGGTTATTCAGCCCAGCGTCTCCACATCACAACCATACAAGCAAAGTTATTACACCTATCAAGTACTTTTGTAAATAATACAAATAAATTAGCAGTGGAAAAGTCTGTCCCTCACAGGTCTTTCCTTCCTGCTGCTTTATAGTCAGACTTTGTAATGAACACTGTTAGTAGACTCTTTGCTGTGAACATGTGTCATCGGTCAGCTTTTATATTATATCATGTGTAATACTGTTATAATCATGTGCAATACTGTGACTCTTTATAATGCCAATCATCCCTGGTGCAATATTTTCTGCCATATCCTTTGATGACAGCTGTAAATAAGAAGGCTTTAGCTATTATCATCAAGATAAGAGGTTTTTTTTTTCTATGTTATCTGTTTTTATTATACTTCTCTTTGTTTAACCGCCTAATCAGTTTATGTACCTAATAGACTTTGTTGCAACACTGGAATTTCCCCATTGTGGTACCTGTTAATCCATAAAAGTGATCTTATCTTTCTCTTATATCTTATTCATGACTGAGACGTATCTCTTGTATTTCACTGGGCTAGCTTTGGCCTGTTATAGCTATACTATTATTGTGTTGGCTCCCTCTAGTGTCCTGTCAGCAGTTTATGTAGATCCTCGAGTTTGTTAAGCCACATCGTCTCAGCATGGCATATTTGATCAAGTTTCAATTCTGCACTTGCGAGTATATTTACCTAACTTTAGTGCCAACAGCACTAAAGTCTTAATCTTATGTTTTTGTTTTTTATTGTTTTAGATACTATTATTTTTGTTTTAGCGTATTTATTGATTTGGGGTTTTATTATTATCTAATGAGCAATGATATAGTCACTGTTCATTTGTTTGTTTTTAATCAAGTTTTCGGTGCAGCACTTTGGAAATGTTGAGTTCATAAAATGAGCTACATCAGTAAAGTGGATTGGAAACCCACACCTTCAAGCATCACTTTAAAGAAAAGAAATTGTGTAAAACAGATATTTGGATGACCTCATTCAAAAGGTTGTTTAAATATTACTTGAGGGTGTTTATTTATAGAAGAATATTTCCCGTGACACAATCTAACGACCTCAGTTCGAGTGAGAATGTTTATGTTTGCCGTGGGTGTGCACACCAGACAGCCGACAGCCCGACTTAAGACAGTAAGCTTTTAATTACTATTTGGACATCAGAGCCTCATTGAGGATTAGAGTAAACAGGAGACATCCCACACAGAGATTTGCCTGAAATCATTTTGCGAATTACTTCCACAAGGGTCAGTCACAAATACAGTGAACAGTGTTATTCTTCAGTCTTCTTCTGAGCCGTTACCAGCTCTTTGACCTGTGGAGTCAGAGCCAGGATCTGGGTCCGGACTGCCCTGGTCTCCTCATCAGGCTCGTCCTGGTCTCCATCCTCCTGTTTGCGGCTCACAAGCTGCTTCACCACCAAGCTCTGGTACGAAGACAATAGCTGCTGCTGCTCCTGTAACACACAGCGACACAGTAACAGCAACACTCCTCCACATGTAGCACCTCACATCCAAACAGACAGACCAGACACAGCTGCTGCGGAGCAGAAAAGAGCAAACGTTTATCTACCAAAATATGCTTATCATCTCAGAAAACAGAAGACAGTTGTTGCTTCATGGGCCAAATAAGGAAACTCTCTTGATTAAGTCAACGTACAATAGTATAAGACCAAGAGCCTGTGGACATCCTCCTGTCCTGTGTGTGCATACCGTGGGGATGCGGCCAGTGAGGGTGCCGATGATCTGGGGCACACAGCGGCCCGGGGCGTGGAGCATATTTTGGGTACAGGCCTGGAACAGCAGCACACTGGTGAGGTGCAGCACCAGAGCGGGCTCTTCTGTGTCCCTCAGCTGCTCCAGGAGGGCCTGTCTGTGCATGAACAGGGTCTGTCTGCACACAAACACACATGTCACCATTATGAGGGTGCCTCGCTGAATGCCTCTTGAAGGTGTTCCCAAATTGGTGAAAATAGAAAGTATAATTTACCTCTCCTTTTTCTTGTCAGCCTTCTTCAACATAAAGCTGCACACCTCAGCCGAGCTCTCAATATTTGTCAAGAAATCTTCAATAGACTAAATAAATGGCACACAAATGATTAAATCACAATGGATCAAAAACATAGGCAGAGGTGTTGTTCCGATGCTGGAGCATTGCAAGACTAATGCATAATCTTCTCTGGCACAGGAAAGACATTCAGACTAACTCGTACACAACTGAGGATTGTACTTCTACACATCCGCAACACAACTCAGGACACATGGACAACTAAGAATGTGAAGCTCACTTTTCCGTTAAGAGAATTGTGCAGTTTCATCAGAGGCCCTTTTGTGTCGTCTGGGAGTTTGCCAATTATTTTCAGTCGAACCTGAAACAAAACAATAGTGAAATAAACCCTGTCACATTGTACAACTCAAATACTTCTTCCTGAATCAGGAGGACTTCTGACCTCAGTTGCGATGGAGCTGGGATTCTCCACAGACATCATCATGTCTGCGGCCAGGAAGTTCACCAGGATGTTAGTCACATCCGTGCACACCGTTTTCAGCAGGTGTTTAGCAATGAGCACCTGAGTCTCATCTGCAAGAGAAACAAACAGCGCAACGTATCTTTAATCCAAGCTTTTGAGTTTGATCTAGTCTAGCCACAAAACGAAAGGTAAACAGGGAGCTTGTAAAGATTTAGAACATCAAAGTGTAATATGATAATTCTTATAAGTTTAAGAGTTACGTATAACATAAAATACAGATATTTTCTAACTTGAAGGTTTGTTAAGGCGTAATATTTTGACAGTTTGGAGCCCATTGTAGGTAGTTTACCTGAAAAGAACTTGGTGCCCTTTTCGAAGAGCCTGATGTTGTTGTACAGACTGGAGATCTCCTCTTGTAGGTCCTTCATGCTCTTCTTTTTGCTGGCACCTGATGGGGAGCTGCTTGAGGACATGAAGACTGTCCGGAGGACCTCCTGGTAGTTCTTAGTCAGAGGCCTGAGGGGCAGAACAATTAGAGTTAACTAGAAAAAGTACAACTACAAACTTAGCTCATTGGACTTACCGCAGCAGATGCTCTGCCAGCTCTGAGAGGATGTCTTCTGGACAGTCTGAGAGGCGCTGCTCCAACACAGTTATGACCTCGTCCTCTGCCATGAAAGGGACTTCAGTTTGTTTGTTGCGATCTGGAAGAAAAGGGTACCATCAACTTTATATTATTTGAAACAAGAAATGTTAGCAATACATATTGTACCCTTCAAGTAAATATGCATTTTTTTATGCTTGATAAACACTGTTCATATTTTTTCCTGTCACAAAGTGGGGCAAAGTGTCAAAGATACAACTGTATGCGTCTCAAGCAAGTATCAAATCAACTATGTTGCTTGAGTGGTTATTGCTCAGTGTTCTATGTTGCACCTTAAGGCCGAGACAAGTTCCTATGTTTGTGAATTTTGTTCATTGACAATGGCAATAAATTCTTTCTGATTCTGATTCTAATTCTGATTGAGTGTTTTATATTTACTTGTTGAAGTGGCGTTTCAAATCACTTTCCATGTGGGGATGAATAAAGCTATCTATCTTCTGCAATGAAGTTGACAAAAAATAAATCATCCCACAAAAAGTTACCTTTTACTTCAAACAACCTCCATTTGTGTTGCCAAAATAGCATTGATTCCTTTTAGTCAGCACAAGTTCTGTACATACTCTGTTGAGTAGATCCAGTTTCCTCATCACTGTCATCATCCCTCCTCCCCTTCTTTTTAGTTTTACGTATCCGGACTTCTCTGGCATTTCCACCACCACCAGCTTTAACACTGCCACTGCCCTCTGGAACAAAATAAGAAATAACGTTCGTCTCTGCCTCAAGGACAGAAAAACAGACATCATTATTGGAGTGTTAGTGAACCTGTTGCCTTCTTTCTGCGATCCGCGTCCCTTTTCTCCCTTTTGGATGGGCCGGAGCTCTCAGACAACATGGAGGCCTGTTTTATGTCATCCTCTGTGATCAGAAACACTGGATTGTTCTTAACCTCCTGTTCGTTTCATTAAAATAATAATAATAAAAAAAAAAAGACACACAAAAGAAAACATTTTAGGCTTTCATTTCCACAAGTTGTTCCAAGTTGTTTGACATTTACCTTCAAAGCCTTCTTTTGCATGGCTTCATCAAACAGAGAGAGGCAGCTGCTGAGGAACTTCTCGCTGACCACCACAGTTCCTCCCAGAACTCTTGCAGAAGACTGAGCGTTGATGTTCCTCACAGCCTGGTTTATTAGCATCCCCACGTCCTCCTCAGAAAGGCAGCTTGGCAGAATGGGCTGAACAAAAACAATAATAAATCAATGATCAATAGCATGTTTAGACTAACTGCACAACATCAGAAAGCTGTTCATATACATACACATGACTAAAGACTAAAGAACATATTTGCATTGAAGAAGTCTTTAGCAATCAAAGTGAATCTAATATGTAAGATGCAATGTCAGAAATGGGGTGAAGGAGGAGTATTGTCTTCTGAGGATAAAAAAGCAAACCTGGATGTCGGTCCATGAGCCAGAGCTGACGGCCTCCTCCACAGAGCCCTCCACTTGGTCCACCAAACCCTGGCCCACACAGGCTGCTCGCAGGAACAACAGTTTACTGGACTTGTGCCGCTTTTTTATGTAGCTGCTGGGGTCAGGGATGCCCAGTCGCACCAGTGCATCAAACTCTGAAGAAGAGGTAAGGAGGATCAATGATAAATAGTAAATCAGCACGTGTTCATAAAAGAGCAGAAAATAAGGTCTCAATGTGGACGGATATCCACCGTATAATAGAGTGTTTAATTGGATCATCAATCAAACTAATGCAGAATACCACTTAAGAGGCAGCTTCAGAGCAGGTGTTTCAGAATGCAACACATGGTAATGCTCTCTGACAGCCTGTGGTAAAATATTTGTCTTATACTTTAGCTCTTTTGAGGGTTCATTATTATTAAGGACTCCGTGATGATTCTGAACACCAATAAAGTATAATAACAACAAAAAACCTAAACAATAAGTTGAACAGAGCTGGATATTGAATTGTGACCAGAAACAAATTGAGTTTGTTTTGTCCAAGTCATACCCAAAGCCGCTAAACCCCCTAAACCGTACCTAAATATCCGTTCTGTTGGAGGAAAGAGTCCACCCAGGCATTCTGTGTTCTGGCATAAATATCAGGGATATAAACAGCTTTGTCCTGTCTGCCTCCAACAACCGTTCCTTTCAGACGTCCAGTGTTTACCAACTCCTCCAGGACAGCTGGTGAGACAGGGCTGGCATGTTAGAATACTCAATACTCCAGACAAACTGTCAGTGTGCATATACACACGGCTTTCTTACAGTAGAGGAGATGCTCCTGGAATCCAAATGCCCCAATCACACTGCTGACAGGTGTCGGCCTGCACAAAAAACATAACAGAAACTTTCATAACACCACACACTGGAAAGACTGCTGAAATCACAGCATGGTGAGGTAAAGTCATCTTCAAACTTCACTAGTTAGGTTGATGTAAGAGAGTTCTTGAGAGAGTTGAATTGAACTGCATTAAACGGCCACGCCAAGACATCTTCAAACAGGTGGCACTTTGGGGCAGGACAAGTGTTGTGCGAAAGCGGACAACCGTGGGCCAAGCGCTTGGAATTTGACCATAGAGAGTGTCTCAGACACTCGGCTCATCAGTACAGGATCTACAAATGGTTGTGTGCCTTCTCCTCTGCTCTTCTCACTGTACACCAACTGCTGCACCTCCAGCCACCACAACTCTGTAAAACTGAGTTTGTTCTGCTAGAGGAGGATGGTGGAGACTCGTGAACACGTTATAAAACTTTAATTGTCATGTCAACACTTTGTGTATATACTCAGTGAAAGTATTAGAATAACTCTTATTTGATATATCGTTTAAATTTTGCAATCTTAATAATTTTCTTATGTTGCACCATATTACCAAACTAGTTTGTTTCACTGACAATGGCAATAACTTCCCTTTTTCTGATTCTGATCAAAAATGTGCTGAGATGTGCGGGTCAGGTTTTTTCCAGCCCGCGGGTCCCGCAATATTGGCGTTCTCTGACACACCCAGGCCCGCCCTGAATCAATTTTTCAACTCACTCCGTGACTGGGCCTAGTTGCAAAGTTGCACATTGAAATAATATAATAATTTGGACTACGATTGTGAGTCGCTCTGAAGAAGTATCTCGAAACTCTTATCTGAGCAGATAATCACACCAGACAACGTCAGTGTAGCTTCCAGTTCGACTGTAAGAAACCTTGGGAGTCTTATTTGACCAGGAGCTCTCATTCAAATGCACATAAATCAAACCTGTAAAACAGCCTATTTCCATCTGCGTAATATAGCCAAAATCAGAAAAATCTTGCCTTCTACATTAGATTAGATTAGACTAGATTAGACTACTGTAACTGCCTGCTCGCGGAGTGTCCTAAAATCTCCATAAAAAGCTTTCAACTGGTTCAAAATGCAGCCGCAAGATTACTAACATGAACTAAAAGAAGAGAGCACATTACGTCGGTGCTCGAGTCTCTCCACTGGCTCCCTGTTGAGTTTAGAATCAAATTCAAAATCCTCCTCCTGACTTACAAAGCCATAAATGACCTGGCCCCATCCTACCTCAAAGATGCTATAGTACCTTATCATCCAAACAGAGCACTTCGCTCTCAAAATACTGGACTTCTGGTGGTCCCAAGAGTCTCTAAAAGCATAGTAGGAGGTAGAGCATTTAGCTACCAAGCTCCTGTGTTATGGAATCAGCTTCCTGTCCATATTAAAGAGTTACTCTTTGAAATAGTTTACAGTTTCACAGCTCTGCTGCTCTAGGAGAAACTATGCTAAGGGAAGTATGGCAGCTTGAGCACTATCCTCTGCTTGTGACTACTTTTCTATCAAACATATATTACATACATATATGTAATACATATATTTAACATTTCATTTCACTTGCAATCGCTTTTCCTCCTTCTTCTCCCACTTTCCCGACGGGAGTGGAGCAGGCACATCGATGACCTGTGGATCCAGATGCTCCTCAACTCCCTGGAGAAACGGTCTGCCAGGAGAAACTGTCTCAAATCCATATGAACGGTTCTTCATCAGCCTCGAAGAATTTGGTTCTCCTCCTGAGTGGGTCCAGCTCCACCGTCTATCTGCAAATTGAGGCGTGTCCACCTGTCCGTCCGAGGGAGTCGGATCTCTCCTTCACTGTGGAATTCAGGTTTCTACTTTTTCCCAAAGAGGTTTGGCAGTTTTTCTGGCCGAGAAGGGGGATCTAAGGACAGGGGAGCTTGGGACATCGGTCTAAGGACACAGGATGCTGGGACATTGCCAAGTCCCTATGAACCCTCTTTTATTCTGTTTTTCACTGTCGCCCCTCGAGGTAACCGCATGTAGAATCTGCACCTTAGCAATGAGACATCTTCACAAAATAAATCAACCTTCTACAATTAATAAAAAAAAAAAAGGGAGTTCGTCTTTCCATCGCCTCTCTCCCAGACGCTCACTCAGTGCAGGGGCAGGACCAGAGCCAGATGTGGAGGTAAATTTGCTCATACAAAGACATCATGGACAGGGATGATTGCAGACATGTTCTTTACATGTTAAACTGCGAAATGATGCATGCTTTATTACAATCCTACAAGAAAGGAGTCTAATGAGGAACTGAGATACGACTAAATCCAAAAGCATTTTATAACCTGCCCCAACCCGCCTCGCAATAAAATGTTAATTTCTTGACCCGTTCCAACTACGCATAACTACTGGGATCACATATATGTTTAAGAATAGACGCTACAGCGCTGCTCTTTGCAACCTGCATCTGACGAGGAAAATTGTACCAACTTATCATCAACAAGATACTTCCCCTCCAGCCACCGCGCAGCAGGTGAGCCTCGGTGCGCCGCTCAAAAAGATTTTTCTCTCCAGACCACCAGGGCATCACCCTTATGCAGCAACAGGTAACAGAAAATATCACATCTCTTTTCGCTTGAAGCCCATTGTCATAGAAATAAGTGCTGTGGTCAGCTGATTGCCTTTCACGAGTCTCATGGTGCAGGGTTTGTGGTGAATAATGAGAGGTGAACAGGACTGATCTAGTGCGCATTGGGGCCGTCCAGGGCGTGTGCTAACGTGTGTGAAAACACAAGGAGTTTGTGACACTATGGTAAAATGTTAACTGCCAATTGCAACTCTAATAGGAACCAACCAATATAATTTGAGTCCAATATTATGTGCAGATGCTGTTCTTGATAGGACTGAAAGGGTCCCTCACGTACGATACATGAAACCCGGCTGACGGTACGCTAATTTCATGATGGGCAATACATGTGATAATCGATATATTGCTTATGATATTCTAAAACATATCGCTATTTTAAAGAACCCAATACAAGTTAAAGTTTTTCTTTGTTAAACTATGAGTTGTACAAACGTAATATGAAATACACCAATTACAATTATCAAAACAAGGAATATGACTGTTCTTTGTTCTCCAAACAAGCAACAAGATTGTAGCGCTGTCTCAAAATAATACGGTAAATTATACAAAAAATTACTCATGGCGATATATTGATACAGATACTGTATCACCAAATTTAGTCTCATGATATATCAATTATATCAATATTTTTGGCCCACACCATTAACTAAGCAATAACTGAGCTAGATCTAAGATATAGCTTAATTACCTATTGACCACAATATAAATGCATGGGTTCATTTTATTGAGAACAATTACTAAATCTGTACATTTCTGTTGACTTGGTCCTGGTGCTAGTGGTGTTGTAGTCAGCCGGAGTAAATGTCTTTACAAAACCTGCCCTTTTCTGAGCAACAATGAGCCTGGGCAAAATAAGAGTCTAACATAGACCTAATTGGGAACGTACCGTGTGATTGCACTGAAGAGACCCTGTATTCTGGCCTTGTGTCGAGCTACAAACGCTTGAGTAAAGATGATGCCTCTGTTGTACTGATCCATCTCTCCCTGGAGGAGTTTTCCCAGACGTTTGGACAACTCCTTTGAACATATGACACATACTTGTAGTTAATACGTTTATACAATAAAATATGTAAATACGTAAAATAGAACTCCAGAGCACAGTGTGTTACCCACATCAGTGAGAAAGTCTCCTGGCAGGTCATAGCTCTTACACAGCTCCGCTATGCTGATCAGACCAGCCTCCTGCAGTTTGTCATTCACCTCTTCAGCCAAACGATCCAGGTATCCACTGCACACAATATATATTCAGTACATGCATTTTTTTTGACAATGGAACAGAACCAGCCACATGAATATACTCACTCATCAATAAGTTGCCCCAAAACAAGCTGAATGCCTTGTGACCTGGCAATGTCACTAGCCCTGTTCTCAACATGTACCCAGTCCACATTAATGATCTAAAATGAAACAAAAAAAAGCAGTTACTAACTAATGAAAAGACAAAACAGAGGTGTATTTATAGGTTGCGTTCACATTTTAGAAGAGGGCAGGGGCCTGTTTAACTGAGGGAAATTCAATGTTTTTGAAAGAAACATCCACATTTATTTTCCTCAAACAATAATACAGGAGTGGGATGAGACAATTCCCACAAGAGGAGACAAGACATGAAATTGGGTCCATGAGAACGAGACAAGACGCGATCTCAGATTAATTAATAATACATAAATATTTTTACTTTGTAAAACTATAACAATGACGACGACAACGGCGATGATAATAATAATAATAATAATAATAATAATAATAATAATAATGATGATAATGTATTTTTCTTTTTTTAACAGTGGCTTCTGACAGATCAGGACTTAACCCTGTTTTGTCTGTGCTGTTCTCAGCAAGTGTGCAAAATCTTGTTGTACAAGATCTTGACTCATTCCTTGTTAATGAGACAGCTAATGTTGTTGGATGTTTGGATTTCACTTGAAAATAAGAGTAACAAATTAGGCAAGCCGTACCTGCTGTAGGTCCACGATGTTGACCCGTCCTGTAACATAAAGGAGTCACATATTAGATATAACCCAACTTGAATGTGGAACAGCCTGAGTTTCAGCTCCACTCACCCCCGTGCACGTACAGCTCATCCCGGATCTCTCTACTGATCTGAGCCGGGGTGATGTACTCTTTCCCGTCCAAAGTGTGCACCACATCCAGTTTCTTTTCCTCCACGAGCTTGTTGATGATCTCAATACAATTTCTCTCTGACAGCCTGTTAAAGGAGTAGTTTCATCACAGCTGCAGTCTATATCCACGGTTATATAGGTTTATAGTTTTATTTGATGACACAATGAGCTTGGGCAACTACATGAGTTTTAGGCTTGGACATTGGGACTTTAGCCCCATGCTAACAGCTGTGCTTACCTTTGCACTGTTTCTGCAAACTGTGCGCGTTGAAAGTCCGCAGCCAAGCGCCGGATTTCATCCCATTCCGCCGCCATTCTGCACTTTTACAAACCTTCACGAAAACTGTGAATCAAGCGAAAAGAAATGCAATGAAGACGTGTGTGTGCTGAGCTAACAGGAACTCAGGGTAGCCACACGTCAACACACTGTGACGTACAACGGACAGTCAGGAGGGACAACATTTAAAATAGCTATTTTAGTGGGGGTTTGCCTTAAAATGATTGACTGTATTAACAACAACGTGTTCAATAAACATATACATACATATAAACATCAATTCTTTGTTTTGTTGCATGTTTTTTTTTTAAATATGAAAAATAAAGAAAATACAGTGTAGCATTTCTAAGGTTATATTATTGCGTCAACTTTTTGTTTATATTATGATTATGTATATGATGACGATGATGATGATTATTATTATAATTCGTGTGTGCCACACATCCATGGTGCCAGGCAGTTGGTAATGCCCATATTGCAGTGACCGGGTTCAGCCTCTAGAGGTCAGTCTACTATAGAGTATGTTCTATAATGAATGTAACGGACGCTGGAAAAATAAAAACACAAGGGAAAAATAGCGCATTTTTTAAACAACAAGTTAACATATTCACAGTCGGTTGCCTGTTGTAATTTCTTCTGAAGTTTTTTTTTTTTTTTTTTTTATCAACAGACTCGTTACAGCGATAGCCTCGTGCCTTTTTAATAAAGTACAGTCTTTGGTACATTGAGACGCTAATCAGGCCCCTGCAGCCAGTCTGAAAGTTGTAAGTAGATTTGCTCAAACTTTAGGATATATTATATGCTTTTCTGCGCTAAAATGTTAGCCTCCAGCTCAGATTAAAATGACCACTCAAGGTAAAGGGATATAATGCAGAATTATTAGATTAGAAAATGTATGGAGGCTACGTGGGTGGGAGATGTAATACTGTAATGGTCCAAATGGAGTTCAGTTCTGTCCTTCCTGATCCACTAATATCATGCTCCTGTTAGGCATCCATTTTAAAACATACTTTCTGTTAAATGGCACAGTTTACAGTCTACAGAGGCAGTCTGGATAGAGTTTCTAATCAGGATGGCTGTGAGACATGCAGTAAGTAAAACATAATGTTGTTTTCTATAAAATAATCAAGAAGTTAAATGTTGAACTGAAGGTGAGTTGCTTAACTTAAATCCATGGATACACAATATTTCACACACAGTTGTTCACAATTTTAATTAAATAAATAAGGAATTAACTGAGTTATTGAGCTGGCCTACTTTAAAGCCACAGTATGTAACTTTTTTGCCAATTTACTTGGCTTATACCACAGTATGGCATAAAACGTATCTATCTGCATGGAGAATGTTCCGAAGTATGGTTTCTACTTCAAATTTCCATAAAAGTGTGCAGGAAACTCTCCTTCAATCTTCCAATTAAACTAGCCAATTAAATTATCAGAAATTATTATGTGACTAGTGGCATGGACTATATAAATACAACTTTGAATAACATGTAAATAAATAAATAAATAATAATAATTAAATATGTAAAAAATGTTGCGTATGTGACTTTCAAGGATAATTTTGCAATTTATAAAAATACAACTTGAGGTTCCACAAACCATGAACCCTGCCTGTTGCAGAGTATCTCACATAAATTAGCGAGTTTGAGGTTTGTGCCATGTCCGTGTTTACTCTTGTTGTCAGAATTCCACGTAAAATGTTATAAAAAACAGACCCTTGATTGTAATTGCTTTGGACTTTGTTATAGTAATGGCAGTCATAACCCTCTTTTGAAAAGCGGTAAATAAAGTACCTACAATCTTTTGTAGGTGACTTGCAGATAGCCTCCGAGCTTTGCCATAGTGGCAGGAATACCAGGCTTTTCATTGTTCCATAGCTGACCATCCCCCTTTTTGGAGGTCCACTTACCTTTAGGGATTTTACAACCACATCTCCCACAAGCAGATGTTTTGTGCTCTGTGGATTCATCTTCAATTTGAAGAATCGCGTCAGATTTGAAACTGGTTTAATTGGACTCAAATGAGCCATGAAATCTTCCAAGTCACTCCTTAACAAATAAAGATGACTGAAGAACTTCAGATGAAAACTGATTTGGCCATGACATTTAAAAGACCATTAGCTGTCTCATTCAGAACTCTCACAGGATGAATGTATAAAAATAAAGTAGTGCACAATGTTGTTCTGCTTGTTCATTTAACTCAAACCTTAGTCTTAAAAATCATCTTGGGTACATTGTAACCTGTGTAACTATGTAAGCCTATGTTCAAAGCTGGCCTTCATGTTTGGTGAGATTCCAGATGCAGATCCTCACCTCTGTCAGCCGACTCAGTACACCAGCATGTGTCTGATTGGTTGATTGGTTGCTAATATTCAATGCGCCTAAAGCAAAAACCAAGGGCCACATCAACCCCCTCTGCAGTTCCATCTAAGTCCCACAAGACCAAGGACCAAGGGAGGAAAGAGATACACTGAGCGCATATCCGTGCTTATCAGCTAAATGAAGAGACAAAGATATTACAGAGAGGACAATGCTCAAAGAAGCTAGCAAAGGACTATTTTCAATTTTTCATGTCTATAACAATTTGGATGCAGATTGGCCTCATCTGTGGATCTGTGCAACTGCCTTTTCGTCACCGGAGGAAAGCCTCAGAGTCAAGGAAAATTCAGATCAACGTGGCCCGGATCCGTTGCCTGACTTCTCCAGAGACCACATTCTGCAGACGTCAGCTATTGCCCTATGCTGGATATTCCGCACCCCACGACTGAACCCTCCTGCTTCTGGTTGTAGCACACACACACATTTCGCAGTTTGACTAATAAGTTCATCTCGGTATCAAATTTAATTCCACCACACGACTAGATAAATCTCGAACAATCGTCTCTAGTGTCTCCACCTGTCAATGACTCATTATTTCTATTCATATTTATTGGGGTCATTGTTTGGTCAATAAATCGTCATAAACCACAGTTGGTAAAGCGTTCGTTTATGACTATTATCCAAAAAGAACAGAGACATTCCAATGTGAAGTCTTTCAGGATCAGGATACATAAAGAAGATATATGTTGTATTCTTTTGCTTGAATTCAGCTCTGGTGGAATATGGGGCAAATTGGCAAAAAACATTTATAAACAACCTTTTGAATACTTGTTTGAATTTATCATATTTTTACAATTTTTTAAGTATTTTTCTCACAGCATTGTTAAAAATGTGCTTCATTAAGTTTTTGCTGACTTCATATTTTAAATCAGGGAGCCAAATTCTGGACCCTCAGCACTTTTCTTCACTGGGCACTGGTTGCACAGTATGTTTATATGTTTTGATGGGCCGATCGATACTAAATATTGATGTATCGATGCTGACAGAGATATCAGAGAAGTATCGATACTTGTGCAAAAATATCGATACTTGCAATTTCTCTCCAAAAAATGTTGTTTTTTAATACATTTTGTTTCAAACTTTGCACTTTTAGTTTTTTTTTTACATTTCAGGTTTTCCGCACATATATTTACTTTTCATATTAGTTTAAGCAGTGGTCGAACAAAAAAAAGATAGCCAAGGTCAAATTGTTCATAGTCGAGGTGTTTTCATGAATGTTGGTACAAAACTCGTTAGCATCGGTATCAGATCGATATTGCGATTTTTGTCATAGTATTACTTTGAATCGGATCAAATAAAAAGTCAGTGGTATCCCCCATCACCAGTTTTATCATTGCTTACTTTAATAATTAAACAGAGGTGTCTTTTCACTTGTTATAAGAGTAGGTATATATGTATTTTCAGGAATACTTTTCTATTTTTACATGAGTATAACTCTGATTACTCTCCACCTCTAAAGTTGACTGACGTACAGCAACTGAAACTTGCGTTGTAGTATTTTGTTCCTCAGGCACAGTTCTGATACTTGGTGAACATATGCTAATATTTCCCAGCCTAAAGTGCACCCTGGGGAGTTGCCAGCTGTTCCCCGCAGCTCGTGGATGTTCCCTGTGACTCCGTGTGCTGCCTCGTCTCTTCAGGTTAAAAATACAGGCGAGTGAGAGCGTGAGGCGTTTACTGACACCGGCTGGATACCGACACTTGGGCACTCATGACTCTATGAGGATGCACAGGTGCGAGTGGGCGGCGTGCTGCTAAGATCCCACCGCTGCGGGTGAGTGCGAGTGGGAGGAATTAACTTATTCAAGACCTCAGCACCACGTTTCACAACAACAGCTCATGAAGTATGTTTATTTAAGAAAATATGGAAGTAACAGCAAGTATTCAAGAGAAGCATTATTGTTTAAAAGTTTGGATGGGTTTTTGGGAAAAGTAACAAGTAATAACAATTGTAAATGCTTAATAACAAGTTAATTAAGAGGTTAAGGTATTAATTAGGAACTTACTAAGCCTGATCCCTAAACAAATTGTGTATTAAACGAAATCTTAGTTCATCCTTTTACTTATCAGAAACCAGAATATTAAAACAGCAAATTTACATTTTTGTATCAATACCTCAAACAAGCGTTGGCCAGAACAGTAGCTCTGGTTAGATTGATCAGTGGTTCCAAATCTTTTTCACCCAGTGACCCTATTTTACACAACATCCTTCTTTTACCTGAGATGCTAGCAATTATCATGACATGACTTCATTAAAATGCACACAGTGTAGTTTGAATTTATTTTCCAAAAACCTTTGTCACCAAAATTTGGGTCTTGACCCAAAGGTGGGGAATGACTGAGATAGATCATATATCCAGCTCCACTAATCTCATTATTTCATTACATAATGTTTGTGACTTCAGTAATCAAATGCATCACTTAATCAAAGTGTATAGCAATCAGATTAGCTGAGTCGCAGCGGAAAAGGTTCACACTGCGTTGATCATAGTGTTAAAACTGTATTTTAATATCAACATTATTTGTTTTATTTTTGTATTTGTGTATTTTCTAACGTTAGTACCTGGACATCAATGTTTATATTTGGTGGAACAAAAAATAAGAAACGTGTGAAGTAGCAGTTTTTCCTAGAATATCTAAAAACCTCCTGTGTTTTTCCTCCACGGCCTTGACTGAGTTGTTACTGTGGGTAAATTGAGTCAGAGTGCAGTCCTGACAGTTTGCCTCTCAGATTGCATCATATGGTGTTTCAGAATAATGCAGCCCCAGAGAAAATGGCTGGCCCGCTTCACAGACAGCAGACCTGGACTTCTGATTTAATCGCATGCTTGGTTTTATGTTGCAATATAAATACCCATTTTTCTCAGTGATTCTACACCAGATTAATTAATGAGTGATGCGCTGTGAGGGCGATGTCACTGAGGGTTTGGAAGAGGAGTTAGTCCCGAGTGGCACTATGGTCAAGATGATTTCAGACACATTCCTTATAGAACTGGGTCACTATCACCTCACTTGATTCATCCCTAGTGATGAATCAAGTCAAAATATTACAAATGGGGAAAGAACCTCACAAAATCCTTCATTACCGAACGGAATAATTTATCTCAAAACCAGTCAATATATATATATTTTTCAGATATTATGTTTATTAACTTTGTCTTTCTTGTTTTTAGCTCTAAATATTGGATATGGAAAACTAAGGAAGAGTTGCGGTCGGTGTTTTATAGCGCTTCTGCCTACTCCATTGGGGCATTATTTAATATGAATAGGCCCAAGCCGAAGGACGAGAATCGTCCTGGCGAGGGACTTATTAAAATTGTATCCGAGGGCCGGAAAAACGCAAAAATCGAGTTGTAAACAAGAGCGAATATGCCCATGTGGTATCAAAAAATAGAACTCAGTGCGTTCTAATTTCAGTGAGTTCTAATTTTGAGTGAAGATGTGAAAAAAATATTGAAAATATGACGCTCACTCCAAAAAATAGCTCATGTGAGGACATGTAGAAAATTGTATTTTGACCCTGCCCTAAATCATACAGGAAGTTGGCCATGTTGGATGAAACACGGCGCTGACTTAAGTGCACCTTGTCGTACTTTTGGCATATCCTCCTACACTTTTCATTAAAAACACAATTTTTTTTAAAGAAAATTAAAAAAAAATCCACCTTTCTTAAACATTTTTATATTGGAAAATGTTACTTAGTCAAAGGGCTTGCAAATTTGTCCAAATGAACTTCACCCACGTGCGATTAGAGGTCATCTTTTTGATTTTTGATACAATTCCAAATGTGGGTGTGGCAAGCTCGTTAACAATTAAAAAAAAAAAAATGTAAGTGGTAAAACTTGCGTATCTCTGGCATGAGATGTTCTATTTTTCGGCATTAATATACGTTTTGTACAAAATTATGAGCTAAATGCAATGATATACAATATATGTAGCTATATTTTACAAAGGCTCTACAGGGCCCCTTTGAAAATTTTAATCATGTATTTTTGGCACACACTTTTTTGGCATACCTCTGCAAGTATGTTACCTTGACAACCTTAGCAGGAGGCCGGTTCCTGAGGTCCTCAGAGTCCAAGAAGGTTCATATGGCACTAAAATGTCCCAGATGTACTTTGGTGCTAGGCCATGAAGCGACTTGTACACAAGCAGAGCTGCTTTAACACTAGGACTACCAGGATGTTAGAACTACTAGAACTCTCAAGCCGTCAATTTGATAGGGCTCTGGCGAAAACGTAATCAAAAGAATGATTCTTCTAAAACGCAAAAAATTTGTCTTAGCCTCTTTGATGAATATTATCATTATTCAGAGTGCCGAAGTTGACTATCATCAGAGGAGGGAGGAGGAGGAGGAGGGCTATTTGAGATAGCGAAGCCGCTAGAATATACGCATATTCATATATTGATCTGGAGCCCGCCAAATACTATTATAACACAGGATTCGTTAAGACCTTGAATATTGTCGTCGTTGCCAAGAATATGCCGCTCACGTGCGGCGATGTTACCGGGGCAGCTGAAGCAACAGGCGCTTAGTTTATGATATTGACAGCCTAAAATGCCATAACTATATAATAAAGTTTGTCATGAATACCTTGAACATTTACAATAGGGTCTTGTTCTTCGTCCTCCGACTCGCTGCCTGATTCGGCTGAGCTGCCCAAAACCCACGAGTCCTCGAGTCTGATCGCCTTCACCTCCCGAAGGAAACCTCATCAATGTTTTGAAGCATTGCCAGGGCCTCTCGTACGGATAATCGATTCAAATCCATTTTACCTTTAGCTTTACTGCGAGGGACACTAAAGGTGACGGCACTGTCTTCCGCGCCGAAAAATTACAAATCTAATTAATAGAGCCGTCAAATTGACGGGTGTGGGAGTTAGAGGACGATTTACTCAGAACTCGTTTTAACGTTTTTATTTTAGTTGAAGGGCAATATGGGGATGATATACACAAAGGTAAAGAAAAAGTCAGAGACCATCAAGCTGAAAGAGCAACGTAGCCAGAGTAATTAGACGTACAATTCCGAAAACAGTCAAATTGACTGCCTTGGGAGTTCTAGTGTTAAAGGCTTGTCTCTGAGCCTGAAGCCAGTGCAGAGGTCTGAGCACAGGACTAATGTGATCGTACTTCCTGGTTCTAGTCAGGACCCGAGCTGCAGCATTCTGGATGTACTGTAGCTGTTTTACAGTTCGTTTGAAGAGGCCAGTGAGCAGGCCGTTACAGTTTTCTAATCTATTGGAGACAAACGCATGGATAAGACTTTTGACAATAATACAATTTGGCACAGACACCCTTCTTGCCATTCTGAACAATAAAGCCAAAGACAACATACCTCTATCTGCAAGCATGTTACCATGGCAACCTGACAAATATTGCCATAGGCTTACCTGTGTTTTGGTTGACAAGCATTTTGTATGGGATGAGAGGGAACTCTGTTATAACATGGTTTTAAAAAAAGGAAGTTTTACATAATGTCCTCTTAAATTCATGTTTTGTCAACTGACTTGAACTAAATTCATTGCCCTTTAATCGAAAGCTCTAACCTCAGGCTCCATCTTTACACGCTTAGCAAAACTGATTCATTTATCTTGTAGAACGTTGTTTTTTTAACCCAATTTTCACATGTACAGACTTGAGCCTGTGGTTATTCGCACTGCTGTGAACCCTTTCTAGAATCACTAATGAATTATAAGGCTGCACTTTGCGTTGTTGCACAGGACTTGCTCATTGAGGGTCAGGCTTCTAATCTCAGCACTTGTTTGAAAAGGCCGCAGTGCTAGGTGACCCCTCAATGGCCTATGGAAATGAAGTATAGGAACACACAGCAACCTTACCCTCCAGCCCTTACATCACTCTCGCTCAAAATGCTAACTCCGGAATATTTGACACGTAGAGCTGTGGGCTAACTAGCACAAACGGGAAGGGTTAGCTGTCAGGAGCACATTAGTTAGTGTATTGTCCTCAGAGGGAAACAGTTTTACAGTTTTGCATGGTTAAAAAGAATCTTAGTGTTGGCCATATGACCTGAGAAATTAGACAAAGAAAACTAACCACAAAGGAACCCATTTTGATGTTTTTTGTAACTGAGGCAATGTTCATATTTTTATATGTATTTTATTTTACATATGGTCATTATAACAGTTTTGGGATACGAAATAAATTAATAAGTAAAGTAATACTAATACTAATACAAAAAAAAGATGAATTGTTTTCAATTGACAGAACAAGAGCCTGATGATACCATAACCCGGATTATCCAATGGGCCTACCGGGCACAGGCCCAGGGGATTTTCCTCAGTAGTGTACAGCGACGTTTATGGATGGGCAAGCAGACTTGGGGTGTTCATCATTATTTAGTGGATAACATTTGCACACAAAAGTGCAAAAACAAAAGTGAGTTTCAAACCCCAGGCTCTCGCATGAAGAGCGGACACCCATCTCACAGAGCTAAAATCCCAAACTGTAAAATTTGGTGAAAGGTGTAAATACTCTCACTTCACCGATCAATTCATGACACAAATTAGTGCTCTGTTGTTAAAATATTGTCTGTATTTGTAAATAACGTCTAATCATTGTAAACGTGAGCAGAGCTTTAGCTACAAACAAAGACTTGCTTCGTTTCTCCTCGCACGTTCTCAGTTAGGGCAAAACCTGCAAACATTCAAGATTTCCACAGGTTTATTCAGCGTGGTTTGAGCATAGATCCATGGGTTTGAGGCTGTGTTGTCCTCAGAACACATGCACAGACGTTTAAAAGAAGCTGCTGTCCGCTACTGTTTCTAAAAGCCCATGTTAGAGAACGGAGCATTAACGGGCCTCTGAAAACGGTC
This sequence comes from Chaenogobius annularis, assembly GCA_015082035.1. Classification (NCBI taxonomy): domain Eukaryota; kingdom Metazoa; phylum Chordata; class Actinopteri; order Gobiiformes; family Gobiidae; genus Chaenogobius; species Chaenogobius annularis. The sequence goes on from BJKM01000114.1 coordinate 1,190,424, forward strand.
AGACAGTGAAAAAGGGCTGGAGAAGAAGAACCAAGCTTCCCGTAGTACTGCTCATTAGCCTGTCAACGCACGCTACTGCCTTCCCCACTGACCAGGGCCCTTCGATCCAGACTAAAATTACACCAAACCTAATGTTTAGCATTTGCACGCCGTGCTTCATCTGCGGTGGCGCCAAACGTTTTCTAAGGGGGAGTGTGAGTGGACTAAGCATTATGACCTGGCTGTTTCTGTACTTCAAATCAACATCGACATTTTCCATAATTTCCACTGCACAGGTGAAAATACTGACCAAAGTGCACAAAACAGACTGTTTGTGCTTCAGATAAATGTGACATTACTACTGCAGACCCCCACACACACGGCACCCATCATAGCAACACAGATCAGGAGATAAATCAACACACGCGCAAGAGCCAACGCACAAATTGCCGTTAAAAACTGAACATTACCGTTAATTTAGGCTTTTACTGCGCAGAACCAAGGCCAAGGCCTATGGTAATGCACACCAACAGCCTTTTAAACGTAGCACGCTATAGTTGCACACAATCAGCCGTAGTCACCCTGGTGCTTTCCCCTTTGTGATCATAAAGCTCCTCTTTAAAAATGGATTGATTGCCATGGCTGTTGACGAGATTACAAACGTCTGAGAGCACCATTGATTGTTTTCCCATAGTCAGCTAAATACAGCTGGAATCCTTAAGAAACAAAAATGATGTGATGCATATCTTCTATCCTTTCCTCATGCACACAAACACTCTCAGCTCTCCCACACTTTGTGTTTTTAGCCCAAATGTTCTGCCACGTTGCTCAACTTTACCACACTTCTCAGCGCTTCGCATCATCAGCGCAGCTCCGCATTAAGCACCGGTTAGAAGAGTGAACTCTGGGCTAAACTACAGAAGACACTGAACTAAAACTCAGCAATGTCCCAGGCAGTTGCAGCCCTCCTGACTAATTGCTGTGGCACTAAAATCTTTCAAATGCGATTTGAAGCTCTACTAAAACTAGATCAGTGAGGCAACAGAATTAAAATAAAACACACTGCAGACATAAGCAGCAGACATGCAGCATTGCCCATCACTCTTCTATATATATTTATTATAATGTATTGATATTGTACATTGTATTGACAATACAATCATAGGCTATGTCAACAAATCAAAATATGTTTGAGAAGGAGAAGACTGAAGCTCTCCTTCCACATTTTCTGTGTGGTATTTGTACTCAAGTAAAAGTACAGTACTCAATTACTGCTGCCTAATCTGTACTTAAGTCAAAGTAAAACAAATAAAAATACTCACAATATAGTTACTAAACTGTTACTTTTTAACGTGGTTTCAGCATGGTTTCAGTATTCAGAATTAAGGTGTTTTGAATAGCAATCTGCATAGTCTTTGAGCTTTGGCCAATCAGAGCAGGCGATGTTGCGATGTTTTCTGAGTTTGCAGATGGGCTAAAAAGGGTCACAGAGATTCTAAGTGCAGTGTATTTATCATATTTCATATATTTGATGAAAGCAAAAGGCTATGTTGAAAGCTTGAGGGGGAAAGGAAAATAGTGAACCTATAATTTTGAACATGTGCACATAAAAGGTAAGCCCATCACTATTTGTCATAACCAGGCCAACTATAAAAAAAACAGACCTGAAACCACCTAAATTATAGGCAATTTCACATGATTTCTTCACAAGTTTCTGTACTTTAAGCTGTAACCATTTAATTGTGCCCAGGTGCCCTTTCTCATTGATGATAGCATTCACCAACTCAAGGCCCCAGATGAGTCCTTTGAATGGAATGGGTTCATGAAGCAGAACAAAATTATTTATATTTTACACTATTATTGTATATTACAGCTATTTTGTATTGTCTAAATACAGCCCACATATTTTAGAAACTAAAATAATTACTGTTAAATATTGAGAAAACCTGATGAGTAAAGCTGAACATTCTGTAATAAGAAAGAGGCACTTTGTCTGAGTTGAAGCAGAAGACAACAGACGAATGGAAGGAAGAAGCACTTTGCATTCACAGTTGTTTGTGTTTGCTAAAGCGAGTTATATTAATTTGTTGATGCTATTCAGGTTGCTTCACAGTTAGGATCTGTGGTCAGCGACTGAGGAGCAATTACTGATAAAGAGTTAATAATAGTTGCCAAGTTACTCCACATATCTCGCTTCATCTGTGAGATTATAACGGCAGGCACTTATGCAGTCTCTAAATAGCATCTTGGCGGTATCTCGTGTGGGCAAAGCAGTGGAAGCAGCAGCAGAAGTAAAGAAATGGAGAAGTCCTGCCCGTGTACCTACACACTAAAAGCATTATCTCGCCTCATTCACTTCATCTATTTTTCATGGCCGGTACATCAGCGGGTCGATAAATGCTGCATCTGCCATTTATACAGGTACATACAGATCTTATTGTAAATTTTGCAGTTATGGATATGGCTGTGATAATAGCCCTGACATGATACATTTTTACTGTAAGTGTGCCGGTTTATTTTGGATGTACATTTATATGGTGTCGTGTAAGTGAATTCACTCAACTGTGGTTCAAGAATGGCCACGCTACTGAGCTTAAGAGCTTTTTAGCATTTAGTTAGTTCACCCTTCAGGACTCAACACAAGGACAGCTGTCAGGGCATCAACTCCCTTACAATATCAAGTCAGCATATGAGTGTGATGATACTCAAATAACTTCTTTATTTGGATGGAAGGGGGATTTAAATGTTCTATATAACATGTGTCAAACCCAAGGCCCGCGGGCCGTTTGTGGCCGCTATAAATTTTAATCCGGCCCGCCGAACATTTCTACTTTATATTTATTAATTTCCTATAGATATATAGCAGCCGCGGCCCCTTTCCCGCGCTGCTCTGTGCTGCTGTGTGTGCTGCCAGCGCAAGTGCCGAGGGCTGAGAGTGCCCATGCGCGTGTAGCAATTTACAGACTTAAGTAGAAGTTTGAGGAAAAAGACGTGTGGTTTTGGGAAACACGAGGAATAAAGAAAGGAGGAGGTTTTGTGGACGTTAGAGATGTGCTAAAAGCGGCGCTAATGTGAAGCTTTGATGACAGCTCTGTGAGGAAAACATCCAAACCACTGCAAAACCTGGACAGATCATGAGCCACAGGTAAAAACACAGGTCAGAGTGTAATAAAGTCTGAACATGACAGAGTGAAGCTGCTGTGAGCTCTCATTTGATTCACTACATGAATAATTGACTCTAAAATAAGCTTTAACTATCAAAATTGTGAGCTCATATTGAGTTTGTGCCGCAATATTAACATGTCTGTGATGCCAACATTTAATATCAGAATCATATCACACGTCCATGTTCCTGTTCCTGCTGCTGCTGCATGAATATGGACTCAGTCTTTCACCTGCTGCACATTTGTGCAACAGTGTCCACATAGAACTATTACTAGGCTATATAACATTTTTTATATTATTTATTGTTTTATTTTTTTACATTATGTTCAGCCCGTGACCCAGCCTGAGCGTCGAAATTCGGCCCGTGGCCCAAAATGAGTTTGACACCCCTGGTCTATATAATGCAAATTTTACCTTTTTTAACCTTCTAATTATGTATATCTTCATTAGTGAATTCCTGGAGTTGTGTTTTGATTTGCATGCATGTTTTAGTAATCTTTCATGTTGGATGCTTGTTTTTTTTATAGTCCAGACCCCTAAACAAGTATATCTACTGAGGAGACAATAAGACTTATCTTATCTTATCTAAAGTTACATAGAACATCTTAAAGATTTTTTTTTTTTTCTGAATTGACAATAACTTTAAATTTCTATCAGTTTTGATAATGACATTTTAAATGTAATTTCTGACCACAACTCATTGTAACCTTTTGCTTAAGGATTTGATTAATGTGAATTGTATATTGTTGTTCATGTTTAGACCACAATTAATTATCTCAAAGACAATTAATTCTTATGAAAATCTTGTCTGTGTACAGTTTAGAGTAAGGTGCTTGTGTTTTTAAAACCCAACCCAATATTTTAAGCGGACATTACAGATGAGACGATTGAGGACACTGTAGTCTTTGTTTTAATAGTGGAACAGAAGGACATATGGGACATTCCTCGATGGAACATAGGTTTACATCCGGGGCCATTGTCTTTGTAAAGTGTAAAGTAACAACAATATTTAAGATTATGAAATAAATAAATGACATTTAAAAAGATATTTCCACTGACCGAGAACTTCTGATATGATTTTGGCTAATTTCTATCCATTTTCCAAAGGGGCTTGGGTCAAAAAGGGCAACACATTAATAACAATAAAACTAATACATTTCATATACAAAAGTGCAAGCTTACAATATTGCACACTCTACGTTTACATAATTATGTTTTGAATGTTGTAGAATTTCTATGTAAAGACTATGTAAAGATTTATTGACAATTGTGAATCGATCTGTCCCGCGCTTGTCGAGTCTGTCCCTGTTGCTGTGGAGATAGTGTAAATCCACGTACGCCAGTGAAAAGCCAGTTTCAACTAGTTAATGAGGAGAAGGCACACAAAGCACCTTATCATATAGATTAGATCAGGGGTGTCCAAACGTTTTTTTCACAGGGGGCCGCATATTGAAAGGTATACGGAGTGAAGGGCCACTTTAACAATTCATTCATCATTTTGCAATCATTTTGCGTTTGACATAGATTTGATGAGCGAGAACATTTTTTAAAAATATGTTATTTCGGTTTTGATAGCAGACATTTTCCTATTTTACAGTAAAAAAGTACTACTTTTGGTTCATTGGGCCGATTCAGCAAAAAGCCTGAGGGCGAACAGAAATAGGTCTGAGGGCCGCATTTGACCCCCGGGCCATAGTTTGGACAGCCCTAAATCTAAAGGCACAAAGAACAGAACTAGTTCATTTTAAATTATTTCCAGCGGTCCCAACCGATTCCTCATTTTCTCTAAAACTTTCCTTGCATTCTAATTATTCACCACTTTTCACAACTTTCAGAGGTCAGAGAGCCGAGTTTTGTCATCACGGTAAGGCTAACAGCAACTAGCATGCTAACAGCGCACTTCCTGGTTTGCTCAGGATAAAACGTTGTATAATTACAGGCATACAGCACACAACAGTCTCATTTTGACACTGCCTAAAAGCTGCTTTTACAATATTTCTGTTCTGAGGCCAAACTAATTTAGCTTTGTGACATGAAAACAGGGTACTCTGGTGTGGTTTGGTGCAGTGCATAACGACATCAAAGCAGTGTGGCCTATATTTTAATGTTGACATCTTTCTACGCATGCTACTTTTTCGGGGGCTTTCTACAAGGTCTACAAAGTTCCTCTTGCAGTTGGGTGAATGCTTTACCCGATTAGAGGTGGAAAAACAAAGAAAAACACCATCACCGCGCAAAGTTCATGAATAACACTCACCAAGCACCACAAACACAGAATAAATTGTCATAAATACATTTTTGTGGTTAAATATTTACTGTAAGAAAAGACTAAAAGAGGACAATAATAAAGGCTTTCACAATCTTAACCAGAATTTAGACAAAAGAGTTCATGAGCTCCAGAGAAACAGTGCATTGCTGTGGGCTGTGTGAGTCATGAGAATATTACCACCTCTCTGCAGTCTGCTGCTCCGTGCGGACTCAGCTTTTGTCTTGCAATCCTGCACTCAGAACCTCAGAATAAAAAGGTATAATTCATAGCAGTCTATCGAAACAATGAAAGCTAATTGTTTGGAGGTCAAAGGGAGGTTACAGAGAAGTTTGGCTCCATTCACGGGTTTAAAGAGGACATGAACTGAGTAGAAATGGTCAGCCACAAAAATAGTCAGATTTTAAAAGTGATAACAATTATTTTTTTGTAAAGGCCTCTATCAAATGATCCAATATCTTCAATATGTAATGAAACTCCTTCATGGAACATATTGCGCGTAGACTGTAAACAGTGTTATTGAGCAACTTTCATTTCTTGTGTTCTTGAATCAACTAAAAAGGAGCACATAGAAAAGTTATCTTTATGACAACATTTAAGGATTAAACTTTTTCACACTTTTGGATTGATTGGCTTTATTTCGAGTTTATCACAGTGAATATGGCACATTTAGTAAACAGTTTCAGATCGTTCGCATATTCACACAGACGCACGCACATGTTCAAACACATAATTGCACCTTGAACAACCATAAACCATATTAACTCGTAAGAAGAAAAAATGTCACTACCTTATTTTATTTTTGATTGCAGGCACACTTTATTTTTATAATTGTATTTTATTTTTTTTATTTCATTAATTAAAAGTGCACAATAACTATGGTGATGGAAGATTCACCTCCTGCTTGTTTCCAAGTCTCCAAGTAATGGACAAGTTACAAGTTAGATCTGTGGAGAGGGGAATGCATGTTTTTCAAGGTATTTTTCGAAAAACACTTGCAGTTGAATGAATGCAAGCCAGGCAAAATGCATTCCAGGCAAAACGAGACAAGCATGTGGTGTACCGTCCTCCAGAAAGATTTAATTATGCGCTTTTTAATTTTCAAGTGTGTTTTAGTACATTTCACCACTGCAAAATCGCTGCAATAAATTAAAAAACATATGTCTTAGCTTTTAATCATTGACTGAGTACTCTGGAACAAACTCACGATACCACTAAATTTGTAGACTTTATTTTGGCCCCTTAAGCAGTCCCACACGTTTGGTCTGACACTCATCTCACCTGTGTCTGTCTTTAGAGGTAATTAGTGCTGCTTGGTTCCTCAGAGAGCTTGAGATCTTGGGGATTTCTTCTCAAATGCCTCCTCTCCAGCCCCCTCGGATTTCACATTTCCTGACCCGGATTTTTGCAGCTCTGATTAAGATTCCCGTCGGATTGGTTTCACAGGCATCTCTCCAGCTCCAAGCTTCTCTGCTGGACGTGGAGGAGAAGCGGCAATCTGCTGCTAATTGTAGTAGCTTCGAGACGGCAGCACATAATGAGAGCGCGCCAGAACGAACTGCTGCTTTTTACAAATATGTATGCATTCATAATTTAGCCAGCCATGGAAGAATACTGACAAAATAACACGGAAATCAACTGCCTAGTTCACTCTGATTATACAAATGATCATAAGAAAAGAGGTTTTTTACTTTTCAGCGTTCAAGTGCCATTTTTACTCATGTTTGTTTTGTTACATGTTACTACAGATCAAAGCTGACTAATTTGATGACTTATTTGACAAAGGACAATGTGTAGCAAGTTAGCGGCCCTCCACTGACCTCTGCTGCATTCGTGGACAGCTGAAAGGGTCTGAAATGTGAGAGGCATGAGAATGTTGCACCGCTGATTTGTTTTGATATGGTTTGCTGTGTTTAATCAAAGGCAGCTGACAGGCAGATGAACATTAGAATAACCATAGTTATACATAGTTTATGTTTTGTTCTGCTCTTTGTGGCCTGAACATCTTTAAACATGGTCGGAACTAATGCGACAGAGTTACAGTAACATTGGTTCCATGACATAAATGTTACTTCCTGTTTGACAAGCCACACGTTTACTGAAATGTGGATATTATAGAAGACATAAGAGAAGGGTTAGGGTTAATTAATTAATTTTATATTAAAGCAGAACCAAGCAACTCTGGTGATATAGCACCCCCTGCAGCTCCCTTGTGAAAATACATTGTCAGAGAACAGATGCAAAAGCTTTATTTATTTATTTTTATTGAAAAAAGACTGTATCACATAATCACATAGAAAAACACTTCTCAGGGAAATCCGATCGCGTTTGTTTCAGATGTTACGTACCTTGGCTTTATATTGGACCAAGAGCTCTCTTTTAAAGCTCAGTTACAAAACCTGGTTAAAAAAATTTAAGATAAAACTTGTTTATTATTATTATCGGAATAAAGCCTGTTTTACCCTTGAAGCCCGCAAACGTCAGGTAATGGCCATATTTATGCCTCTGTTGGATTACGGCAGTGCCTTTTACATAAATGCATCTGCAAAATGTCTGAAATCATTGGCTACTGGGCATCACTGTGCTTTGAGATTCACAATCTCACCCACCACTGTGAACTCTATGCCAAGGCTGGACGTCCTTCTTTGAGTGCCAGGAGGTTCACACATTGGATGCTTTTAGTGTATGAAGTAACTGTAGATGTGGCTGTGCACTTTCCTACTTTCCTGTCCTGGTGCGGAGAGGGTCATTATGCCCTGCGCTCACGTGATCTGTTTGGTTTGTCTGTCCCACGAGGGAGGACTGACTGGGGGGAGCGTCCTTTTTCTTATGCTATGCTGCCCCATCAGTTTGGAACTCCTTACAATCGGAGTTAAGTTAATCTCCGATTGTTAAGATGTTTGATCTTAAAAGACAAAGAGAGTGAATCTTGAAAAAATAGTGCTTTTAAATGTAGATTTTGTTTTATTTTCTTGCATGTCTTTTAAATGTGTAATGTTTTCAAATGTGTGCGCTATGTGCTTTTACTTTCCCCAGGTCACCCTTGAAAAAGAGATCTTGAGCTCAATGGTTTCTTACATGGCTAAATAAAGGTTTAGCCCCTCATAGCATCTTTCTCACTTTGAGCAATAATCGCACTGTACGTTAATAGATTGCAAAATGTGTCCCACTGAAAATAATACTTTTTAAATTATATATTATTTATTATACATACATTTGTTTAATATCTCAGTGGCCAGTTCCTAAATTGAAAGCTATTTTGCTTCAAAAATCCCTTTCAGCTCCTGTAATTCACAATACATGTATTCTCCCACCGGTCATATTGTGACCTCCCGTCCAACTCACTTTTTTGTGTAATAATACGTGATCATACCAAAGTACTACAAATGACACATGGATTTCATAATGTCATCTCTGGGAAAACTTTAGTCATTATTGAGTTAAGCTTTTGGAAATACATGATAAGACATTGCGCAGGTGATTCATTTTGTAGCCTTAAGCCTGTAGCATCAGAGTTGGGGGTAATCTGTTAGCTGGTAACGCGTAAATGAAGATTTTAAGTTTATAGGTTATCAAAGTAGTCAGACATCAAATAAACACAATTAATTCAGACATAGCAGACAGAAAGTGGAGTTTTTGCTCTGGATGCTAATTTGCAAGTGTTACTATACTGTTACAGAGAAAGAGTCATTTTGATTAAGTTGTTTGATAAACTTTATTTTAATGTTGTTCTGGAGAGCACCATCATGGTTACGCTGCAGGAGCTGTTGTCAAGGCTTGTCTCCCTCAGATCATGACATCATTTGGAATGCCAAAATATATGATATGCATATATAATTCAGCTCAACAGCCATAAAAGCATTGTTCTTTTTACAGTTGAATCACCGCCTCATTTCTGTTTTCAAAAGATATTACGTAAAGGCTGACATTTTAGGAAAGCATAAACAATCTAGACCAGCACTTACATTTAATACAAGCAATTTAATACTTATATTCTAGCGTTAAATAAGCTGCGGGCGGTTTTATTTTTCCGGCCAAATTTCAGAGAGACTATTTTTCCTGGATTAAACATGAGAAGAAGGGGTCAATTAGAGCCCACCGGAAGACTGAAGGGGCCGGAGGGATGGAGGAGTGGAGAGAGAGATGAAGAGAGGAGGAGAGAGAGAGAGAGAGTTTCGTCTGAGGTCTGATGAACGGCTGCCCAAAGCTCTGCTCATTTCACAGTGAAGGTCAATTATTCTCTATGATATTATAGGCATAAATTAGGCCTTGTTCATTTGGTGGCACTGCAGACTGACCACCGGGTGGAAATTAAAACTTGATTTAGCCCCCATCAGGCACCAAGCCAAATGTTTCATAAAAGCATACACTGCAAAAAAACAAAAAAAACCTGAATGATTATTATAGTATTTTGAATAGTTTAGTTTGACTTATTTTGCTAGTTTTAAGATATTTTTGACAGTTTCCATATAACATTTCTTGCTTAAGGCAGTGTAGCAAGAAGTGTCATGTTAAATGAAGTAATGAAATAAGTCACAAATCTGTGTCTTACCACAGATGTTTTGAAAAACAAAAACCCGTCAGAATATATTTGAACAAACAGAATTTCTGCAGGGTAATAAAATGGATGCGTTTAATAAGTGGATTATGCTAAAATGAAAATTACAAACCAAATTTAGCTTTTCTACATTAACTGAGAAGCTTGGAAACAGACTTTTAAATTAATCCCGAATACAACAAAAAACTGTCCAATTATTCATTATATAATGTTTTGTCTACCACCTGTTTCCGTTAGGGGTCACAAGTGACTGGAGCCTATTCCAGTGACTTTGGGCCTTAGGCGGAGTTAACCCTGGACAGGGACCAGCTCGATGCACGGTCCAATTAATGTATTAAATTTGCTGTGAATCAGCAATAATTATTTATTTATCAACTGTGTCCAATTGTTGATAGTGTGTCTTAATGAATACATGAAAATAGTAAAAGGTTTTCAAAACAGAAACAAATATCAACAGGCAATCCTTTTTTTTGCAGTGTAGACGAAACAGGGCTTTCCTAAGTGAGGCCTCCAATCACCTCTTCAGATATCAATAGTACATTATGGGCCCATCTCGCTTCAGTTTGTGCAGGCAGAGCAATGGGCACGCAGTGTTTATCATGCACACAATTAGGCAGGTCATTAGCTGTGATTCGTGGCCTCTGGTGCATCAAAGCCTGTGTTAGTGGAGGGGTCGGTACGCCAACGCCCGGCAGCCAAAGCACAGAGCAAAACGGGCGAGAGAAAGGAAATCAATAGGATATTACCTCAATTAAACTTGTAGAAGTGGAGGCTGTGCAGAAAGAGATGGGAGTACCAGACTAGTGAGACCTGTTAGCAATGAGAACGCAGAAGTGAGGCAGCGTTTATGTTTCAGTGTGCTTTTGAACAAAGCTTGATGCGCATTTATTTCTTTTGTCTCTACAATTCAGGTCGGGGGAAAAGTGTCTTGGTTGGGTGGTAGCGCTGTGGTAAAGAATAACATCATTTGGACAAATCTTTTCTTGTGTTCTGAATTTCGTCAGAGCTGTGTTTTGTTTTTTGTCTCCCTCTCAAGTGCTCAAAAGGTTCCACTGTTAGATGTTACACAGTAACAGGAAGTGCTCCTCTGTCTTTTTTAAGTCTTCACATTGTGGTCACTTACCAATTTCAAATGAATCTGATTAACTTCTTTTGGCCCCAGTAGAAGCATTATATGCACAGACATCAGGTCTCTCAAAGCTCTGTATTGCACTGCTGTAAGACCCTGGGACCACGTTGTCCCCCTACTCTACTTGCTTGGCAATTGTAGCCACAGTTGGTCTATAAATTATGGAAAATAGCGCTTTTCTGGACACTCAAAAACACTTCACATTGCATTATTTATTCACACTGCTACCGGCCCCTCCAACCACCACCAATCGGCAATGTGGGTGAAGTGTCTTGCCTAAGGACACAACTACATTTCCTCTATCCACCCCAATGTGGCATCTGGTGTTCCAGCAGTCTCCCTTCCAAGTACTGACCAGCCCATGACCTTCTTAGCTTCCTAGATCTGACAGAGTTGAGCAGAAGCAAGCAGGTATGGTCTGGGGCAAAGAAGCTGAAGCGAGGCAGCCAATCTAGGCAGTTTAGCTAGATCTGTGGTTTTTCCCCATGATTGGGAAAATATTGTCCAGAGTTATTTCCCTAAAATGTGTTAATTTCAGAATATTTTAACATAAAGACAACTCTTCCTATCCAAAGCCATCAGCGGACCGTGGAGCTTTTATTTGTGTGTGAGAGAGAGGAAGGAGCAGGTCTGTGTACAAATACAGTGCAGAATCATATCAGTGTATGTTCTGCAGGTGTTGTTGTTTCAGACGCTTTTGCACAGCTTATGTCACTGAAGCTTGGCGACCCTGGTCATCTGCTCCCTGACCACCAACAACTATTCACACGCACACAACTGGGTGGGCCATGCATGGGGAAAATAAACATTTTATGTTGGACAACCGTGTTTATTTATATGATGTGCTCTTTATGATTACCACTGGTGATGAACTTTCCGTAGCACTGTTGGAGTTATGCTTGTAATGGCACTAATGATACGTTCCTTGAGATGATTTATGTCTCGTATCTTTACCTGATACACCATGACCTTCAAGTGCCCCCAAAGATAGAAATCAAGAGGGGAGAGATCTGGGGATCTGAGAGGCCACTCCACGGGACCCCACTGACCAAAACTATAATAATAATAATAATACATTTTATTTAAAAGCGCCTTTCAGAACACCCAAGGACACTGTACAAGAGAATAAAACAACAGAATAAAACAACAGAAATAAAAACCACAGTACAGAACTGGATGATGGTGTTGGAGTGACTGAGTTATGTGGTGTAGGATTGTCTGAACAGGTGAGTTTTTGAGTCTGGATTTGAAAAGTGGAAGGGTGTCTATGTTGCGGAGGTCAGGAGGGAGAGAGTTCCAGAGCTGAGGAGCAGAGCGGCTGAAAGCTCTGCCCCCATTGAAATAAGACGGAAAGAGGGGACAGAGAGCTGGAGAGAGGAGGAGGACCTGAGGGAGCGAGAGGGAGTGGAGATGTGGAGGAGGTCAGAGATGTACGGTGGAGCCAGGTTATGGATAGCTTTGAAAGTATTTAGGATAATTTTGAAGTGAATCCGTTGTTTTATGGGGAGCCAGTGAAGTTGTTGAAGGATGGGGTGATGTGATGGCGGGAGGGCGTCCTGGTGATAATGCGGGCTGCAGAGTTTTGGAGAAGCTGCAGTTTCTGGAGGGATTTATTGGGGAGACCAAAGAGGAGAGAGTTACAATAATCGATCCGGGAGGTGACTAGACTATGGACAAGTATGGCTGTGGTGTGAGGAGTGAGAGAAGGACGGAGACGAGAGATGTTGCGAAGGTGGAAGTAGGCGGAACGAGTGATGTTGTGATGATGTGGGAGTGAAAAGAGAGGGTACTGTCGAGGATGACACCCAGACTCTTGACTTGAGGGGAGGGGAGGACAGTGGAGTCATTGATAGAAATTGTGAAACTGTTTGATTTTGAGAGAGTGACTATGAGACTATGTATGGAAAATTATGGCCCACCCTGTTCATTAAGTGTTTTGCTCAGTGACACAGCAATTAATCGGTTCCATGCAAGGCATAATTATTTGTACTCAATTGTCACCACAAGTCCTTTATTTGATTCCTGAATTCTGGGCTTTCTGCTCTCCTGGTAATCTTTACATATTTGTGTACTAAATTATTATTATTGTTTTTTTTAGATTAACACTAATGTTTGTTTGTTTTTTTATTATTGAAAGAGGTTTAAACATAATCATCACTCTAAATCAAGGGAAAAACAAACATAAATTGGTAGCAATAATCCAATGAGTGCATCTCATAAAACTGTACAGCCCTCTCTTAAAAGTCAATTACAAGTAATTAATCAAGGAGAGTAATGAGCAAACAGCCTCTCAGACCATAATCATATTCCAAGAGTTATCCAGACCATCTATTTTTCTAAATACATATCCATGAGAAGGGCTGCAGTCCGCAGTGGAGATGGTGCAGTGACAGTGAAGTTGAACCTCCAGCAGAGCATGATGAATGGGGTGGTATTAATTCTGGATGTGATTTATGACACTGTACTATGAGCATATGTGAGGACCAACGAAATCCACGCCCACGCTGACATAGGATATTGTTCAAAGTTCTACTAAAACATAAATTACATCCGGAAAAGTGTGCATTTGCCTCAAGCTAGGAATATGAATAGAGAGAAAATATTGCCAGTTTTCCAATAAATTCAAGTTGAGATTCAGTTTTTATTTTATTGGTTCACTACTGTGTGTGACCAAGTTGTGACAATGGTTGGTGAATGTCAGATGAATTATCATACCTTGATATTATGATGATGTAATGATAAAATTACCCTGTATATATATTTTTTCCCACAGTATTGCATTAAAATTATGCAAACAGTTGACGCCACCAGGAAAAGTTATAGGCCAGATATGGAGAGATGTGCGCACAGTAACAATGCATGTTTTTCAAGCCTGGAGCAATGAAAACACCCATATGTGAATAAATAATGGATACATTTAATGGCACACTATGGAACATTAGAATCAGAAAAAGTTTATTGCCATTGTCAAAGAACAAAATTCACAAACATAGGAACTTTCGACATTAAGGTGCTCAGTGTTCTATGTTGCACCTTAAGGCCGAGACAAGTTCCTATGTTGTGAATTTTGTTCATTGACAATGGCAATAAACTCTTTCTGATTCTGATTCTGATTCTGACATAAAACACTGATCAATAATAAAAACAACATATATGAAATCAAAAGGGCATGCATTAAGAAACAATTAAAATGTTACTATAGTATAAGATCATAATAGACTTACTATGTACACAAGAATTTACAGTTACATTTACAGTTGTGAGTACAGAAAGTGACAGTGTAATGAGTGATTGATTAATTGTAGTTAAAGTGACAGGTGTTTTGAAGTGTTCATGAGTCCAACGGAAAATAAACTGTTCTTGTGGCGGGAGGTTCTGGTCCGGATGGACCGTAGCCTCCTGTCTGAGGGGAGTGGTTCAAATAGTCCATGTCCAGGGTGAGAAGGGTCAGCTGTGATCCGACCTGCTCGTCCCAGCCCTGGAGATGTACAGGCTCCTGCAGAGATGGAAGTCTGCAGCCGACCACCTTCACAGCAGAACGCACAATAACTCTGTAGTCTCTGTTTGTCCCTGGCTGTGGCTCCAGCGTACCACACGGTGATGGAGGAGATGAGGATGGACTCAATGATGGCCGTGTAGAACTGCACCATCATCTGCACTGGCAGCTTGGCTTTCCTCATCTGCCGCAGAAAGTACATCCTCTGCTGGGCCTTCATGATGAGGGAGCTGATGGAGGGCTCCCACTTGAGGTCCTGGGTGATGGTGGTGCCGAGGAAGCGGAAGGAGTCCACGGTGGTGATGGCGTAGTCTGTCATGGTGAGGGGGAGCTGGGGGGCTGTGACTTTCCTGGTAAATGGATGGTGGCATACCCTTTAAGAGAACATTTCAGCTGTGCACTTTAGATAGTTTTATTGTGAAAGGGTAAAACAGGAAACAGAAAGTGGTGGGAATTTTCAAAGGAGCAGTGTTCAGAAAGATATGTTCAAAGGTTCAATGTTTACATTTAGCACAAACCAGTAACTTTATTATAAATACATTTAATCACAACTCACCCTCTGCAGGTCAAGCTCCATAAAGAGCAGGCCACTAGCCTTGTTTGGGAGCTGTGCTTTTAAAAACTAGTACTATGTATTAAAAAAAAAGTTTCATCATTAGGTCAGGCTTCCTGCCAACCTCTAACCTTGTCTGGAATGTGTTTTTGTCGTGTACTGTTAAAGGTCTGTATTAAATACCATTCCATTTTGGTATATTAAATGCTTGTTTTGTAATTATTTTGTTGTATCTTCTAAAGTGGAACAAAAGCCGGGCACTGTTTTGCCCCAAAAACTTAAAGATACCATAGATACAGTTTGGACCAATATTTGATTTGGTTTGTGTTTCTCAATACCATCTGTATGGTTTCTTTTGAACAAAAGTGTTGCTGCATAAGAAATTAGAAAAATCGAGTGACGCTAATTCAGTGTTTGTCGCACAAATTGGTTTTGAATATAACCCTAATCCTGGCCATTTTAACTTACATTTTGAAGATCTATTATTCATTTTATTGTTTGTGGGAAATTAGGCAAGGCAAGGCAAGATTATTTATAGAGCACAATTCGTACTCAAGGCAATTCAAAGTGCTTCACACAACAAGAAAAAAAATCATTAAAATCACAAAGATATGGTAGAAATCACAAAATCTTGTGCCAAAAGTGCCATTTTCAGGCTAGCCGTCAAATAGTTCAAGACATAAAAGAGAAGAGTGCAAATAAAAGCATTTCAGTCATATACACAGCCAAACAAAACAGTATTTAGCTTAGATTTGAACATTGCCAGAGTAGTGGCCTGTCTGTTCCAGATTTTAGCTGCATAAAACTGAAACGCAGATTCCCCATGTTTAGTCCTGACTCTGGGCACCAGCAGGAGGCCGGTCCCTGAGGTCCTCAGAGTCCGAGATGGTTCCACTAACATGTCCGAGATGTACTTTGGTGCTAGGCCATGGAGAGACTTGTATACAAGCAGAGCTGCTTTTAAGTCTATTCTCTGAGCCACAGAATCAGAATCAGAAAGAGTTTATTGCCATTGTCAATGAACAAAATTCACAAACATAGGAACTTGTCTCGGCCTTAAGGTGCAACATAAAACACTGAGCAATAATAAAACAACATATATTCAATCAAAAAAGGGCATGCATTAAGAAACAATTTAAAATTACTATACAATAAAATAAAAATAGGCATTTCTATGTACACAAGTTTACAGTTATGTTTAAAGTTGTAGTGCAGAAAGTGAGTTGAATATTGCAGTTAAAGTGACAGGTGTTTTGAAGTGTTCATGAGTCCAACAGCAGAGGGAAAGAAACTATTCTTGTGGCGGGAGGTTCTGGTCCGGATGGACCGTAGCCTCCTGCCTGAGGGGAGTGTTCAAATAGACCATGTCCAGGTGAGAAGGGTCAGCTGTGATCCGACCTGCTCGTCCCAGAGCCCTGGAGACGTACAGGTCCTGCAAGAGATGGAAGTCTGCAGCCGATCACCTTCTCAGCAGAACGCACAATGCGCTGTAGTCTCTGTTTGTCCCTGGCTGTTGCTCCAGCGTACCACACGGTGATGGAGGAGGTGAGGATGGACTCAATGATGGCCGTGTAAAACTGCACCATCATCTGCACTGGCAGCTTGGCTTTCCTCAGCTGCCGCAGAAAGTACATCCTCTGCTGGGCCTTCTTGATGAGGGAGCTGATGGAGGGGCTCCCACTTGAGGTCCTGGGTGATGGTGGTGCCCAGGAAGCGGAAGGAGTCCACGGTGGTGATGGGGGAGTCTGTCATGACGAGGGGGGCTGGGGGGCTGTGGCTTTCCTGAAGTCCACGATCATCTCCACTGTCTTCTGGGCGTTGAACTCCAGATTGTTACCGCTGCACCAGGACACCAGCCGGTCCACCTCCCTCCTGTAGACAGACTCATCCCCGTCCGAGATGAGCCCGATGAGGGTGGTGTCGTCCGCAAACTTGATGAGTTTTACGGAGTCGTGGCTGGAGGTGCAGCAGTTTGTGTACAGGGAGAAGAGCAGAGGGGAAAGTACACAGCCCTGTGGAGCTCCTGTGCTGATAGTCCGAGTGTCTGAGACATTCTTCCCCAGCCGCACGCACTGCCTCCGATCCGTCAGGAAGTCAGTGATCCACCTGCAGGTGGAGTCAGGCACGTTGAGCTGGGAGAGCTTGTCCTGGAGCAGAGCAGGGAGGATGGTGTTGAACGCAGAGCTGAAGTCCACAAACAGGATCCTGGCGTAGGTTCCCGGGGAGTCCAGATGCTGCAGGATGAAGTGGAGTGCCAGGTTGATGGTGTCGTCTACAGACCTGTTGGCTCTGTAGGCGAACTGCAGGGGGTCCAGCAGGGAGGAGGTGAAGGACTTGAGGTGGGCAGGACCAGGCGTTCAAATGACTTCATGACTACAGACGTCAGCGCCACAGGCCTGTAGTCATTAAGTCCAGTGATCCGGGGCTTCTTGGGACAGGGACAATGATGGCAGACTTGAAGCAGGCTGGGACATGGCATGACCCCAGGGAGGTGTTAAAAATGTCTGTGAAGACGGGGGTTAACTCTCCTGCGCAATGTCTTAATGTAGAGCAGAGACGCCGTCTGGTCCAGCAGCTTTTCGGGGGCTGGATTTCCGAAATAGCCTGTGAACATGGTTAAGTCTCTCCAAGTCTGGTTTAGTCTGCTTTTGATTTTGGCTATGTTTTTTAGATGGTAAAAGGCTGCTGATGTTATTGATTTGCCGTGAAAATTCAAGTCTGAGTCCATTATTACCCCCAGATTTCTAACTTGATTTGTAGGTTTTAGAGCAAGACTCTGGAGGTGACTGTTAACACTTGTTTCTGTGGGCCAAAGACGATGATTTCAGTCTTGTCTGAGTTCTGCTGGAGAAGTTGTTCTGCATCCACACACTGATCTGTTGGATGCAGTGACAGAGTGAATCCACTGGTCCATATTCACCTGCTGTCAGTGAAACATAGATCTGAGTGTCGTCTGCATAATTGTGATAGGACACATTCTTGCTGCGTATCAACTGACCTAACGGCAGCATGTAGAGGTTGAACAGAAGGGGTCCCAGGAGTGACCCTTGGGGCACCCCACAGGTCAGGGGCATCTGGTCTGAGACACAGTTACCAATTTCGACAAAGTACCTTTCTTCCAGATAGGACTTTAACCAGTTTAGGGCAGTGCCAGTGATACCCACCCAGTCCTCTAGTCTCTGTAAGAGGGTCCCATGATCGACAGTGTCAAAAGCAGCACTCAGATGTAACAGAATTAAGACTGAGGCTTTGCCCGCGTCAGTGTTCAGGTGAATTTCATTTCTCACCTTGACAAGAGCAGTCTCGGTGCTGTGATGAGGTCTAAAACCTGACTGGAAAAAAAATCAAATTAGTTGTTTATTAAGATGAAATCAGTGAGCTGTTGGTAAACAACTTTTTAAGGATTTTGCCCCAAAATTGGCAGATTAGAGATGGGTCGGTAATTACTCTGTACTGCGGTATCAAGACTGCTCTTCTTTAGGAGAGGCTTTATGACCGCAGTTTTCAAAGAAATTGGGAATGTTCCAGATTGAAGCGACATGTTAACTATCTGAGTGAGTGGTGCTAACAAACTGTTCAGATCAGACTTTAGAAATCTGGTGGTAACACATCGAGGCAGCATGTAGATGAACTCAGACTGGTGATGATCTCCTGGACAGTTTTGTCAGTTACAGGTGCAAAGTGAGTCAGCTCTAAGTGTGTAGGTGGTTTTAGGTTTATTTTTTGCATTGTAGAATTTATAGCATTTTTAATACCCTGAACTTTGTCATTAAAGAATAATGCAAACTCATTACACTTGGATGTGGAAATGAGTTCTAACGGCAGCTGAGCTGGAGGGTTTGTTAATCTGTTTACTGTGGCAAACAGGACACGTAAGTTGTTACTACAGCTTCCAATTATTTCAGAAAAATATCCTTCCCTAGTTCTACATAAAATGAGGTTGTACATGTACGACTTCTCTCTGTAAATCTCTTTCTGAACCTGGAGCTTTGACTTGCGCCATTTTCGTTCGGCCCGGCCGCACTCCCTTTTCTGTGCCCTGACCGAATCATCATTTCTACATGGCGCCTTCTGCTTATTTTTAACAATTTTAGCCTTCACAGGGGCAATGGTGTCGAGAACATTCAAAACACTAGATGTAACAGAGTTCAACAAATCATTTACATTAGAACATGAGACATTTTCAAAGTTAATCATTTCCATAAACAGTTTTCCTTGCCGTCATTTATGTGTCTCCTCCGAACAATTGCAAGACCAGCTGGTGGTTTGGGAAAAACAGACAGGTCAAAGAAGACACAGAAATGATCAGACGAGGCAACATCGACCACATTGACGTTTGAAATATTTACCCCCTTTGTAATTAGAAGATCTAGAGTGTGCCCTCTACTGTGGGTGGGGCCACTCACGTGCTGAGTAAGACCGAAAGTTTCAAGGACAGCATGAAGCTCTTTAGCGTTTCTGTCACAGATATTATCAACATGAACTTTGAAATCACCTGTTATGACCAAACCATCAAAGTCTGTGCATACGACTGAAAGCATCTCAGTAAATTCATCAATAAAACTTTGGCAGTGCTGAGGAGGCTTGTATAAAACAATGAAGAAAATGGATGGAGACTGTTTTAGCTCAATTTTAAAGGATACATACTCAAATGTTGAAAACACCCCAAAGGACAACTTTTGGGTAACTATTTCATCTCCAACAAAAGCACACACACCTCCTCCCTTTTTGTTTTCTCGTGTTTCAGATTCAAACATAAAGTTGGGTGGAGCAGATTCTATTAGAACTAAATTTCCAGTGTTTTTGTCAAGCCATATTTCAGTTAAAAACATAAAATCAAGATTATAAGAAGAAATAAAATTAATGCTACTAATGAAATTAGAAAAGTCTCTTAATGATTTTATGGTATTCTATTACTCCTCTGGTCATATTATATTGGCAAAGCTGTCAATAAAAATTAAGCTTACCAAGGAAGTTTACTTAATTGTTAATATTGCACTTTATAACAGTTGAGTATATCCTCATTATCTTCCATTTCTTCAATGTGGTGCTAAACCAATGTTCAAATTAGCCTGTTAAAGCTGTGTGCACTTTCTTATGCTCTATGCTGTGGTGCAGATGAATTATTTTTCTTCTCTTCCGCTAAGACTGTGTGAGGGATGTGAGGCAGCAGGATGAGAAGAGCCCTGGAGCTGGTAACACGCGCATTGCGGAGTTGGAGCAGAGTGGAGCAGAGTGGACCAGGGCATTGGAGACTTTTGAAGTACAGCGCTTTATGCAAATGATTGCTGTCCCAGAAGGGGCTGCAGCGCTTATTCTTCACAGAGCATTTTCTAATAAAGGGAAGTGAACTCTTGACTCTCCCTCTGAGAACCCTCCTCACCTTCATCATCTCCAGCTCCGGTCTGTGGACATCTCCTCTTCCCCAAAACAGCACAGAGCTGGAGTAAATGCAGCATCATGTGGAACGAAGCTACATCTGGTTCTACACATGGTCTAGATAGAGAGTCCAAATGTTAAAACACATGCCCTCTTAAATAATGTGGTGAATTCTTCTGATTTTTGTTTCAATATAAAGCCAAGTAACACTGACAGGTACTGCAATATCAATCTGATTCTAATACCAATGAGTTTGGTTATAAAATGCATTAAAACCCCACTATAAGGAAATTAGCTTGGTCTACAAGGTCATAATTAATTTCCCTCTACCCCAGTTGGAGCTTATCTAAGAATTAAGCATACCTGCAAAAAAACTAAAATATATATATAAAAAAATATTCAAACATGATAAAAAAACCCAAAAAACAATACTTTGATTTGTAAAGAATCTTGGGGTTGTTTTTGACAACAATTTGAAATTTGATAAACTAATTGACAGTGTGGTTAGAGCAAATTTGTGTCAATTACGGCTTTTAGCTAAAGTAAAGCCTTTTTTAAATCACACCTTGAAAGGACTGTTCATGCTTTCATCAGCTCAAGAATAGACTATTGCAGTGCACTTTATGTCGATGTCTCCCAGTCTGCCCTCAGCCGCCTTCAACTTGTACAGAACGCTGCGGCGCGTTTTCGAACCAACACACCCAGACGTCAGCACATCACCCCAGTTATTTTTACTCTCCATTGGTTTCCCGTTTCTTTTAGAATTGATTTTAAAATGTTACTTTTTGTTTTTAAAGCTCTAAATGGCCTTGCGCCTCCTTATCTGGCTGAGATTCTGTCAGTTCGAAAACCAAACAGAGCTCTAACTTCGACAAATCAGGAATTCCCCAGAGCCAGACTCAAACACTGGGGGGATCGAGCTTTCTCTGTCGCAGGTCCCAGACTCTGGAACAAACTGCCCCCGACATGCGCTCAGCAGATTTGAGCCTTTTTAAATCTAGGCTCAAAACGTATTTATTCACACTGGCTTTTATCATTCAGTGGTGTAGTGACACTTTATTTTGTACGGTTATTTTACTTAGTTTTATGTTTTGTATTGCCTATTGTGATTGTCACTTTGGTCACCTTGAGTGATGTAAAGGGCTCTATAAATAACGATGTGATTTCCACACACAACAGCTGGAGGAGGAAAAACACTACTCAGTTAAACTCCACTGGTCAATCCCATCGCTGAAGTATCCTTGAGAAAGACACCCTTTCTTTTGATAAAGAACCTGCCTCCAAATTTGGTTCAATGAGTGAATAACATGATTCAGAGTTTGCTGTTTTCCCTGGCCGTCCTCTCAAACCACAACATGGGATTGTCACAGCTAATTGTTTTTTATTCAAAGCCAACAACTCTGATTGAATAACATTGTCACTCCCTATGACAGCTACTTATTATTCTCGTCCAACAAAATCTAGGCAATCGCATTAATTATTTAACAAAAGGCTGCTTTAACACTTTACTATATGGTGTAAAATCGTTTTTCCTGAACTAGCAGAGAAGGTACTGGCCCGTATGGTAACTTGTGTTGAACCATGAGAGTCAGGCCCCCTTTAAACATACAGGCAAGTCTGGAACAATGTAACAGTAGCATGATTTTATTTTTTGACAAATAGTAAAAAGCTGTTTTATTTCATTTAACAAGTTTAAAATACACATCCTCAACCCTAAAGAAACTTAATAATAATTGTGGGTCAAAGACTAAACTAAACTATAGGCAAACCAAACAAAACAACAAACAAAATGGGCAATGACTTACATTTTTTGAGATTTTGTTTGTAAATAATATAGATATAGCGATATAGATATAAGACACTTATTGAAACCAACACTCCTCCACTTTCAAATATTGATTTTGGTTGGTTAACAAACTCATCCATTAGAAATGACAATCAAGACTTTTTGTTCAAGCAGAAATCAGTGTTTGGCCTGTTGTTTGGCACAGCTACCAGGCATAGTAGGACACAGATTAACATTTTTGACTTCACATTTGCTGTGCACTGAGCCTAGACACAAAATAAAGCGAAACAAAAAGAAAAGAGCAGATGAGGCTGACGCAACAGCACCAAACCAACCGACCGGAGTTTCACCTCTTTGCACACTTCCCAGAGACTGCACTGTGTCAACTTATACATCCACATCAGCACTTCAGCGCTAACAAGCAACTTAGCTCTTTATCAACTTACTCTGAGCCAACTGATTTTTAACCAGGGGGTGGGAAATAGTTTAGAGAAATATGTCAACAGTACACCAAGACCTAATTTTCTGTAATTTTTAGGTTATTATTAAAGACGTGTTCTGCAACACTGAGTTTTTCCAAATCTTTTATGCCATAATGTTCCCTGTGTTTTGTTGCATTTGCACAGTATTTAGTCTCCTCATCTAATTGGGATCATTTCAAATCATCTTCAATACCTTAGATCAACAGCCAACAAGATCCTCTGCAGTTCCTCTGTGATTGGAATTTTAAGATTTCTTGAGATTGCGCTTGTTTGATTCTGTGGATTCTTAAATTAAATATGCACTTAAGCAGTAACAATTCTAAAGTTTAAAACAATATATTCTTTACATTTACCTACTCATATTTGTCAAAGGGTCCAATGTTACAGCAGGGCACATAG
This sequence comes from Chaenogobius annularis, assembly GCA_015082035.1. Lineage (NCBI taxonomy): Eukaryota > Metazoa > Chordata > Actinopteri > Gobiiformes > Gobiidae > Chaenogobius > Chaenogobius annularis. The sequence continues at coordinate 1,213,616 of BJKM01000114.1, forward strand.
CAGTACAATAGGCACAGTGGTCAAAAGTGCACAATGCGCCAGTTTACATCCTCGCAAACCTCATCTGCAAAGGCGTTTGATGTCTTGAGTGAATTCCAAACCCCACTCTATTTTGGGGATGTTTTGGAGAGACTTGCCGGCGGATTGTGAGTGTGTGAAATTGACATTAACAAGAGCGGCGCTGAGGGAGGGGTGTGCGTTGAACTCTCCCTGACTCCAGACACAGTTGTGGCTTATTAAGAACAACCTTTTAACTATAATGCCATTGCCCTGATGGAATTATGAGTGTGTGTGTGTGTGTGTGTGTGTGTATGTCAAAGGATGGCCCGTAGATGACCACTGGTTTGGGGTTGAAGCCAGGAGCAGCTGCAGACTGGGAGCGTGCTGCTGTTTGATAGTGGGTGGTCTGCTTCACTTCCTAATATTAACATCAGACCAGAGAATGTTAACTGATAGTAGATTTGCTTTACAATATGATGATAGATGAGAAGAATCTTAACACTGATGTTGAGAGAATGGGAAGTTCAAAACAATTCTTCTATTGCTCAAAAGGTACTACTTAAACTGGTGGTTTGTTCCAACATACTGCTTTATACTTACAACTGAACATTTGCATGTGGTTGGTCAGTTTGTAAATGGTTGCTCTCTAACTTGACGGTTGATGGTACAATTCTCACTCTTACAAATGCATACAGCTGTGGTGTGTCTGGGCAGACCAATTCACAGACCTAGGTGCATTCATAAGGTATCATGCAGTGGCATGCGGTCAGGGTAAACAAGGCAATCAGTGATTGGCCAATAGCATGTAAAATTACTGTCACAACTATATATCCATTGTTATAAAATATCTCCAAATAAACCCGTTTCCCCCTCATGTCTGCTGCAGAAGCTTGGCTGGAGTCACAGTGTCTTTTACCGACCGCTACAGGCCGCTTGGCATTACTGCGTGGGAAGCATGGATCTGCTTTCACCACAGCTGCTCAGTATGAGAGCGTTTTCAGAGGCCCGTTCATGCTCCGCTCTCTGGCATGAGCTTTTAGAACCAGAGCAGAAATCAGGTCCTTTAGAGGTCTGAGCATGCGCTCTGAGGACCACGCAGCCTCAAACCCATGAATCTATGCTCAAACCACGCTGAATAAACCTGGGAATCAAGGATGTTTGCAGGTTTTGCCCTAACTGAGAATGTGCAGGAGAAATGAAGCAACAACAGCGCCAAGTTTCAACAAACAACAAACAAACAAACGGCAGACAAGTGTTTGTTTGTAGCTAAGACTCTGTTCATGTTTCCAATGACTAGACATTAGTTAGAAAATTGTCATTAGACAACATAGAATGTTCATTTGTGTAATGAATTGGTCGATGAAGTAAACGTATGAATCCATTTAGCACTCTTGTAAGCTATGTGAGTTTAGCTTAGTAGGAAAGCTGATTGACCTTCACTCGGGATAGACTAAAACTCCAATTGGGTACTCCTGATCTTGCTACATAACAATGGCCAGCAATGAGGGTTGTGTCTTATGGAGAAAACACATTCTTCTCACAGGCATGACACATCTGATGCAAGTTTGATTTGTGGCTAATCCACATTACTTCTGCCCTGGCCCCGATAGAATTCTCCAATAATAGTTCCCCAAAAATAATTATCTCAGTGTAATTTTTGTCTAACCCAACCCAAGTACTTTGAGCAATGACGACGTCATATGGAACAACATTTAATATATGACTGAGCCTGGGCCATTGAAAGCAGAAACCAATGCAACAACCATCTTGGATTCATCTTCAAGACTTCCTTTCACTCCCATGGTCCCAGGACACAGAGTGTACCTCATCCAATAGAGGAAAACATTTTCTACATAATGTGATTATTTACCATTTAGAAAAAAGCAGATCACATTTAGAGCAATATTACCATTGTCCATTGCAGTTATCATTTTGTTTCTGGTTTGCTGCTTCCAGAGTCCTGACATAATGAAGTGGTGACAGAGCTCTAGTTCATGCAGTGCAGCACTGGCCCACAGCTGTCTTCCTGAAGGATGATCAGAATGAGTGCTGACATTAGGCCCCTCACATACCTGTTGGATTGAAGGGGCGTCAGGCGGAAGTGAAGCTGACAGCGCCGCTCCGCTCCGCTCAAGGTGAGGCTTTCGTCTGTGTTTCCATGGCACTCGGATTAGTATGCACAGCCATAAAATAATGTGTTGAGCAGGCAGTGGCTGATGAAGCCTTACCTGGCGTGACAGCGTGGGCCTAATATTCTCTGTCAGTCCCCAGTCCAGCACACGACCGACCACCCACACCTCACACACTCCTCCCCAACCCGCAGCAATTCCAGCTGTAATCTCCATCCACATTATGCAAGATCGTCCTCAGGGCTCAGCTTTAACCAGATAATCACACTGATGATCAGATTGACATTTCAGACACTCTCTCCACTCGTTCCATCAATACAGAAGCCCACTCCGCCATCAGATCCATATAAGACCAGTCACATTATCATTTAGTCCAATTCTCACCTCATTGTGAGATAGTCAGAGATGAGCTGTGCATTCAGAGTCAGGCTGAGATTAACACACATATCATTTGAATGTAATGAAGTCGCTTTTGTAATCCCACTACGGAGTGCTGATAGAGAGAAAGTTCCCTTACTGCCGACTACTCCAAGATTGATAAAAGCTGAACAAAAGGGATGTGTGAGAACAAGATTAAAGCTCGTAGTACAATTTATTTTAAATTGTATGTATACTTTACAATCACAGAGCCCTAGAACATATACTCTGTATACCAGAAATGAAGAAACAAGTCTGGTGCATAGGGTCACCCGTTCGAACACTTCGCACGTATGAATCTCACAAGTCGAGCAAAGGGGAGCAAAGTTTCTCATAATCTTCTTGACGCAGTTATACCTCAGTTTTCCAGTTTTCAATAACAACTCAATGTGTTATCTGTATGTGATTTTCGGGTTGTCTGTTATTAACCTTTTACGGCCACGCAGAGTTTTAATGGCAGAATAAGCGCGCCTGACAGGGCTTTATGTGTTTACATGTGTTAATGTTCACTTCTACCTGTGTATCCCCTGTACCAGAAGTGCTTGTGCTGACCCACATTATCTCTCCCTCGTTCTTTTCTTCAGCTTGTTGGGAGGGCATTTGTGGCTCTCTCTCTGTCCTCCACTCCTCGTTCAGTTTATCAGCCGCGCTTCTCCTCTCACGTTTGGCTACTTTATTGACTTGGGATGGGAGTAAAACATTTTGTCTCAAGAGGAAAATAACACATCGTCGCTGCACTCTGGAGCGGCTGTCACTCATCCGCATGCGGCGCAGAAAAGACATGTGCTCAGTGTGGCTCTGCACCCTGGGCCTGAGCTCGGGCTCGGGCCAAGAATTCAAACTCTGGTGACAGGGGGTCTCTGGAGTAGAGTTTTGACACACACAAACACTGCGATTGCTCTCAGCAGGTTTGTAAGGAATTAAAAAAGAAAAGAAAAATTGTAATAACAATATATATTTTTTTCAAACAAACTAAAACATAAAACAACAAAAACAATACCAACAGGGAACAAATCAGGTAAAATTGTAAGAATTTGGGAAGTTGGAGCATCTAACGAAAAAGAAAGTGAATGCAAATTCAAAATAACGGTCCAATTCAAAATAACGGTTTAGTCCAATACCTTTTTTTAATTAACCGCATATTTTGACATTTAAACCATAATTAGTCAGTCATTCATAAATCATATATATTTTTTTTACTTTCTGAAGAATAATGTTGTAAATTGACAGCTTTATAGAGTAGTTGAATGAACTGTGTCTTTTTGTTCCCTCTGCAGACTGTCCCACATGGCAGCGGATGTTTGTTCTCTGACAGTTGGACAGCTTGTTTTTCATATGCAAACGTCTGAATCAAAGTAGACACATTTCCCCCCCCTCATATGAATCAAACAGATAAGTGACAACAATGATAGACACTTTGTTAAACAAGATGATGGGATGTTTTCGAGCTAATTTTCTGCAATTTTGAACAGACATTAACATATATATAGTGCTGCGTTTGACAAAATCTCAGAAGTGACAGGAGGAACGCAAGGAAGATAATGTGAAGCTTTCCTCTCAAATCCTGGAGGACAGTCGATGAAAATTGTGTTATATTTTGCAACTTCACACAGAAAAAAAAATAAAAATGGACTGGCACATTTTCAACCATGACTTTGAACAGTTTGAATAGTTACCCACGGCAACTCCCACCCTTACAGTTAAGTCGAACCATGGCAGACATACAGAGTAACAGGCTTCATGCTTCTCATCAATTCTTTTTAGTTCTATTATGATGAACCATGACCGACAATCAACATGGTCATTGACAGTTGTTTGCACATGGTTCTCATCCAGCAACATTCCTTAAAGGCAAAAAATGTGTTCTGGGTAGTTGCTTCGTGTTTATTTTAATAAAATAAACACCATAGCACACAAAGGTGCCGGAAAGTGAGTTACTTCCTCTGTCCTTATACTTCCGCCTTCCTGTTTGGCTGGGCTGGACCCGGGTCGTGTTTCGTTCTCTGCAGGGCTAGGTAAAACGATGATCCTTTCAAATGAATTCCTTTAGATTGCCTGTCGCTATTGTAAATTATCTGAAGTTTCACAGTGGGATGCCATTGCCAAAAACAGTCGGCAAGGCACTATAATAGACCAATATTTCTGAACAGTCGGACAGTCTTAAAACTCATGGTAATGGTGGGCCACTTGCCCAGCATTTTCCTAGCACATTGACGGGATATATTATTCCAACAGAAATCTTTCCAATCATATAATTTTGTTGTCCTACATTGAGAAGTATATACTCTCTACTCTATATATGTTCACATTCTTCTGTACAACAAAATTACCTTCCCCTCCCCACTTATTTTTAATGAATTGATTAGAAGAGCTGTGATATAATTCAAACCCATTTTTCTTCAATTAAGACTTGACATTACATTGCCTGGTTAAAAGGCTGATGCAATAAAAATCCTTGGGAGAGACACCAAAAATGTCTACTCTTTGTTTTTAGCCTGATACAATTTGCTTCCCTCTTCAGTGCAGTATATACAAACTTTTCAATAGGCAACTAAAGCCTCGAGGTATTTTCCAAACATACAATTAAGTTATAAGCTACAGGAAATACTGAGACTGCGGTGTCCAAAGTTGTTGAAAAAGTGTGAATAATGCATAATATAATATAATGTTCTCATCGGATATGTCTTATGCTCAGCATCTGATGGCAATACTCCAGCTCCCTGTGCAAAAGTAACAAAATGGTTTAAAATAAATAGTATATCTTCTGTGTTGACATGCTAAGGCGTTATACATTTAGTTGTGAACCGGTATTGACCTGGTTTGGCCCCTGTCTGATCCGCAGTCGTGGTACATCGCTGGGGCCTGTCACAGGAGCTTTTTATCTGTCTGTACAGCCACCCATATGTCGACATGAGCAGAATGTCAGCACTGCCAGCCTATTGACAACACAACCCCACTTCCATTAGCTCTATCTCACTCTCCAGACAGTCTGTGGAGGAATCAGATGGCTCCACGCCAGTGCTGCTCGGGCAAGGCTCAGATCTGCGAGTGTGTGAGCAACAAGTGGGCCTCCATACTCCCAGAGCCATGTGCGCCACCAGCCGTTTCATTCAGTAAACATTAATTATGCAAATAAAAACACTGAGGTATGCTTTGACAAAATACAGGATCAGAAATGGTGTGTGAAACAATGGCTGTGTGTGTGTGTGTGTGTGTGTGTCAATAACAAACATGTCTGGCTAAAAACAATTTTAAAAAGTCTGACACTTATAATTTTATACACTTCAAAACCATTTTTAAAGGGTTTAGTCCAAATAAAAATAAAATTTTAATGACTACAGGCCTGTGGCACTGACGTCTGTAGTCATGAAGTCATTTGAGCGCCTGGTCTTGCCCCACCTAAAGTCCTTCACCTCCTCCCTGCTGGACCCCCTGCAGTTCGCCTACAGAGCCCACAAGTCTGTAAACGACCCCATCAACCTGGCACTCCACTTCATCCTGCAGCATCTGGACTCCCTGGGAACCTACGCCAGGATCCTGGTTGTGGACTTCAGCTCTGCGTTCAACACCATCCTCCTGTCTACAGGAGGGAAGTGGACCAGCTGGTGTCCTGGTGCACCTGGAGTTCAACGCCCAGAAGAGAGTGGAGATGATCATCAGTGGAGATGATCTTCAGGAAAGTCACAGCCCCACAGCCCCCCCTCATCATGACAGACTCCCCCATCACCACCGTGGACTCCTTCCGCTTCCTCTGCACCACCATCACCCAGGACCTCAAGTGGGAGCCCTCCATCAGATCCCTCATCAAGAAGGCCCAGCAGAGGATGTACTTCCTATGGCAGCTAAGGAAAGCCAAGCTGCCAGTGCAGATGATGGTGCAGTTTTACACGGCCATCATTGAGTCCATCCTCACCTCCTCCATCACCGTGTGGTACGCTGGAGGCCAACAGCCAGGACAAACAAGAGACTACAGCGCATTGTGCGTTCTGCTGAGAAGGTGATCAGCTGCAGACTTCCATCTCTGCAGGACCTGTAAGTCTCCAGGGCTCTGGAGCGAGCAGGTCGGATCACAGCTGACCCTTCTCACCCTGGACATGGACTTATTGAGCCACTCCCCTCAGGCAGGAGGCTACGGTCCATCCGGACCAGGACCTCCCGCCACAAGAATAGTTTCTTTCCCTCTGCTGTTGAACACTTCTAAACACCTGCCACTTTAACTGGAACTATTCATCACTCACTGCACTGTCACTTTCTGCACTACAACTGATAATGTAACTGTAATTCTCGTTGTAACTAGTAATGCCTATTTTTATTTTTATTTTATACTAGTAATATACTACAATACTAGTGAATTTTAAATTGTTTCTTTGGACAATCACACTTCATGCTGATTCCATTTTAACATATGAATTTCATACGCTCTTATTCTATCCTGATGAACACATTTTCGGTAGGTTTATTGTGCTGGCTATGTCTGTGGCGCAGAGGTAAAGGCATTTGGCTTGCATTGAAGATACCCAGAAGTACAAACCCTGTATTGAACATGCATGTTTTCGTTTTATCCCCGTAACGCACAGACTCAGGTATGAAAGCACAGACTGCTGTCTTTCATAAATTCAGAACAATCTCCGCTTTTTATGAATAGAAAAAGATAATACCCTGGAGCAGAATCTAAATTTTATGGTTGATGGAATTATGTGAAAAGCACACTGGACACGCAGACGAGAGGAGGATTAAATTTAGGCTTTTTTTGTAGATATACAATGCAGTGACGTGCAGTGAGGTTCATGGCTAGTGAGCACTTTCAGAGTCAGATTTCCCAATGCGAATGAACCAGACAAAGACAATGAGTTGTGCTATATATCTCATTTCAGCATTCTTCACACAAACATGGGACAGATTTTTATTTAAGGTCAAAATTAATTCCAATTGAGCCAAATTCCAGGCTATTTCAAGCCAAAATAAATAAAAGTTTATGTCTAAGCTTTACATTTTTGATAAACTGATTGTAAATAAGAAATAAACGCTCAGAAGCGCCCTCTGCATGAGTCAGGCGTATTGTTTGCCTCATCGAGTGAACTTTTACTGCTGTTTTATAAGGAATCTGCGAGCCTAGACATGTTTCAGAAATACATTTCATACATTATCCAGAATATGGAAGTACAGAGCACATCGTCAGGGTGTTTTATTTGTTATATACAGCGGGCAGCGACACATACATCGCATACAGCCATTATACTGCGCGCCGTGAGGCAGAGCGCGGTGCTGCCTCACGTCCCTCCTCCCTGTATTTGAACCGGAGTTACGAGGCATACGGAAATTCTGATATTCTTAGATGAAAAGAATATTGCTCCTTATTGAATTCAAAGGAAAGGGGTTTATAATACATATGACAAATATTAACATTTATTTTATTTTTAATAACGTTTTTTTCTCCCAAGATTGACAGGTGAACCCCTGCCTCCTGAATGTACGTCACATATACAACGTTTTCGTCTGATGCTTTCTTCTCTGCTGCATGTCATGCATGTTTCATGTCCTTTTATTATGTGAATTGACCTCATGGGTTAAGTGTAAGTGCTATATTCAAAATATTTATAAACATGTGGAGAAATTCTGATCCTGGACTTTCTTAAAATGGCTAAATCAAACATTAGATTTGGCAAATAAAACAATTTTATTGTGGTAATAGAGCTAAAAGGGACAAACTTGGACATTGAAGGGAGTTTTGGCTCATGATTATTAAATGCATCTAGTTTAGGCCAGTCACATGTTGAACGCTGTGTTAATATTGATCGCTCTCAGCTTCCATCGAGCTAAATGCCCCATCCAGTGTTCACACATGTTGTTCGCGCTTTGACACCCGTTCATCTTATTCAAGCTGCTCAATTCGCCCAAAATGCAAAAACGCAGCGCACTTCACGGCTGACATGCCCTGACGTCTGATTACCAGACTTGCAGGCAGTGATAAGCAGATGCCGCCAGCCCCTCAAAATATAAAATGTCCCATCTTTAACTTGTTTTATTCCGGGCCGGCTGGTACGTGGTTGTGGCCTCAGTATGTGCCGTTCTCAGTGTGGACCAGTTTTTACTCATCTTCTTTAAATTAGTTTGTGCTGTCTCTGTGGTTACTAGGCCTTTACAGCCTGGTAACTGGTTGTAAGTTGCAAAGTGGGACTTTTCTAACTTGGGTAACGTTGTACATCTAATGCCCTGAATTTCTTGGTAATAGGGCTGGCACAAAGCTGTGTTAGAACCAACCAAATTTATGGACTTCTTAATGTACTGTTTTGAAGCATGAAAACAGAACTAGTTAATTTAAAATTCTTCACAGCACTTACCTAATGCATTCCCGTATCCTAAAAATTCACCACAATGAGTTTAAAAGCACTTTTCACAAGTCTCTGAGCCCTGCGTGAGTAAAGCTAACAAACATTAGCATGCTAACGGCGCACTTCCCCAGCTTCTCAAAAAAAAAATTAAAGCTCTATAAATAGATTCAGAGAAAGTGCTGTGGTCTCATTTTCACCCAAATAAATGCTTTTACAATATATATGTACAGGGACAAAACAGATTTTGCTTTATTACATGCAAAAACAAATAAAAAATAGGTAAATTAATTAGTTCTGTTTTTCACATTTCAAAACAGTGAAAATCAGTTACAACCCTTTTAACTAAAATATGTCCCACACGAATGTAACACCGAAAAATGCCTCATTCAGTGAAACAAACCTGTATGGGTGCCTTTAATTTCCGTTAAAATTTGTTTATGTTTTTTTTACCCTTCGTTTGGATCGTGTTGGTTTCTTTTATTTAATTTGAAGTTTCTGTTAAAAGCAATATATATACTCTTCACAATCTGACATTTCCTGAGGATTATGGTAATAGAGGCTTATATTCCTAACAACTTAAAATGGAACGCTATTTTAATGTTCTAGCCAAAAATTCCAGCAGCTACCACAAACCTGTTCAGACCTATGTTATTAAGTGTGTAGCTTGCATGTTTCTGTGTGCTTTGGTTAATGTATTTTAATTTCTGTGGGCCTATTTGTTAAGTTGCATGATTTGGTTAATGACGTTCCTAAAATGTTGCTGGTGCTACTGTAAATAGATTATGTGTTTTGTTTTATTGCAAAGGCAGAACATTTTGTTTTTGTTCAAGAAAAAGACTGTGAAGTTAGGACAGAAGTGCAGGAGAGCCTTGAAGTCCGTTTTAACAGCTAATGTACCCGCCAGCGCCCCTCACTTAAGTTGACCGTCAAGTCAGGTGAGGCTTAATGTCTTAGATGTCCGGTTAAAACAAAAAATGTCTTAAGAGTCATTAGACATATCTTAGCAGTGTTACTCTGTGCTTGTTTTCATATGGAGTGAAGAAACATTGCATCCTCCAAACTGTGTTTGTACTCCGCTCATAACCTTCAAAGCTTCTAACTCAGAGCAGAGTAAGTGATGTAAATATTGAGCTAGTTGTACTGAGCATAGCCTGGCGAAAACTGAGGTTAGAGGCGCCTCAGGTTTCTGGACCCACATCCCATGGTGTCCTGTTTTTAAACTGTGGGAATGGAAATAGATAAGTGAATGGGCCGGTCTTGTTTTTGCTTTTTGGTGTTGTGTAACAAACGCAGTTTTACACACAACTTCTTTGTTACTTGGTATAATTATATTATACAAAGTGCAATTTTTTTTCAAAAGTAGAAACTTCAATAGTTTTCTATAATACTTTACTTTTACTGCTACTTGATTATTAATATAGTTTACAGTACAGAACTCTTACTCTGGGTCGGAGTTTTTGTTCCTCTTCCTACTGTTTATCATGAGATTTATTTCTGTTTCTTGCGCCATTACTTCAGATTCCATTATTTAATCCCATTTTTGTGCGGTCTATCCTAAATTACTATTTCATGCAATATTTAATGTTTTGTCCCTCCAATTACATTAACTTAAAATTATAAATCAGATGTTGCAGACAATTACTCACTTACTCACTTAATCATTTCTTTGGACCATTATTTTTTACTTCTACTTGAGAAATATCATTGTAAAATAAGAAAGGACTTTCTTGAGATTTACTGACCCTACCCACCTCGGATCCTTTACATGTCTCATATGCAACTGTAAATCTCGTCTCTGTGTCTCTGTCTCTGTGATCTCTGCTAACACAGAGATTAGCCCTGTCCTAGCTCCTGCTCTAAACTTGGTTTGTTCAGTCTCTGTCTCTGCTCCTTAGGGTGCAGTGTGCTCCCCGGGGTGCTGTGTGTATGGTGCCAGTTCTGAGCAGAGTAAAAGAAGATGCATGGAGCAGAGAGCGGCTGAACAGATCCAAACCACTGAACTCTTCGCTGCATGTCAATGAGGATTACTCTCTGCTGACTCCACATTGTCATCCACATATAAAAGTCCTGCTCCCTTTTCTGAACAACTGTGTAAAATGTTTTATGGTTAAGGAAGGTCAAGATTAAGCTAAAGAAAGCTTTATTGTCAACAGATTTGAAATTTGACAATTAAAAATATTCACATCCACACATCACTCTTAGCTCTACATTTCACTGCTTTTGTAACTGTATTTGAGTTGTAAGTATTTGGATCTCACATAATAAACGTAATGTAAACATAGCTTGGAGGAGGGATTTCAATAATTGTCCAAAAATTCATTTAGTCACATAAACTCCCTTTTATGTGAAAGGTGCACACCAGAGGTTTTTATAATCATCTGCAATTTTAAGTCGCAATACAATGTTTGCATGCAAGTATTTGTGTCACACACGAAGCAAAGCCACACCACACACTTTCTACGCTATTTCAGGAAAGATTTGTTACAAGAGCGCAAGTGTCACATGATCACATGAAGATACGGGGCGGGCATGAGCTATAGTGTATCCTATAGGATCCTATAGAATCCTATAGTGTACCGAAGGCTTTACACCTCCTGCTTGTTTCCATGGAGATGTTATTGCTTTGCCTGGAATGTTTCACAATATGACATTAAACGTATCTATCTTGCCGTGCAGTGGAACATTCCAGGCAAAGCAACTGCATCTCCAAGGAAAGATATGTGGCACACATTTGTCTCTTTGTCTCAAAATACTCCAGCCCAAACGGTGCCCACTGATCCAGGGGAATCTGCGTCTGCGCTTCTCTGACAGTGTAGACCTGTTCTGTCTGAAAAACAAAGTGCTGTGATTCAGGAGCTCCGGTCGTGGATCAGGAGCAGAGTTTGAGAGTGTCCTGGTGGTGAAGCGTGCTATCCGTCACAAAGACTCTTACACTGGATTATATCTCCAGACCGGCTCGGGTCAGTGGAGCTGGGGAAATGGAAGAGAAGGGAAGAACTGCCATGAACTTTGGCCATGTTCAAAATCTGCAGGACACGAAAAGACAGAGTCCATAATCTAACGGTCTTGTTATTCAATCTATTCAGGAAGTCACCACTACCACTATTGTGTGTGGCCCTTTTTCTGGGTGTATGATTTTGCATATGCTGCTGATCACGACAGCAGAGGAGTTATAATCAGAATACAAAGCGGTTTTCAAGCCTCCCAAGCCAGAGAAAGCATTGTTGACTCGGTGCATATAAACATACATTTTACCCATATCAACCTACTTTTATTTTTATTTTTTAACTATATTTCCGCTGAAAGGTTTTTCTCTAATTCTCAATTGAAATGAATGGAATTCCTGCTCAAGGCAACGAACACATGGAAATGCGGGTCAGTCTGAAGTTAAAGTGGGTGGCGCAGAAGAAGGTGAATAAACTGATTATTACACAGGCGATTACTGTAGAAATGTACCAAATAATATACTGTTACAGATATATACTCAAATACTATATTATAATAGGATACATGATCTGTTGAAAACTATAATGTTACCTCCGTACAATGCTAAATGTCACATTCCTGCTGCAGTGTTTGGATGTATTGCTCTTTCCTTGATTGTTCCCTGCAGTGATCCGTGTGAACTGGCAGCAGGTCCTTGATCAGACACTACATAAGCTCACCCGATGCTTTGTTTCTATGCCTTTTGTTTAGCCACCTCTTCATTGGCACAGAACTCAGAACAACTCTCTCTGGGTTTCCGCAGGGCAGTAAAGAAGAACAGGTGGCCCATCGTTCAAGCCTTACAGAACCTGCAGCCCCGCCACTTAACCTTGTGTGGCCAAATGAGAGGAATTGTCAGCAGCTAGCACTGTGGGAAGACAGGAGCATCGCTGAAGGCCACACAACAGCACGACTGGTTCCAGTCTGGTAAAGAGTGTTGCTGCCTTTTGATGAATGTGGCCAATAATCTATGACCAACACGGCTTCAATTGATAAAAATGACCTGTTTTATAATTAGTCATTGGGGTTTTCACTAACAAGGTTCACAGCTATGTCATTGATTGTCACTGGTCAGCTGGTTTACATTATTGTCATCATGTTGACATATGTCCTCTGCCGGTTGGCTACTTTTCTGTGTGGCGTTTGCATGTTCTCTCCATGTCTGGGTGCTTTCTCCACAGACTCTGCTTTGCCCCATCAACTGAAAATAGGAACTAGAGGCTAATAGTTCGGTCACCTATAGTGACAAAACCTTTCAGCTTCCTTTTATATGCAACATTTTTATATGCAACACTTTTCAAAAGATACATATATCAAAAGATATAATATTCAGTCTCAAACAGTTAAATAATAAATTAGCAATGCAACAATTGGAAGTTCTAATTATTCCGAATTGTTATATTATAAGTTTAGTACTAATGATTTTACTCTTTGAGCATATTGAACAGTTCCAACCAAAGCGCTTATGCCGGCAGTGTAAAGGATTATCAGTGGCGTTGTTTCTTCTGTTTGGGATTGTCTCCCTGAAACCTATTGATCTGAACATATGAAAGTCGAACCTTCATGACACCTTTTTGAATGCCAACCCTCCATCCAGTCCTGAGGGGGCCCATGAAGACTGATAATGAAAAGGTCAGATCAAATAGCTGAAGGAGACATGGGGGGATTGTTGAATTATAATCAGAGGTAGAAGTGCACAGTTACTGTGCATTTACTCAAGTCACTTTGTGATAATTGATAATATCTCGGAGTAGTTTTCAGACACCCTTATAACAAGTACCAAGTTTAGCTTGAAAACTGTTTTGGATTTGAACTTTTGTGTTTCTTGCACCTCTGCTTCAGCTATGATTTTGTTTTTCTCATTTTGGTGGTGTATTTTTTGAAAATACCAGATTTTGTTTATTTAATTATTTACTGATTTATAATTTGAACATTATTACATTACATTCAAATCATAAATCAGTATACGTCCAGACAGTTACACTTAGTTGTTTCCTTAAGTACTTTATTTTTGACTTTGACTTGAGTAATATCTTTGAAAACTGCTTTGTACATGAGTGATACAATTTAGTAAAAATATACTTACTTGAAAATATGTTTGGGTTACACTACCACCCACCTCTGAACTTTTGTTTGATTCTTAATTTATTGAACATATTTGAACTAATTGTAGAGCTGGCTTGAGAGAGAGGGTGGTCATCCAGGGGTCCTGCATAGTGGATCGTGAATGATTTGTAAAGAGGGTCACACAGAGAGCAGGACTGACAGCTGCAGCTAATTTACCCACATCAATGAGAAGTGAGATGGAAACTGCCTTTGGATGCTGGTCCAAACAGAACTTGTCAATACAATCCATGAGCCCCATGATATAGAGCCCTGTCCATCAAGCCAGCTCCCACTACTACTACACTATTTATAGTCTTAATATTGCATGAAAAAAAGGCTAGTAGTTCATCCAAATGATCCATGGGTTAGGGTAAGGAATTGATTTTCCCCCAAATGTATTTTCCCCCATGTAAATATCACCTCGTATGGCCCCTACGCATACCAAACCTTCCAATCTTGGAGAATATTTTGACGGATCAAAAGAAATGGTTAATGTTTAATTCTAAGCCTGATTTATTAAAGTTTTAACTCCTAAAAATGAGACAAAATGTGAATGTTTACACCAATGTTCAATTGGATTATAAATATAAATATGTCAACAAAACCAGCAGAAGCAATACATTTTTAAGATTTATATGTGCCAAATATGTGCAATTTTGGCATTTTTTACGGATAGAAAAAAACAACAACGTAATAATAATGAATAATACACTATTTTTAAGTAATTTTGTATGTGAAGTACAAAAAGGGTTTCAAATTGGTATATTATTCTCGCCTTAAAGCACATTTACATTAAGTTGCATTGTTCGTCATTTTAAAACGCATGCAAAATGTAGTATGAAGTATGAAACTATTTTTTTTGCGTTTTAGCCTCGCAATTTAGCACCCTTCTTTGTAAATCTGGTCCTGAATGTGCATGTATTCTTGTTTGAACGCTCATCAAGTCACTCCTCTGTGTTTCCAATGTGTCTACTGTGGCAGTTACATAATACTGACTCATTAAAAAGCCATCACAGATTCGAGCTTTGGATGTGGGTGAAAATCCCTAAATGTGCACCAACATGTGTTTCTATGTAGCAACGGTGGACTCCAAACTGCAGCTCTGATCCGAACAGAACTTCATTTTCCCCTTCAGAGCGCTAATCCAAAATGAGATCTCCAAAAGCACTCGTTAGGCATGTTATTTTACAGCTAAGGCAAATTAGAGACAAATTACTTCACTTATAAATGGGCATCGCAAGGGCTATTCAGATGAGGAAAGCTAAGAAATAATGTGTGGTGTATTTTGTAACGCAAAATATGAGTGAGGAATCCATTTGAGAACAAAAGCTCAAACATTAAGATAACAGTGCCAAATCAGACAGAAGCAGGTCAGTGGCAGGCGCCAAGAGCGGAGACCTGCAGTCAGAGTCCTCACTTCAACAGGTCTATGCAGCACCTGTAGCTGCTATGCTGCAATGGATTTGGCATTTCCTGCTCCTCTCCCTGCTCCTCCTCCCTGCTCCTCCTCCCTGCTCCTCCTCCCTGCTCCTCTCCCTGCTCCTCTTCTCTGCTCCTTCTCCCTGCTCCTCTTCCTGCTCCTCTCCCTTGTCTTCTCCCTACCCCTCTCTGCTCCCCGCTCTTCTCCTCCTCTCTGCTCCTCCCTGCTCCTCTTCTCTGCTCCCTCTCCCTGCTTTCTCTGCTCCCTCTCCCTGCTTCTCTTCCTGCTCCTCTCCCTTGCCTTCTCCCTACCTCTCTCTGCTCCCCTCTATGCTCCCCGCTCTTCTCCTCCTCTCTGCTCCTTCTCCCTGCTCCTCTTCTCTGCTCCTTCTCCCTGCTCCTCTTCCTGCTTCTCTCCCTTGTCTTCTCCCTACCCCTCTTCGCTCCTCCCTTCTTCTCCCTGCTCTTCTCACTGCTCCTCTCTCTGCGTTCAGGGCTGTCTCTGGCACTGCTTCACAGCAGCATTTTGGAAGGATGGGCCCCGTCTCAACACTCCTGGGGCCCATGTGAACTCCTGACCCTCTCCTCTCAGACAGTGTCAGCTCTGCCTGGCACTCTAATCCTTCTGCACAAAGAGTACGTTGTAGAGGAGACCTGCTTATGAACAGGTACAACCTTGGAGCGCCTTCAAAGACAGCAGCTCATCTCATTCTGACAAAGGCCTGAGAGTGCAGCTTATGCCGGAGTGGGCTCCGGTTCAGCCATCTTTGCTTGCCATCTGTTGTAGCTGCTTTATGTTGGCTACATGTTAAGTAAGCCTGTTGAAGCATGGAATGGGCATGAATGCAGTGGAGCCAGTGTGTGCTAATCCCCTGAACACATGGACCAGCCCTGCACCAGCCCTCCACCAGCTCTAATTGATTCTGAAAATGACTGCGAGTACATGTGCTATTAAAAGGCTTGAGTCTGGTGGGGATGTCCCCAAGAGCAGGATCCTGAATCAGTTTACAGCAAGGATGAACTACTATAAAGCTTAAAATGAGGTGCAGTAAACCAGTTACTTGCATTTTAGATTTATCACATTTTCTTGCCAAGCACTTAACAACAGGACCATTTTCATAAAAAGCTGCTCCGTCTGCAATGGCTGTGGAGATTGGCTTAAACAAAGTGACATTTCATCTTTAAGGGTGGGAATTACAACGTGATGCTCTGAAATGTAAAGCATAACAGAAAAGTAGGTCAGGAAAATTCTGTCAAATACAACAGTTATTGGGAGATCCTGCTCTTTCCTCGTACTTCAATAACATCCCATATTCAAGTCTGCGTCAGAGTTTGAACAGAAAGGTAAGCTTTAATCTTCAATGTTTCATGTTTGGTTTTCGTACTTCTGGAGATGCATCGATCTTGTTCTGTTGTTATCTTTTCCTGCATATTTTTCATGTGCACTGGTCTTTTTATCCTTACCCCAGTCATTTTAGTCATGTATCCAGCACACATTTACTTACATGCATAACGCATTCCTGTTGAAGGCGACACACTTTTTCAGCTGGCATCTTTGGGGGTAAGATGTTCGATTTTCCACCCTCTCCTTTGCTCACATCATATATTTATAGAATGTCTTTGAGGGCCGCGGGAAGGCAGAAAACCCGATTATGAAGCTGGCTCTCAGGACCGTCCTTGGTGCCAGACATCCCTTCTGATTAGCCTGTCACTGCTCCTCTCTGCGACATCTCCATTTGTAAACAGAACACTTCCATCTCGCCGCCGCAGATGTAAGCCAGTGCCGAGAATGAAGTCACGATGGTGCATTTAGGCCATCAAACGGGGGCTCGTCTGGGATCTGAGCACTCGCAAACACAAACATCAAAATACACGCAGCGCTTTAGTCACACAAGGTTCTAGGCTTATTCAGCAAAGAGCGACATCCCACTTTGAAAGCTGCTGATTGCACATGAAGGATGCAGGTTGTATAAATGAACCTTTTCAAGTCTTTATTTTGAAGATGATTAGACGGATGCGACGGTGACTTTTGAGCAATCAGGTTGGGATTTTAACCTGAAAAGAACACGCCAGGAGAAGCGGCACTAATTGCAAGTCATGGATACTTTAGTCCATAGATGTCGTTTCAATTTTGAATGGTTCCTGTTCCTGATTCCCTGAGTGATCACATATGTTCGGCAACTTGAGATTTAGATACACATCGCCAGCTCTTTCCTTCACATACGTATACAATGGTGCAACGATGTTTAAGTAAAATAATCAGACTGCATTCACGAAAAAGAAAGTGTGAACTTGAACCTCTGAAATGGAGAACAATGCAATAAAGAGTTAAATGAGGTGTTTGTTGATTGAAGTCATGCTTGAAAGAATTTGCCACGGGACCAAAGCACTAATGAAAGACACAGAGAAAGTAAACCAAATTATTGCAAAATAAATATTGAAACTGATGAAATTTTTTGCAGCAGTTCTGGTGTAATCTCAAAAGCTCCCCCTAAAAATAGCTTGAAAACTAAATTATATTTTGTAAACATTACTTATCAGTATGCATATGATTAGAGCATATCAAATTATTCATGGGTTATTAGGCAAGTCCTTCTCCTTTTGTCTGTTTTATGCTTTTTTGTTTCATCATTGACGACTACATTTACAATATTGTTTGACAGGCACAGTGCTGACAGGTCTGTGAAACATATTATTAAACGCTTGAATTGATAATTGTCTGAGATGCAATGCTGTGACCTTTGTTTGACCCCAGAATGTCTGGTTTCATCGCTCAGATTGGCTGCTCACCTGTCAGAGGACTGCCACACTTCCTGTTGAGCCCCCTCCCACCTACTCTGCAAACACAAGGTGCCAACAGCTCCTCAGCATCTCCGACGGCTCATTCTCACTCCGGGACAGACCTAAATAAGATGTAAATGTGTGCATAAGCAGGTGAAGATTGGCTGGTTGGATTCCTGTCAGACGCCTGTTAACATTCCGTGGCTCCACACAAAACGCTTTTGGCTCAAATCAATTACACATTGTTAGCTCGTGTATCATGCGAAACCCCAGTGTGAGCTGGCTGGTTCTCCGACACTCGGACTGATAATGATTTCTCTCTCCAGACACTCGCACTGGGACCGCCTGCTACGTACAGGTACGTCTCTATGAATTTACATACCAAAGTCAAACGCTAAAGTGAAGAGACTTTCAAAGGGAAAATAAGGAGCAGTTCAGTGGCAATTTAAGGCCCCTGGACTTTCACTCTATGGATGTAATTTATCAAACTTCTGTAAATGACTTAATACCTAGTGGTGCCTTTGTTAAAAGTTCATAGCCAAAATGTGTACCTAAATAAGAGTAACATTAATTCAATAGAATATTACTATAAAGTATCAGTAAGTAGTAGTCCAAGTAGTAAGCGCTGGCACTGGTAAAACGACAGCACAAACTCACATGTGCATCTGACTGAAACAACACTTGGCTTTATTGCCCTTGATTTAGAATGCATAAACATATCATCTGTAAATAGGGCACTCACCTCGCCCCAGCTCTTGATTTATACGTTTTGATCTGAAGAAAATGTCAGAGATGATCCAACATGAAAAGTAGAACCTCCACTATGTGTATGTATATATATATATATATATATATATATATATATATATATATATATATATATATATATATATATATATATATATATATATATATATATATATATATATATATATATATATATATATATACTCTGTGTGTGTGTGTGTGTGTGTGTGTGTATATACATATACACACTGTGTATGTATATACTGTGTGTATGTATATATATATATATATACTGTGTACTGTATGTATATATACTGTGTGTGTATATGTGTGTGTGTGTGTGTGTGTGTGTGTATATATATGTGTATGATTAACTGTCTGGACATGTGATTTAGAAGTTGATTTAATTGACAGATGATTAAATAGGGCATAATAGCTAAATAAAAAAAACAAAAAAATAATTACAATAAAAAATAGACCACAAAAATAAAAAACAAAAAAGCAATTTATATCTGAAGGAGCGGAGCAAGAAACAAATGTTCAAATCATGTAATAAATCAATATAACTTTCTTGTCACTTGTAGGCTTACAGGCATACACTGCCAAATATACTACTTTAATAGCAGAATATGCCGTCCAAAAATGACTAACTTTAAGAAGTTATTGAAGTAAGTGTAACTGAGTACTACCCACTTGTGCTTATTAAAACTTCTGCTTATTAAGCAGCACATTCCAGTTTGACCACAGGTGGGCCTGTTTGTGCTCTGGAGGTGTCACTCAAAGTCTAGTTTTAATGGCACACCTTCAATTTTTCTTCCGTCAAGATCTCAAGAAATAGGCCCGACCCTCTCAAAGCTGGTGGCTAATTGTAGGTCCATGCATTTTGCCCTGCCAGGTGAAGGAAGTGAAGCAGCATTGAGTTTTTTTTCACCAACTTACCCAGGCTTAAACATTAGTCATTCATATTCAATGCGGTATACTGGTTTTTTAATTTCTTTAATTAATCAACCATAAAAGTCTGATCAAATGATGAAGACACAATGTTGAGATGTTTAATATCTTGGTTGTACTTTCAATATTGTGTTGCAGTATCGAGTCATTATCCTGTAACTTAAAAACTGTATGATATATACAGTACAAAAGCATGTTTCAGTCAGTAGCCTGCTCCCACCTGCTCTCATTATATCACATAATAGTCACCATTACTGAACAAGCCTGTAACATCTGAAGGATGCTTGATACGGTCCTATATTTGACCTGGTTTTGTGGTGCTGAGAATGTGGCGCAGGCAGACGGGTGCGTTATGAGGTTTAATAGAGCCACTTTAACCTGTGTGAGTGGGACTTGTTAAACACTTGAACACAAGAGCAGTAATGAATAAATTGCCGGTGGCTACAGTGCTGAAAGGATGTGTGAGAGCTGTAATGTGGCTGTGCTTTGGATAAAAATAACAAATAGCATCAATATTCTGCAGGCTGTTTATTCTGCAACCACAGCCTGTAATACATGTTGTTGTGAATAAATAATAATAGTCTTAATATGTTGTTTCACTGTTATTTTGACCCTGTTAGAAATATTGGATTGATATGGAGTTATTTGTTATAATTATGTGTTTAATTTACACAGTAACTTGCACTTTTTGTTCATCTTAAAAAATTTAATCAGGTTTTATACATTTAGTGAATGTCGGAAAGACAGTAGTGCAGTGGGTACCCTCCAACCAAAACCCAGCGAACCTTCCCCAAGTGTATATTGCTTTTGTTTCACTTCGACAAAGGCATTTGTGTTCTTGCATCGACAAACTTTTAGGCCTCCGATCGTCGTTTGAAAAAAAAATCACATTTGTCACCTTTGAGTCCCCACTTTTAAATCATACAATCCACATAGATATTTTTGTCTACTTTCAAAACTCTCATCTCTTCATCTACTTCTACTCTACACATACATGTATACATTTATCCTATAAGAGTTCCTCTCCTTCGGGACCCTCAAGGGTCGTCAGTTTTTAAACGACAATAAAATCCACAGTATTAATATTTTTTTTCTACTTTCAAAACTCAGATCTCTTCATCTACTTCTACTCTACAAATACATGTGCAGACTTTGTATCTACAATTTTTACATTATAAGGCCATATTTACAACAAAAATACACTCTACTGCTACTGTACTCATAAATGTGCAAATGTCATTAATATGATGCCTATTTCTTAGTTTATAAGACTATATAGCCTTAAACGTACACCTCAAGTGACAATAAAAAGTACAAAAATGATATATTTTCATAATTAAAAGAGTGAAATTGAGCTAAATTTATTAGAGCCTCGTATTTGTCAATAATTACTGTGTTTTGAATGGGAATGATTTATGTACAAACACACTGCATATCTACATTGATTCCATTATAAACACATGTTTTGAATAAAACATTATAATAAGATGGATTCCAATAGAAATATGAACACAAATGTTTTGATTGTGTTTGTCTGAAGGTAAAGAATGCCTAAAGGGGTATTCAGACTGCGGTGTCAAAGCGTACAGTTTACATTCAAAGTCTATGTGTATGCGTGTCCTGGGTGCGTTTTTGCGGCGCGAATCCTGCATTTTGAGCATAAGGCTGCCTTCAAATGTGAAGGCACGAATTTGGATGCAACTTGTGAACGTAGCTTGAGAGTCTAGCACAGACACTGTCACCCTGTGACTGGCCCCTGCATGAACACATTACCCTGCTCAGAGACGAGTGCCAAAACAAGTGAACCTCAAAGATCAACATTTATGTTCTTATTGGCGGTCACCATCAAAGTGTAAATAAAGACTAAGAACTGCCCTGTTCACTTTCATAACTGCCATTTAGTGTTAGAAAATGAGTAGATTCTTTAGTAGAGAGGAGGTTCTTGAGGCTGTTATGTATCTGATTGAAGAAAAGGATTTCAGCAGCCAAGATGAAGAGGCGGTTTAGATCTTAAATTATGAAGAAACAAAAGAAGATCACAGCAATGTGGACAAGGTGTCAGATGAGGAAATTAAAAAGTTGGAGGCCAAGAAGGGGGAGGAGAGTGGTGATGAGGAGAGTGAAGAGAAGGAGGCCAAGGTGAAGAGGAGGCGTAAAGCAAAAAGGTGCAGGAAATAAAGGAGTGCAACAGTGAGGAAGACAATGCGAAGACAAAGAGACAGAGTAGAGTGGAGGATAATGGAGAAAAGGAGAGTGAAGAGTTTGAGACTGAGAGTGAAGAGGAAAATAGTGGAAGAGGATCTTGCAGGCGACGCTTGGAACTCAAGAAACTGTGCCATCATTAAAAACTCATCAGGACAGCCAACTATTCATGCCCCACCTATTCTAATCCAGGGCATCAGGTTTAATCCGAGTTACTTCACCTTGGCTGGGGTGAATGAGCTTGGACGGTATCTCATGTTTGTTCCACCTTTTTGACTCCGCAAAGGTCAGCTTCTTTCTGAGGAGTTTCTCTGCCAGGCGTGTGGAGGTAAAACATTTGTGGCTGGTGATTTTGTAACTTTTCTAGTCCTTAGTCAACTCACAGGTCAGTGGTGTGCCCTGATTGACCTCTGTCCCATGATCTGTCATCTGTCTGGTGTGCACCTTTAGTTTTAAGTTTCATTTTCAGTTCATGCCTAGAGCCCTCATCCTCCTCTTCATCTTGGCTGCTGAGCTCCTCTTCGACCTGCTTTATAACAACCTCAAGCGCCTCCTCTTTACTACAACTACTACAAATTTTCTTACCAAAAGTAGCTGCTGTGAATAGGACCAGAGAAGCTCACCCAAAAAGCATTTGTCCTCACACTTTGATGCATCTAAAAATATCACGTGATGGCCAATAAGAAGATAAATATAATATAAATGCAATATATAATAAACTCAAATAAATTAATGTGTGTGTGTGTATGTGTGTGTGTATATATACACACACACACACAGACACACAGACACACAGACACAGTATATATATATATATATATATATATATATATATATATATATATATATATATATATATATATATATATATATATATATATATATATATATATATATATATATATATATATAGTGGAGGTTCTACTTTTTCATGTTGGATCATTTCTGACATTTCTTTCAGATCAAAACGTATAAATCAAGAGCTGGGGCGAGGTGAGTGCCCTATTTACAGATGATATGTTTATGCATTCTAAATCAAGGGCAATAAAGCCAATTGTTGTTTCAGTCAGATGCACATGTGAGTTTGTGCTGTCGTTTTACCAGTGCCAGCGCGTAGTGCATCTGGCCCCTTTTTCGCATTAAATCTCAGAAGAGCTCGCAGAGATTATTTAAAAACACGTTCTCAGATTATGTGCTCTACATGTGTCGAAATGAAGCAGCCTATGTGCGTCGGGTGACGAGCTCAGTGGGCGCTATATACTGCTGTTCCTCACCCAACTATTAAATGTAGGCTAATAGGCTACATATACATATACATATACATTTGATTGAATGGAGTCTTTCTATGTATTAAAGTTAATTTAAGACAATTATAACAACTTTATAACATGACGGCATAAATAGCCTATGTTTTCCCGCTGCAATCTGTATCCAGCGTGTGTCTAAAGAAAAGACATTTCAGAGCGCATAACAACCAATTTTTTAATTCATGGGAACGATTTGGCTAAATCTTGGGAACAAATTAGCTAAATTATCGGAACGTTTTGGCTTAATCTCCGGGAATGAATGGGAATTCAATGGTAATGTGATGCCACAAATTAGAAATACTTCTGTAGATTTTGGATCCACAACAAAATCCCCTCAGCCTTGGCTGTTATTTTGCCAATCAAACCAATATGAGTGGAATCATAACATGACTTGAGTGTACAGCTATTCTAACTGTGTATACTGTTTGTGATTTGCCTTAAAACCATTGCAGCCTGAACTTGGGGTCCAGTTCTGTGGAAATAATGTGCTCTTTAATGACTTCTTCCTAAAGAGTGCTGCTTCACTGTTTACTTCACCTCAGCTGTAATTAACACAATATGGTTCAATGTCTCCCATCCCTCCGAGAACCAAAGTGAATACACGACTCAGCAGGTGCAAGGCCGTCACCGCTGTTTTGTATGCAAAAACACAATGTATGCCGTAAATCTGCACCACGCACTCTTATTTCCTCTGTGTCCAGGGCACTGAATGTCATACGAGTGTCGTGTGGAAAAATGAATACTGGATTAGCATACAGATATAAAATTGGTGACGGTTCCTGGTCTTCTTGATTCCTCTTGACTTCTTTCAATCAAGAACACACACAAACACAAAAACATGTCTTCATGTAGGGCACATTTTATAAACAAACGGTTTCCAAAATGCTGCACAAACACAAACCAATAAAAAAAATAAAAAAAACACACAAACAACAAAAGGTGTAACAACAACAAACAATAAAACCAGTCAAACCAAAGCAAACAATAAAATAGCAATAAATAAATAAAATAAAAAATGCAAAGTGTAGCACATATAAAATAATTCGGAAAATATTTATATATATAATTTTTTTTTTTTTTTTTTAAATGCATAAATAGAACAATTATATCGAGACCCAATAAATAACATTATTTAACAGGTTTTTTAGTGGCTAGAATGTCTTAATGTTTGAATTAAATAACAGTTTTGTGATGTGTTATTGATGTTTCAAGGAAATAGTATACCATTTTAGTTCTGCACCATGACTGGATGACATTGGTAATGGCTTTGTTTTGCATCGTAATAGTTTTGTTTCTTATGAATGTGTTCTAATCTGGTAAAAATTATATTGAATGCTACATATTTTATGGCATAGGTTTTGACCACAGTATTTTCAGGTGTGGTCCATTTTTATAGCTTTGTTTATTGATGTAGCTCCTACCTCCACACTTTTTGTGTCCATGTCTTTGCCTCTCAGCGCTCTGAGAAGAACAGCCCTCCTGGCAGCCTCTTGTGTTGTGTTATGAACACAGATAGGATTTTGACAGTTGTGATGGATGACTTAACAGCAGGCGCAATGGTGTCTTTGTGGAGCAAGGTCCGCTGGTGATGAAGAGGTCAGGGCAGAGAGCAAATCCGTCTCAGCTTACTTAAATACTGGTGCACACCGTGGCCAAAGATCCTCTGTTTCCCTAGTAATGCCTCTGAAAGCCACCAAATCACACCACCATTCATGCGTCTGGATGTTAAATAACGTTCAAATGTTGAAATTATATTTTATTGACAAGTAAATAAAAATTGACAATTCATTTATTTCATTTTAAAATCTAAAAGTATTCTGCATATCTCAAATATGGTAAAATATGAATATAAAAACTTTTTTCTTTTTTTTTTCCAGGTACCACAATATTGATCTAAAAAAAGTCTGTTTTTTGGGAGAAAATGTTACTCATATTGTGAATTGTGAAATGTTATTTACTGGGAAAATGTCTTACAGTGTAACGGTAACATTAAATTTGTTCTCTGGCATTTGACCCATTCACCTGCTGACTATCCAGGGAACCCTCCTCCAAATCTATTACAACTACAGCTTCTACAACTATGCTCAGTAGTTAACCTGGTTCACGCCAGATTGATTTGTGTCTCACTCTGAATTGAGTTCTTCACATGGATCAATCTGCGAAGACTCTCGCTGAAACGTTAAATAAATACTTGTCACGCTGTTTTGGTTGAAGCGTCAGAACAGCGGAAGAAGCAGAAAAATCGAAATTGTTTTAAATCCAGTGTTCAGAAAAAGCACAGTCCTCTTTCTCATCCGCAAATGAACAAAGTGCCATTGTGTGCACTGTTTAAAAAAAAAAAAAAAAAAAAAAAGTCTGTATTTCTCCTAAAATAGTCTGAAGTTTGGTCATCAGCACTGCCATGTTTGTTTTGGTTCAGGTTGTTTTGACCTCCGCCCAAACCACAATGCTACTCTGTGATTGGTCCCGGTCCCTAAATGACATGTGATTGGCATTGTTGCCCTGTTGACCAGTGGAGATGACTGCAAACGAATCAGCGAGAGCCTAACAAGATGGATTATCAAGAGTTTCTGTTCTCACAAAAATTGAGAGAATGCATCTTGCTGACAAGGTTACTCAGGAGTACCTAAAGGGAATCTTGTATAATATAAATAGTGTGGTTGAAGACCACACTATTGCTGAAATGAATAATTGCTCTCTAGATGGATGTGGACCCTTGCCCCGGCCCTCAGGTTGTGTAGACATCTTTGCGGAATACTATCAGTAAGTTGCTGTACACGAGACATGTTTGTCCATCTTGACTGTTAGCGAGGACCACTCTGCGAGATACAGGAGGCTCTGCCTTTACCATTCTATACAGTGCGTATCCTTGTGCACAGCAATACAGTCATGCAGTGGTAAAGATTGTTCTCTCTGACAAAAACACTTATATGTGAATTTATTTGTCTAGAAATCAAATGAAATCTTGCTGTGGTGTGAAAGCTAACCACTCTCCCATTGTTATGGCTCAGGCTTTGTCTCCCCTTCATGCCTGAAAGAAGAAGAGAAGGAGAAAAGAGTCTAGGGTGGGAGGGACAGGAGCTGTAATTTACGGGCTTTAGAGCCATCCTGAACATAAACCGCACCAACGAAATTTACAAAGAAAAAATTAATTGTACATGTATGGGCCGCACCTGTCAATAAGCCCAGGTGTCCACGTTGTAACATGAGATATTTACACATGAAGATGGTATGATGCGCCATTGTCTTTTGAACCGTGGGTCTCGCGGTGCCGAGTCTAATTAGACAAATCTTTTAGTGAATATGAATTAGATTGTAATAAAAGTTAACAGATCTGAGCTGTCCCTACTGTCCCCTCTGTCCTTGACTACTCTGTGTGAGCTGAGTTACCTGTCTCTATGTCTTCACATCTGGTTCATCCTGAGCTTGTGCTTTGCGAGTGAGTATTAACATGAGATATTTACACAGAAAGATGGTCCACGGTAGTGATGCACGGGTTTTGTTTTGATGCACGGGTCTCATTTCAATGCGGCAGGTTCTAACCTGCAGACCAACCGCCATATAACACATGTCCACGTGTGTCTTTGCGTTTGGGCGCATCTAGTTTCACTTCCTCATTAGACTAATTCCTCAGTGAATGTGTCTGATTGTAATAAAACACACTGCGTTTTGAAGCTTAATATACAGAAAACAAGTCTGAACAGTCCCCTGAACAGTGCTCCCACCGACGTCTTCTTCTACAGTGTGCTAGAGTGCCCTCCAGTGGCCACTAGCCAGTCAAAATTTATAAACTAACCGCACCGTTATATGGGCCTCAGGGTTCAAAGCTTGGCAAAAAAGTAGCAACTTAAAGTCCAAAAATGATGGTCAACGAAAAGACAGAGAGGAAGGGAACGGGTGGTATACTTTAAATTTACCTGGGATCCAGAATACACATTTCTTAATTTTTTTTTGCAAAGAATGAGTCGCTTCAAGCTTTGTCTGCCCTCAAGACAAATTCAAACCATACCATGCAATCAGATGCATTTATTTCACATATAGACACATTATATTATGATAACCTCTCCATCAGAAAGCATTCAGCAGACTTAACACTATTCCATTTACATTTTCAGTCTTTTGCCTCTTCCATATTTGCTCCCGTATTTCATCATACCCCATTCGAGAGTGTCTCTGGTGAATCGTACATTGAATACAAAATCTCTTCTCCTGCCGGGTGCTCCTCGCTGGTGTCACTCCGTTTAACAGCTTGTAGGCACTTTAACTGATGTGCCATTGGATTGTGTTAAACCAGCTCATTCTTCCAGCCTTCACCATCTTTCCTCTTCTAAACCTTTTGGCCGGGTGTCACGCAGAGGCCAGATATTTAAAGAACGGGGGGAGCGTGGTGAAGTGGTGCTCAGGAGAGACGGGGTGGTATAATTCCAGTCGGCAGATGAATGGGATCTTTCAGTCGGCAGCACTGTCAATCCTGGGGCTTTGAAGTGTGCCAGCTTCACAAGGAACCCAAACAAAAAGAGGAGAAGGGTGAGGAGAGAGAGGGTTTACAGGGAGATGGTGATGTCTGTATTCTGCATGTGAAGAGCAGGAAAAAAGAAAAAAAAGATTTGCTACTTCCCTTGACTACACTATTGTCTCTGTGTATGAGGAGCAGAATAGTACATAGTCCCGCCCACCACAAACCCAGCTCTTGTTCAGTCAGTAAATTTCCCATTAAAATACTGTAAAACACGGTCAAATACTTTAATAGGCTGGTGATTTAATTTCAGAAATATATTTTAAATAAAGAGTGGCCATAGTCCATAGTAGATTGCTATAATTTTACATTTAGTCTATTAACTACAGTTGGAAACTTACACATTTTTATTAAATGTCCAAATAGATAGTTTCAGGATAACAACTGATATGATCCCATCAAGCTTTCACATTCTGGGAAAAATAAATTGGAAATAACTTTTTTTTCTCTTCTTTTAAGCCCTGTTGAGATTCAGAATCTCTTTTGCAAGAGAGACCTGGCCAAAGCAGCAGCCAACACAATAAACACAGTACAGAAATTCACAAACTATGACTGGAAGATGCTACCTCAAAAAAACAAGGAACTATCTTGGCTATCAAACATTAAAACGAATGCACCAACATCTTAATTTTGCATACAATTTTGCTGCATTTGCGTTTGTTTAGTGGACACAGTGGTCCTAGATTTGAATCCTGGACTTAAGTTGTATCACTTTGGTTCATGAGGTGGCGCTGTCACAGCATATTAATCAAATGGGAGCAGTCTGTGAGCATATTAGAGAGTGTTGTTCGTGGTGATAAAATAATATTGTGGAAAACAGATGTTGATAAGTGGGCAGAGTTTGAATGTGTAACTCATTTTACACATGATTTGCGAGACGCTCCAGTGAATCCTCTGCTGGGATTAGTCATTACGGCTGTGTGAGGCTGCATCATAAACAACAGCATTCTGACATATGGTTCCGATCAGTCCCATGTGAGTCCAGTTAGCAATATCTGAAGCCTGTCGTGGGCCTGCTTTCTAATGGTGACCAGGCTGAGGTAGATCTTTTGGAGATGTGGATGGAATCAGTATGTGATGTGAGCAGCTCTGTAAAGGCTCTGACGCCACCACAATCACCACACTGTGATTAGTAGCTAATTGGACATAACCAAATAATTGTGAAGTAAAGCAGCACAGTCACAGTGGTGAAAAGAACATCCGCATTTAAAGGAGAGGTATTTATTGTTACTCAGCAGCAGAATGTTATGAAAGGGAAGTATCCCATCAAAGATGTGCGTAATAATAGTTTAAACTTGATTATTACCAGCACAAATTTCAATGTTTTAGTCAATTAAAATGTCTTAGGACAGTTGTAAAAATAATTTTGAATTTTTTTGATCTAAGGTAAAATGAGTGAGCACATTTTTCAGCTTTTGACAGTAATCAGCACAGAGTCAGCTTGTCTCAGGTCCCCCCCCCCCCCCGCCTATCCCTCCTCCAGTGACAGGACGCAGCACAGCTGTCCTGACAGAAATGCAGTGAGGCGGCAAACCACACTGACCGCTACCTCAGGCCCATCCATCATCCAGGCTTGGCTCAATCATTTCGCGCTCTCAAAACCATCCTACATCGTGCAGCATCACTCCCCCAGGCAATCAACAGTGTGAGAGACAATTTAACATCATTATCACTGAGCAATGACACTTGAGAGTGACAAATACATGCTAATACCACATTTCACTTTAGTCAACTGTACATATATGTTTCCACACAGGATTTATCAAAGAACTTTCTCTGCAATTACAAAGGAATAAGTGACTTGAATCCAATGGAATTCCCATTGTGGGTTTTTGGTATGAGTGGCGCACTGTCCTGAGGTCACGCTTCAACATCTTGTCATCTTAAGTCTCTCATTCCTACTTTCCCTTTATTTTTTGGGAAATTGGCTTGCCATTTATTTAGGCTCCTATCTCATAAAAGAGGACGTTTTTAGCCTTTTTTCAGGTCATTAACGTGCACTGTCTTGACCAAATAAACACATAATAAAAACAATAGAAATGATGTTCGACCCAGTAATGACTAAAATACAGTCTGTTAACAGTTTGTTCAGCAGCGACTCTAATTTAAATAATAGCTTATTTTATTCACTTATTTTTGTGGGGCTCGGGTGGCTTGTTTTGGGCTTTTTTCCCCCAAAGGTTGCTTGTTCCCTTCCTTAAAATCTGGCAATATTGTCCCTGTCCCAGCTACTTATCACTGGGACAACCCATGGCATAATGGTGATGCATACACCAAAGTACATGTTCACGCCTGATACTATCCCTTTATATACTGTAGGAAAAAAGCCTGCAGAAGGCTGCACTGTCCGGTGAAAATAGACTTCTAACGGAAAGAATCTGAACCACCACGGCACCACCGCAGTGCTTGGTGGGCGCTGAGCCACACTTGTACTTTTATTGCTTTGGAATTCTTACGGCCACCGGACTGCATTTCCTCCGCGTTCAGTCTGAACCAATAATCATTCACCACAGTGGCATTTTGGTTGAACAATGCTGTTTGAAAATGCCAGACTACACAAAAACAATATATTTATTCCTAGTCTCCAGATGCTATTCAGACATACGTAACCGATCTTTTTTTAAATTTTATTTTTTTGGGTAGCTCTATTGAAAATGCTTTGATCGATTTAGTTGGAAAAATAGGTATACTGCTCATTGATATACTGTATGTTTTAGTCTCATAATAGTTCTCAAATTTTATATATTCTTATATAGACATTAATGCAAGTGAGATTAAATGTTTTGAGACAAGAATCGATATCTTTGTGGTTTAGATATTTTGGACAAACCAATTTGCTTGAGGACGTTCCCTTGACCTTTAGTGTCTAATTAAAATGGAAATTCAAAGAGTTTCTAATTCCAACAAACATGAGACCTTTTAAAGACTTATTAATATGGAACGGGGGCTGGGGAGCATCTTGTTTCCAGACGAAGGTAGAAATGGTTCAAAACAAACGTATGCTCTGAATAAGGCTGCGCGGTCAGGTCACAAAACACATGGACCCACTGTGTCCTTGAGAAAATGATGTCCAAATTATGACAGAATATTAACAGCATGATGTCAGGGTCCCCAGAGAATGTTGTGGCCTTGGCATAAAGCAAACATGAGCTGGTCAGGACGATGGCTGTGTTTAGATTGTCAATGAAACCTGAACAATATTTTGCCACATATACTAGATTGGAAACCTCAGTCATTTCACATGTGCTCTTCTGGAGATTATTTTGTATTTTTTATCTTGAAAATCTGAAATATTAAAAAATCTATTGTCTTGGGTATCAGGCACCAAATGGCTCTGCCCCAATTTATAAAAAAAAGAACCTGTGAAACCAGCATTAGATCTACAACAGGGGAGACTGTGAAGTGCAGTTTAGGAAGTGCACCCAGAATGTGCTCTCTGTGAAGGGCTGCACAAGCAGTCAGGGACTGAACCTTTGTTTCATTTAAGAAACAATTTAGGAATGATTTATCAATTCTCAAAAATGTGAGCATTAGAGAGACACCTATACATTTGAATCTCCACAAGACTGAATGTGTGTGGGTGTGTGTGTGTGTGTGTGTATGAAAGTCGTAGTAGTGCGCACAGTCATAGGCTTTAACTAAATGCGCTTTAGTACTAGATTCTTGTACCTTTATGTAATTTCCATGTTGTCTTAACCTGTATGTGCTTCATACTGTTAGTTTACATTTGTATCTCTTTTTACCTCCTGTTCCCTGTGACTACAGATGGGAATGAGGTTAGAGCTAAATCCGGTGTATTTACAGCATTAGCTGTTCATTAATACATGCTGACCAATTCAAATAAATAAATAAACCAAACAATATATCTCAGCATTGTGTGGTCACACCAAAATGAATTCAAAGTTAGCCTAACAGCCTGATTTTTTATTTTAACCACTTGATTTAGCAGTGACTCAAATGTATTCTGTATAACTGAGCCAGTAGCAGCAGCAGCAGCAGTATAAAAAGCCTTTAGGCATCAAAACCGAGATTTGATTTATGACGTAAGATCCTAAGTTTTACAATATAACAATTTCATATTTTGTTGCACCAATATGGAAAAACATCGTAGTAAATTACATGGAACATGATCTTCTTCATTTCAATACAAAATTACAGTCCTTACCTACTTTAACACTTTTCAAATATGGCAATGTGGTCCGATAATGAGGACAATTTGTGTCCGTGCAATTTCACAAAAATAAATAAATGAACTAAAATTAAGAATTCAAAACCATGTTTACCTATTTTCAAGCCGTGCAAGAGGAGACACCATTGTCTCAACATTGCCACATCCCAAAAGAGGCTGGAATTACTTTGATTGTGTGGTTCAGATTCCAGGCCGGTGACCTCTGAAGACACATGACTTCCAGGTCATTCTGTGGATACAGCTGAGTGACGTTTGACACAGATGTCAGGACATTACAGGAAGGGTCAATGGTCAGTGTGATAAGGACGCAATACTCTGAATATTAAGGACAGTCCTGAGCATTGAAGGTCCCTGTTCTGACAGAGGTGATGTGCGATGATGGACTCTGGTTAAAGGTGTGTTCTGTTATTCTCAATCGAACCATCAATGTACTTTCCATCTTAAATGAACAGATTGTACTATGCAGTCTCCCACATCAACATGCATATGGGTTAACAACAGTGAAGATTAATAAAACCATATGTTATTATTTATTATTGTCCCACTGAGATTCAGCATCTCTTTTAAGGGGAGTCCTGGCCACAGAGGGGAGGGGCCTATTGTACATGTTTTTAGAGGAAGGGGAAACCGGAGCACCCTGAGGAAACCCATGCAGACATGGGAAGAACATGCAAACTCCAAACAGAAAGGCCCCACACCGATATTTATTTATTTAATGAACCTTTATTCAACCAGGTAAGGTCTTTTTCCAGGCTGACCAGGCTGACCTTGGGCAACCTTCTTGTGATGAGGCTTAAGTGATAACCATTACGCCACTGCGTTGCCTATTATTGTTATGTAAGCATTAAACAAGCAGTGTGCTACAGAACACCATGACTTCACAGAGTGCAGTTAAAAATGGAATATCTGACTAGTAACTTTTTAAAATGTATTTTTTATGTTTGAACCCGCTCTATTAACCTGCTCTAACCACATCTTATCCTTCGCTCACACAGCCTTGTGCTGGATCTATCATTTTTAGTAATCTGCAGATAAATCTCCATTTCAACAGCTGTGTGAAAGACGTTTTAGGAGGTGTGCATTGGTCTTCACAATATGTTACTGTTAATGAAATGTAAATGTTCAATATCTCACACATCAACATTTAAATGTGACTTTGAGTGACTTAAAAAAACTGAGACTGGTGCTGCCTTGCTGCCTGGTGATCAGGTGGTTAAGGCAGGGGCTCCTCGTGCAGCCGGCCACAGTGTCGCGAGTTCAAATCCCAACTTCGACATTTACTGCATCTCATCCCTCTTTTCACGCTGTCTTTCATGTCTAATAAAGCCTACGGGCCAAAATCTTAAAAAAACAAAACGAAGGGAATTAAATAAAGGCTAACTTGTTTAAAAGGGTTTTTCTTCTTTTCTACTATTTGGGGCATTGCTGCTGTTTGTGCTGTTATGCTATAGAGGCACAGTGACAGTAGCCCTGAGGAAAGTCGGCATCCAAAACAGCTCCATCTTTGTGTCTGCATGTGGGATGTAAACATGTCACAGAAGCCCTGGATGGAAGCGCGGCTCTGAAGGGGGGTTATATAAGATTGTGGTTCTGACGCTGGCTGCTGCGTACGTGCCCAGAGTTAGCGATGGAGCCACTGGCTGGAGAGGCTAGAGAGGCAGGTTCTGTTGTGATCTTGCTTCCAGATGAAAGGGCCTCACAACGCACCATCTCCTGCTCCAGGCCCACAGCGCGCAACAGCAGCTTCAGTAGATTACAGTGGATTTAGAGCTGATCCCAACACCCTACTACTATGAGGAGGAGAGGCGCGGTCTGGACTCTAGTGTCATGGATATATACGGAATAAAGTTGCAGATGATTAACAAAGAAACAAAGACCTAGATGACCTAGCCATGTAAGATAAACAGAACAATTGTTTCCTTGAACTGTAGCTTCATTTTAAAATAGAACTTCAAGGACAGACTAATTAGTGTAAACAAAACAAGAGTTCATGTCATACACACACAAAAAAGAATAATTACAGCAATCATTTATCTTGCAAGTGTACTGCCTCAGAGATAGCCAGTGGTGTCTTCTCTCCCTACAATGTTCCCCAGCGTGGCATTATATAGCTGTCTGCGAGGAGAGCCCATACTCAACGTAAGAATGAAGGTATTTTAGAGCAATATAAACAACATTGTAATTAAATAAACGCCGGTTGAATGAGTTCTCAATTGTATTCAAAAATAAGGTCTTCTCCATTGGAACATGCAGAAAAGTTAGAGTGCAACATTAAGATTTTTTGTTTCACGAATTAAACATGGGGTGTAAATATAGTTAATTATCCTATATGGAACTGTTGAATGCCTTTTGTCTGTCCCTTTCCTCACTCTGGACTTCACTGCTCCTCTGAACCTCTGACCTTTCGTATTGACGTGGATCAACTGCGACCCCTGCCAACAACAACAACATCTGAGCTCTCACTCGCACATGAGTCGCTATTTTGTCAAAGTGTGCAATTTCCTGACACATAGCACCGTGCCACTCTCCTCTACTCCGCAAATACTGGAACAAGCATGAATTAAACGGGCAGACGGACTCTAATCTGTGGATGTAAAATTGCAAAACATCGACTCGATCCCGATGAACTATTCGGTTTCTACAAATGAGTAACTGCACTTGCGCTCTCAAAACAATATTGTTGAAGACGTATCACCTTTCCAGCTCAATTCTTCCATCTCATTAATGTTGTACTGTCCAACCTTTCTGGTGAAGAGTCCGTCACCTGCTTGTCCCCGTGTTGATGGCATTACTTTACCGAGAATGTTGCACAGTGTGACGTTGAACTGATTTTCTCCATGGAGACAAGCCAGGTTGCGGGCCAAATCTGTGGAGGCACCAGAAAAGTGACATAGTGCATCTCTAACTAGAATTCTAATGAAACAAGAAGAAAAACAGAAGCTCATGAGTTGCAGACCAAGTAACATGAGCTCTGCCAAAAACAGCCAGCTCTCTTTTCAAGACAAAGCAAAAGATCGTATAATAATTAATATCCATTTGGAAAGGCTGGTTCCTGCTGCAGCGAGTGCGCCTAATGGAGACAATAACCCTATAAAAGATAGGTGCATTGGTGCTGACGCGCTGTCCAAATGCTCAATAATATGCTTAAATATGGCCCCAGTTAGACCCTTCCACCACAAACTGATATCTTCATTAGCCCCTGGAAACACATAACACTCCAGCTCATAAGTCAGCGAATGATTCCAGCGTCAACGGATGTGGGGGTCCGGGGTGCTCGTCGACGGCTAATGGATGGAGGTACAGGAGAATGTGTGGATAGCCATTAGTCTGTCTCAGTGTGACCTTTCCAACAGGGACCGAACCAAACATATATGCGCTAACAAGAATCCCGCGCATTCATCTCGAGGGGCTTATAACACACCGCTGCCGTTGTTTATGGTGACCCTTAGTTTATCCGCGCGATGACACTGCTTTGTTGGTTCATTATGGTGAGAGGAGAAAAACTTCATGCTATAGCAGAACTGCGTTGGATTAATATTCAGATGTGCGCGTACAGGATGCGCAACTCAGATTCAGGCCAGCAGTTAGTGCACTGTACATTAATAATTCACACAAGGAACACTGCGAAGGCCAGCTTTACACCCAAACCAGAGGATCGCTTTGATGCTACTGACAAGATGAGTTTTCCAAGTTCAGAACTGTTCAGAGGGTTTTGTAGAATTACTGTATTGCAATTGTATCATCCTCATCAAAAATGAATATTGAATAAAGTTTATTGATGTTATTCAAGTGTGCTTTCCTGCAAATACTGAGCCTATCCACGTAATTCCAAACAATATTTTATGAGAATCACAAAAAACTAAGAATACGTGCTGCCCGGTGAGTTCACGTTTTACTGCATGCCCTCCCTTCTCTCTCATCGCCTTTCATACCAAACTGTCCTGTCGAGTAAAGGCTACGGGCCAACAAATCCTTAAAAAATAATTAAATAAAAAATAAAAGATTACAGTGGGAAAACCAATCTTTTATTCCTACCTACAAGAGTGCTAAAATTGCAGACTTGATACATTTTAGAACAGAACTGTAAAAGCAAGACATAAATTACTCCCTTTTCATCTCCAAAGATTGTTCTCAGATTGAGAAAGACAATTTTGCATTTTATTTCAAAATGGAGTGTGTAATAACTACAAAAAGAGCTTTTGGTGCATAAAATCAGTGGTGTTTGCTCGAGAAAATTAAGCAAAGTATGATTCATCAGTTCAAAAAGAAAAAGGCATGTTTTGACCATGATTTCAGAACACTGAACCAATGTATTTAATATAAAAACAATGTTGTGTAACTGCTATGGATTTTGGTGATGGTCCACATTATGAAATAAAGTTACTGGATGAAATGGGTTTTAAATATTTATTGACCAAAGTGGAAAAAGGCACAAGACGGGAAAAAAAAAAAAAAGGAAATGAATCCCCTCTGAGCCAACTGTGGCTTTGTGTCCCAATCAGTTTTTGAAAAGTTTCTCAGTCGTCTTTGACAGAACAAATAAAGACATTCAGTTGCCAAATATTTGCATAACATGGAATTGCACTGGATCTTTCTCATTGGTTGTGGTTTGCCTCCCTCGTCGCCCATTTCATCATCAGCTCAGACTAGAGCGCAGACTAAAACTGAAATACTCTGACGCTCCAAAATGTGCTGTGACAAATGTATCCTATTGGAATGAACAATGTGTGACAAAAACAATTGCTCGATATTTCTTTGATGAACTCAATTGTGGCCTAATTTGCACACAGGGCCATTAGGCGCTTGAAAAGGGCGTGTAGTGAGTGTTGATAAAAGGCCCTGACATATTCTCATATCAGAAGAGGGAGAAAAACTGTTGTGTTAACAAATGAAGCAAGCTCATTAGCGCCGTCGGATCAAAGAGCCGCACAAACTGAGAGAGAGCGAGAAAGGGACTGACTGCAGGGAGCACAGCCCACAAGATCCAATCATTTAACCAGCATGACTTTGTTTCCCTCTCAGTCAACTGTACCTGTGCTCTCCAACTCTGATTGATGCAGGACAGCTGATTCATTTTAAATTACATGTTTCACTTTTTGAAAAAGCGATGCAAAATTTCAGAGTGACTTTCCTGATTGAATAAATAATAAATAAAAAACTCTTTTGAATATGCTACAATTTGCTTTCAGGACATCTTAACATTGGTGTTCACATTGTACATCATTAGCATCATAGCATATTTGTAAGCTTTCAACGTTTTTGGGAATATGGAAAACATTCTCAATTGAGAATTCTTTTTTTTGTGCATTTTTCCTCAAAATGCTGGACTTCTGGTGGTCCCTGAAAGCACATAAGGAGGTAGAGCGTTTAGCTACCAACCTCCTGTGTAATAAAGTATCCTCAATTAAAAGCTTTAAATGTTCCTCTTTGAAATAGGTTATGGGTAGGCATAAAATAAAACCCACAGTTTTAGTTACGCTGCCCTGTGAGACGGTAAGAAGGGAATTTCATGTAGGCAAGCAGACTTAGGGTGGTCATCAATATTTAGTTGAGAACAATAAATAAAGCCATTTCTTTTAACAGATTGCAATGCAATTTGGTTGGTTATTATTTTTCACTGGCATGATAAATACATATAATTGCAAAAGATATAGTTTTGGAGTGAAACAAGCCGAGACCTAGATTTTATAAAAAGGCCTGTATTTGACACACAGGTGTGTAATGCTCTTGCAACACAAAACACACACATATGAAGAGACACAATAACAGTGCACTGGTCAGTCAGATGCACTGATAATGAAGCTTCATGTGCCACAAACGTCACCTTTACAAACAACACCATGTTAAACCAGCCATGATAGAGCTCAACTGTCACGCCCCGAAACAAATCACATCCACATCTTTCCAGAAGAAACGTCCTGAAGCAGAGTTGGTCCAAAACATGTGACTACATGTGTGCAAATGTACGCAGACAACACTGTTGTCTATGTACATGGAAAGAACAAGGAAGAAGCCGTGAAAAAACTATTATGGTACATATATCTAAAATGAAATCCTCTCTGCATTTAAATGTAAAAAAACTAGAATGCATGTTCTTCACAAAACGAACCTCAAATTCACTGAATCCTGATGTTGCAGGTGAGAAGATTAATACAGCGAGTCAATATAAACATTTGGGAATTGTTCAAGATTCTAATCTTGCATTTAAGGAACATGCAAAGAAAGTTAAACAGTGAAGCTAAATTTAGCAAATGTTATATTTATCATGCACAGTCTGAATCAATAAACTGCCAAACTCATTTTTTCACGCCGTGATCTAATCTATTGTGCCTCCAGCTGGTCACTGGGCTGTAAAACAACACAAAAGCCATTCCATTCTGTTTACAAACAGGCTCTAAAAGTCCTGGACATGAAACCTTTCCACCATCATCATTGCAGTATTTTGGTTAAATATAAACTAATGGTATAATCCTTCATTCGTCCAGGAGTGTTCCATTGTAGAAAAAAAAACAGCTGTATCATCTGGACTCTGTTCTTAGAAAAACAAAACGTTTCTCTGAATAACGGAGGTCCCGCCTGGTGGGCAGGGCTTACACAAAGTAGGATATAAAAGCTGAGTTCCCAGACTCGATTCGCAGATTGAGAATGACTCTTGGATGAGAGTCGAAACGTCAAAACTAGAGTCGAAATGAGTCCAGTTAAATATGAACTGTTACATTGGGAAAACTTTAATGATGCTAACCTGTTTTTTAGAAGTCCTTCATGGGCTGGCCCCACCACCACTTTGTTTAGTCAAAGTAGCTGACACTCGCTACACACAGATATTTCACAAATGTTGAAATCATGGTTACTTGAGAATCAAGCCAGTGACCATAGTAATAGTTATTTTTACAAACCTTAATTGTAATGTTTATGCAAATGTGTGTTTTGTATACTGCTGGCATTTTACACCTTGCCTGGGACTACCGTGGGGAACTACCTGTTCAGCCAATACTGGCTCATTTAAAGAAATGTTCATTCATGTGCATTGTCCCAGTTCAAATAAACTAATTATAAATAAATCAAATGTACACAAGGGCCAGTCCATGAAGCGCTTTAAAAACATACAAAATAAAGTCTAAAATAAGTGGAGTTACGCAAGGAGTCTCTTTTACCCGGACACCGCAGCAGTCTGGAGCAGTGTTCCGGTAATTAGACGAGTGTTCTCGCATGAACCCACGTGACTCTGCACTGCAGGTTTGTGCGAGAATTATTCTTGTTATAATGAGGCTTCAACGAGCCCACTCGAATTACATGCCGAACTCACCTTGCATAACGTGTGCACAGGAAATAGGAGTTTTTTGTTGCTGTAAAAATCCTCCTAATTTGTATTAACTGCCCTTTATTCAACCAAGAAAGTCCCACTAAGACCCACTCCCTGTCTTTTTCAGGAGAGCCCCGGCCCAGATGAGAAGAACCTATTGTACATGTTTTTTGTGGTCGGAGAAACCGGCGCACCCA
The DNA here is from genome assembly GCA_015082035.1 of Chaenogobius annularis. Lineage (NCBI taxonomy): Eukaryota > Metazoa > Chordata > Actinopteri > Gobiiformes > Gobiidae > Chaenogobius > Chaenogobius annularis. The sequence continues at coordinate 1,253,197 of BJKM01000114.1, forward strand.
GAGGAAACCTAAGCAGACAAAAGGAGAACATGCAAATTCCAAACAGAAAGGCTCCACGTGGGATCGATTCCCGATTGAGTGAGAATAGAGCCAATACAGATGCAGCAGTGTCTGGAGAGGAAAATGAGACACAAAACTCAATTTTCCGGAAAACAATACATGGATAGGCACTATGTAACTGCAAATAATGTAAGAGTGAATAAAAGTGAAAGCAGCTCAATCCCCATTTCTTTGTGAAGCAGTTTTATTCAGATTAGAAACTGCAACATTGAGGCAGCTTGAGCACTGGCTCTGCTTCTGACTACTTTTCCTATCAACAATATTTCATATTTTAGTTCGCTTGTAGTGTGTTCATTACTGTTCCCATCTTTTTCTCCTTCTTCTACTGGTTCTGTTTCAGTCATAGGCCAACCGGTAGAACTGGATGCTCCTCAGCTGCCTGAAGAAACGGTCTCTACTCCAGATGAATGGCTCTCTAACTGCCGAACAGTTCTTCATCTGCCTCAAATAACCGGCTCTCCTCCTGAGTGGTACCAGCTCAACAGTCATCTGCAAATTGAGGTCCGTCCCCCTGCCCGTCCGAAGGAGTCGGATCTCTCCTTCACTGTGAAACTCTTCGAGGTTTCTACTTCATCCCAAAGAGCTTTTGTAGTTTTTCCTTGCCGAGAAGAAGGGTCTAAGGACAGGGGACGCTGGGACATTTGTCTAAGGACAGGGGACACTGGGACATTTGTCTAAGGACAGGGGACACTGGGACATTTGTCTAAGGACAGGGGACGCTGGGACATTTGTCTAAGGACAGGGGACGCTGGGACATTTGTCTAAGGACAGGGGACGCTGGGACATTGCTAAATTCATATGGACATTGCTAAATTCCTAAAACAATGTTCAATCTGTTTTCATTGTTGACCTTCAAGGCAACTGCTATTGTGATTTCGGGCGGATTTGAAATGAATATAAATGGTTAATACCGCCTGAACACGTGGTCTTGCGAGAGCAGCTTTAAAAGACTCTTCATGTGCACTATTCCTGCACAACACCCAACACGGCAGTCGCTCCAGGTGCAGTCTGAGCAAGGTGTTAGACTTTATCCACGCTTCTGAAGAACCTCTGATGGGATCAGAATGTGGAAAGTATTTTGTATAACTTGTATCAAGTTAAACGAACAAGAAACATGGTTAATGGCAAAAAAAAAAGTAAATTCAATTGAACCCGATAAAAGTGAGCTTTAGATCTTGTGAAACATCCTCTAACAAGAATCACTGTACTTGTATATAATTTTAAATCATAAGTGTTACATAATCATTAATAAGACCCCTCCAAAGCCTATAACGCTCAGCTCACACACACCCCTCTGCTCCTCCACCCCTCTGCTCCTCCACCCCTCAGCTCCTCTACCCCTCTGCTCCTCCACCCCTCTGCTCCTCCTCACCCCTTGCTGTCCGCTCCACCCCTCTGCTCCTCCACCCCTCAGCTCCTCTACCCCTCCAGCTCCTCCACCCCTCATCTCACACAACCTCTCAGCTCCCTCCACCCCTCTGCTCCTCCACCCTCAGCCCTCCACCCCTCAGCTCCTCCACCCCCCAGCTCCTCCACCCCTCTGCTCTCCACCCCTCAGCTCACACACACCCTCAGCTCTCCACCCTCTGCTCGTCTCACCCCTCTGCTCCCTCCACCCTCAGCCCTCCACCCCTCATGCCCTCCTCTACCCCGCTGCTCCTCCACCCCTCAGCTCCTCCCACCCTCAGCTCCTCCCACCCCTCAGCTCCTCCACCCCTCTGCTCCTCCACCCTCAGCTCCTCACCCCTCAGTCTCACACACACCCTCAGCTCCTCCACCCCTCTGCTCCTCCACCCCTCAGCCTCCTCCACCCCTCAGCTCCTCCACCCTCAGCTCACACACACCACCCTCAGCTCCTCCACCCCTCTGCTCCTCCACCCCTCAGCTACCTCACCACCCCTCAGCTCCTCCACCCCTCAGCTCCTCCACCCCTCAGCTCACACAACCCCTCCAGCTCCTCCACCCCCTCTGCCCTCCACCCCTCAGCTTCCCTCCACCCCTCAGCTCCTCCACCCCTTGCTCCTCTCCACCCCTCTGCTCCTCCAACCCCTCAGCCTCCTCCAACCCTCAGCTCACACACACCCCTCAGCTCCCTTCCCCCCTCTAGCTCCTCCACCCCTCAGCTCACACACACCCCTCAGCTCCTCCACCTCAGCTCCTCCACCCCTCAGCTACACACACCCCTCAGCTACCCTCGTCCACCCTCAGCTCCTCCACCCCTACAGCTCTAAACACACAACCCCCTTCAAGCTCCTCCACCCCTCAGCTCCTCCACCCCTCAGCTCCTCCACCCCTCAGCTCCTCCACCCCTCTGCTCCTCTACCCCTCTGCTCCTCCACCCTTCAGCTCCTCCACCCCTCCAGCGCTGCTCCACAGGTCTGCCTCTGCTCAGGGACAAGTTAAAAGCAGTCAGCCTCATTTACACTCCGGCCCTCGAACCCCACTGGCCAACACTTTCATGGTGACACTGATCTGCATTTCAGAACCACAACAGTCTCACGTTCCAAACCAGGACCGACACAAGCCATTTGGGGAGATGTGCAGTGGGCTAGTGGGGTGCTGACAGGGAGGCCCCCTATCTCCGGTCACCTTCTAAAACGGCACTGCTGTTTCCGTTTAGCAATGCAAAGCTGACCAATGCAGCACATGTGCGAACACAAAGAACACACAGCCCGAAGTCTGCTCCAATAAGCTTCTGTCTGTGGGAAAATAAAGCAACGTGTAGTCACCGACTCGAAATGGAAGTTATTCTAACAAAGTGCACAGTTTATACTCTGGGATGTCTTCTGTACAAAACTTGAAGTGTGCCATTCTCGGTGGGTTTGAAGAATGAACAAAAAAGGAACCCGATTTCAAAAGCATTAGTAGAAGACTTCATGAGGGATTCAAACCCTGGTGGATGCATTTTCTAAGGACACATCTACATTTACTGTATATCTGAGGTATGAAAAAACAGATTTATTTACAATCGACGATACTTTTCCTGTAATATGAGTACTTTTACTTGCCAAGTTTAAGATTCATAATTTGCAATCCACAGCAGCTTAGACTTTTCTGGCTTGACTCATCGCATAAAGACCGATAAGGAGTCAAAGTAAAACAGACAAACTTACCAAGTGGGTTTCCTCTTCTGAGTGACTAGCGGGGTGTTTTTTTTGTGTAGTGTAACATTATTTGCAATTTGTCCAATGGAGAAAAAAGAGTGTTATCTTTTAAAAGGCCTGACATCTGTGAGGCCTAATGTTTATGAAGTGGTGTTGATAAATGCTATTCTGAACTTGTAGCACTTGTCCTAAACAACTGATAAGTTGTGCAGGTTCTTCACAGTCCCGGCGTCATCTCCGCCACATTCTTCGGGCTTAATTCTTCAAAGCACCCCATTTTCTTCATACAATTTTAAACAACAGCTTGTCAAAGATGGTGACGTCATTGTTTTTGTGTCTCTCATGGAGTCTGGTTGTCATCATTAAGTTGGCTATATATTCTAGTGGATGTTGACTCCCTGTGCTTGGACTTCTATTGGAATGCACAGCTCCTCTCCGTCAGTAGAGTTGTGATAGCGGTAAACGGTATGACAGATAGCGCATGTGTGGGTCAGCTCTCCCGATCAGAGCGGCTCCGTCAGGAGATTAGCCTGTCCACATCCTGATAATGTCAGACATGACTACACAGTAGCCCCGCGTTAAACTTATGGACTGTGTCGGCGCCGCAGTACTGAAGCTGAACATTTGGGGACGTGTGCATCAATTGTAGCTCATAATAAAAATATAAACTTCTGGTGATATTCAGTGACTAAACAGTGCAATTTCCTATTAATATTTAATTTATTTTATAATTACAGCAGCTATAATTGTTGACATGGAAAAATCTGTGCTTCAACATTTTTTATTTACCAAACTAAATGGCAACAAAGGATTGACAACATATTTTACTATTTCTATTGGTTAAAACTGCAAGACAGCGACTCAAATCAGGCAATGACTTTCTTTTTGCCAGACTTGGCTCCAAGCTGCATAGTCCTCCATGTGACCTCTTTCTGACCCCGGCATAACCTCTGCATCACCTTTGTGCGACCTCTGACCCCTTGGCTCTCTGGACTGTCCTGATTTAGTGACTCCAGCTTGGTCCTGGTCTCAGAAGTGTTTGTTTAGGACATGATTTACTCTGTGTGAGCAGATCTGCCGTCACACTATCTGCTCCTCAGTCGGCCTGTTCTCTATCTGCGCCACTGGGACACACATGCTCCTCATCTCTTTCATTTCTACTGATCATTGGCTTGCAATAGATGACTTAATTTTATCCAAGAAATAGTCAGCAAAATAAAAACACTACAAGATTTTCTCCAACAGCAAATGCAAATTTCTTAAAAGAAGCATAGATAAGATGGGGCAATGGTTAAGACAATATTGGGTTTCAAGTTTGTTTCCTATAACAAAAGAGATGTTCATGTGTCTGCCGCTGTTGAAAATCTATTGTTGATGTGAAATGCTAGATCCTTCAGTCTGCGAAAGCAGACCCAGCTAAACGCCTTAGTGAATGTGTTGTGTGCACACAGTTTACCACATTTCATCAATCTAAATCATGCACATTAAATCCTTCAGCTAAGGTTGTCCAGCTCCAGATCTGGAGATGGGTACCTGGGCACTGCACTGTGGCTCTGGTTTGCTCCAGCATCATGGGACGATGAGCAACTGTGGGTGGTAGTAGCTCAGTGGTAGAGTGCTTGTCTTTTGATCCGAAGGTCGGCGGTTCAAATTTGGCAGGTGAATACTGCCGTTGTGTCCTTGGGCAAGACTGCCCAAGGACACATGTACTGTGCTAATAACTGCCTTGCAGTTATTTGACCAGGTCACTTAACCTGCCTTACCCCCATTGTCTGCGTACATCTGGTGTGTGAAGGGGATCATCCTTGATGTGAAGTGCTTGGAATGCAGAGTACAAATGCATCTATTGAAGTCAATAAAGTATATCTTAACCTTTCTGATTCCAATGACTTTGTTTACATTTTTAGTGAATGGGATGCTATTTTTGGTCAAAACGTTGTAAAAAGGACACACACATGGTCTCACTCACCTTTCCTCCCACGCACCCATCACGTGTGCAGAGTCCACCCAGAAACAAGATGATTAAATAGAAAAATGAATCCTGTTTCCAACTCAAACAGCAGTACATGTTTAAAGGTGCACTACATGACATTTCTGGTGGAGGATCTACCACTTGATTGTTTCTGTGGATATGTAATTGATTTGCCAATAATGTTCCAAAGTGTGGCATGAAATATATTGATCTCCACGAATACATGCACCACCAGTCCAAGTTATGCAGGTCAGCTCTTTTATAAAAGAGTGTGTCAAGTTGTACTTGAAAGAGTGCGTACGGCTAAGAACAACATTTACAACAACGGCCGCAAAAAAAAACAAAAAAAGATGTTTCATGAAAATCTGCGCTGCACACCTGTATGCAGCTCCCTCTTCCTAAATCCCAACCCACATGACGTCTGTGCTGCGCCAATTCCACAGCAGTTTACGCCCTGTGCCCACCCTGTGCCCGCCCTAATAATAACCTAATTAACATACTCTATTTACCATATTCATAAGGGTGAGACGCGGTGCCACATTTATTTGATATATCATGCTTTTATTATTGTTCATTGTTGCATGTTGCACCAAATCACCAAAGCAAGTTCCTAGCCTGTGACTTTTGTTCACTGACAATGACAATAAACCTTTTCTGATTCTGATTCTGATTCTGATTCACAGACCGGACGAGAAAAGGAGGAAGAAGAGGAAATTCTCCGAGATGGAGGTGGAGGCGCTTATCGGCGAGGTCTTTAAATAGACACCTTCAGAAGGCTCTGCTCTGCTGCTCATCTGAGGGCGCATAGCAACGCAGCCTGTAGCGGCGTATTAAAAGGAAATAAACAAAAACTCGAGACCCACGCTCAATTTTATGGCCAATGGAAACAAGACTTCTCCCTTGTATCAGTAATCTGTCATCATATGGGCCGGACTGTGCTGAATGTGTGCGGATCAGACTGTAGCATGCACTGCCCTGCGTAATAACCCTCTGTGTGCAAAGTGAGCAATCTAAACCTTAATCATACGAAAATAATGTAACTGTAAACAGACTGAACAACGGCTCTTAACGACGCTAAACAAGGAGCACGGCCCTCGAGAGTCCCGTGCGTCAGGTGAGTGTGCAGGGAGGGTCTGCGACACTGAGGGAGGGCATCGGAGTCGGGTGAGGGCGCAGGGAGGGTCTGCGACACTGAGGGAGGGCATCGGAGTCGGGTAAGGCCGGCGAGGGTCTGCGACACTGAGGGAGGGCATCGGAGTCGGTGAGGGCGCAGGGAGGGTCTGCGACACTGAGGGGAGGGCATCGGAGTGCGGGTGAGGGCGCAGGGAGGTCTGCGACACTGAGGGAGGGCATCGGAGTCGGGTGGGGCAGGAGGGTCTCGACACTGAGGGAGGCATCGGAGTCGGGTGAGGGCGCAGGGAGGGTCTGCGACACTGAGGGAGGGCATCGGAGTCGGGTGAGGGCGCAGGGAGGGTCTGCGACACTGAGGGAGGGCATCGGAGTCGGGTGAGGCGCAGGGAGGGTCTGCGACACTGAGGGAGGGCATCGGAGTCGGTGAGGGCGCAGGGAGGGTCTGCGACACTGAGGAGGGCATCGGAGTCGGGTGAGCGGGCAGGGAGGGTCTGCGACACTGAGGGAGGGCATCGGAGTCGGGTGAGGGCGCAGGGAGGGTCTGCGGACACTGAGGGAGGGCATCGGAGTCGGTGAGGGCGCAGGGAGGGTCTGCGACACAGCGGACGGGCACGGAGTCGGGTTGAGGCACTCGGTGAGGGCGCAGGGAGGGTCTGCGACACTGAGGGAGGGCATCGGAGTCGGGTGAGGGCGCATGGAGGGTCTGCGACACTGAGGGAGGGCATCGGAGTCAGGTGAGGGCGCATGGAGGGTCTGAGACACTGAGGGAGGGCATCGCAGTCGGGTGAGTGCGCAGGGAAGATCATATTTTTTACTCTTGGTTTTACTGAAACTTTTTTGACCAACTTGCCATGTGTGTCGCTGTTTCACCTATGCGCACTTATTCCCAAACTTTGCACACCTCCCACGCAAGCTCAAGCGTTTGCGTGGAAGTCCGCCCATTTTCACGTCAAGGTCTTTTTTTTAGCTCTAATTAACCAAATGCGGGATAGTTCAGTTTAACTCCATTACAACGACAAGTTATGCAGGTGCACTTCTAATACAGAGTCATCTTAAAACAGTTTCGATCTCACTGCCCTTGACACAAATCCCACATGTGCACGGTAAACTCCTTTTGACTGGTAACACGATGCCAACACATGCTACTACAATTGTCAAACTCAATGATCTGTAATAATAGTAAAAGCGAGTGCCAGGATACAAGCTGCATGAATAAAAGCATGTGGAGTGTGTCTGTTAGCAATTAGCCTGCTCTGACTCCCAAATACCGACCAAGGACGTCCACTCCTCTCACACCGCCATCTGAATGCGCTGCGAATGTGGTACTCCACGACTTTAACCTAAGGGCCAAAACGCACAAGGATAAATTCTTAACCAGCCGTGTGAATTGGAAAGCGTTACAGTTGTGCTGGCTGGACACAGACAAGGTGATGTAGTCGCTTTGACAAATCACTTAGTCCTCGCTTGCACAAAGGTTAATTCTGTCCTTCCAGAAAGCAATATTTTGGCAATGTTGTATTTGTTCAGAAGTCTGGAGGATTACTCAAAAGGAAATGGCCATGAAAAGTCAATATGTGCCAAGGAAGAAAATAATGATAGGATTCGCCTGTGAACTAGATGTATTGTGGTTGGAGCCCGGGTAATGTATTTGTGTGAGAAGGGACGGGGCGGGTCGGTAATTTGTTTGTGGATCTGTTTTACATGGAAGAAATGCTTTTTATTGGAATATGGATAATGTAAATAATAATAATAATAATAATAATAATACAGTTTTGAACAAAGAGGTATAGCATGAATTGAAAGACAAAGTATTACCTAAAAGTAAACCAAGCTGACATGACTGTAAATGTAGATGATAAGAATACTGAGAATATTCTAATTTTGCATATCGGCGAAATAAATTTTGTGTCATTGTGCTTTTTTTGATATAGCTCACACCTCTATCCAATCTGAAAGGCTGCGCGTATATTTATATATCATCAAGCTGCACCAGAGACGTCAAAGATGCTTCTGCAATGTGAGTCTGTGGATCTACACGTCGTTTAAACACCAAACTCTTACATATTCAACGGTGGTCAAATAAAGTAGACTTTAAAACTCGACAAAACTCAACAATGCTTTGCCTGAAGCAATAACAAGCCGTGTTTGCATTAATTAGGCCACTTACCTTCAAAGTTTTCACTATTTGCACGCCATGTCTTAAGTTGTCTTTGTAAAATAGATTTTTGACGTTGTTAATCTTACAGTTCACTGGGATAGCCACCAGTTTGCACATGGTTCTAAATCAACGTCTCTGGAGAAAGTTGTGCTGGCTGTTGCTTCCTTATGTCATCCAACAACATTTATTTAAAAAAAAATAGAGAGAACATTATTCAGTCGATTTATTATCCACAAATAAATGCTTTTACAATACTCTGTGTCCATGCGGGGAAAGAGATGCTTTCCAGAACCCAAAGAAATAAAAGGGCCTTCAACTTCAGTAACAGGCAAAAACTAATAGCAGCTGTAAACACTCTGCCGCGTTACACTGGTCATTCACTCATCTGACGTGTGTGTTGTATTGACGACCAGAGCTGACCCTGTCTAGACCCCCAGCCCAGTGGTCACATGACACGTATGTTTGTATTCTGTGGTGATGCAAAGCTTTTTTCGATATTGGCATGTTGCTGTTTAAATAGGTCGAGCGCTGCGTTAACAGGCAGCAGATGTGTTCTGGGAATCCCCTGATCTGGCCTCGGAGGAAAGACAATCGAACTGGGCCTGGGTTTGAGTTCATAGGAACGCTCGGGACAGCACATGTCTCCACACTTTATTTCCAGGGTAAAAAAAACGGTTTATTTATTCATTGTTAATGTTAATTGTTAATTAAGGTTTTGTGATTTCTGTCTTTTCTTTGTGATTTTAAAGCACTTTTTTCCTGTTGTGTGAAGCACTTTGCTTTGCCTTGTGTACGAATTGTGCTCTACAAATAAACTTGCCTTGCCTTGCCGTGTTTATTTGATAGAGACGCAAACAGCAGATATAAATACGGTAACGTGTGGCAAGCCTGTCACACAGTGTTTATAACATGGGCTAAATTGCCACACCAGTCCTGACACGTGTCATTGGACGAGACAATGTGATCTTTGCTCTCTGAAATACTGCAGTTACTGTAGATTTGACAGCCATATTAAATCTGTCCATATACTGTACGACAAACTGAAATCCGGTTGTACAAAATCCTTCTCCACACTGACCCTTTCACACCCGTCTGTGACTTTGTGTGCACTAATATGATGCAACCCTGAGAGAGCAGATGAAACGTGCGCGCACCCCTCACACCTGGGCACGTGGCTTTACTCAGCAGTGCTAACAGTCTGCTGAAAAATTATTATCATTATTAACAACACAGAGCCCCTTCACTTGTGTTACAGGCATGCCTGCTGGTCATGACTCATCTCCTATTTATATTCAGCTAAGGATGGGTAACGTGGATCCCAGCAATGGGCCAACTTTCTGTGCAATTATACAGCTGTACGTATAAAGGTGGAGTATGTAACTTTTCTGGTGGAGGGTCTGTCAACTGCTTCCATTGATATGTTATTGCTTTGCCTTGAATCCTGTCCACAGCATGTTATTAAACTTGCCAGGCAATGCAGGAGATGCCACCAGGCCATGTTACAGGTCAGATCTGTGGCAAGGCGATGCATGTTTTTCTTTTTTATAAAGATATTGTTGCCCGTAGGCTTTATTGACAGGAGAGTACAGAGGGAAATGGGGTCTGAGAGAGAAGGGAGGACGTGTAGTAAATTGTCAGAGTCAGGATTTGAACTCCCGACACTGCGGCCAGCTGCACATGGAGCCTGGCATACATGGGCTGTGCCTTAACCACTCGACCATCGGGCTCAACACTTTTAAACAGCATTAATAAAGCATGAAGTAATACTCAATTCGCAGAAGCTATTGCCACTGCTATAAGGCTTTGTTCACACTTAACCTGGTCTGGTCTTGGTTTGAGCCCAGTTTAATCTGGATGTTTGGTCCTGTCACAGTCCTGGTTTAGACTTGTCTAAAAGGGTTTTTATTGAAAAGCTAATCACCCCCCCCAAAAAACGAATTCAAAGTATACGATACTTATTCAAAGTATATTTACCACTCTGCCAGCAGATACGTTTTTAGATGGTCAAACAACTCAAGTAAAAATACTATACCGGCTCAATGGTCCGGGTTAGGTGTTTTACAACAAAAGGGTGAGTGTGTGTTGGGTTAGGGTTAGGGTACTATTTGAGAAGGACTTCATCAGCACATCCATTAGTAGTTCTGACTCTATGTGAGAGCGTCAGACAGGGCAGTGCCTCAGTTGGCCCCCTCACTGATGAACTCAACATATGCACAAACCTTCGACTTCTTCATTAATATCACTGGCAGCATTTCTGGTGATTTGTTTGTCTGCTCAGTAAGTCCATAGATTTTTCTCATTTTGAATAGGCCTACACTTTTACAAAGCCTAATAATTCCACTTGGATGACTTTGGGGCTAGCTTGCAGGAGCTATGCATTTAAATTATTTTATCGATGTTTTTCACACGTAGATGTGGTAATGAGCTACAGTGGGAAAACCAAAATAGAGTATATCACAGTGGATTTTATTGGTTTGTGCAATTAGAAGCAGCCAATGGAAAATTAAAACTCCTTTCAGAAGACTGAAAAAACTGTAGACCATGAGGGCTGGAAGAAATGCAAAATAAGTGCAACTGACCTTTATGAACTGAAGGACTAGAATTCCCTCCAGATTTTGTTTTAATATTTTAAGGATTATATTGTCATGAAGTAAATTTTTCTACCGTGATATTAATAAAGCCTCGATTCATTTTCAAACACAAAATTAGAATACAATATACATATATACTGTATTTGTGGAGTGTATATCAACCGTGTTTATCCAGGCCTTAATCTTGATGACTATTGACAGTAGTCAGTAGACAGGGTTTGCCTGGGATACACAAAATACACACTTAATTATTTATGAAGAAAGAGTCTGGTCATCACACCCTGCGTCGCACTTCGAGTCAAACTCAAACAGAATCGTGCAATCAGATTTGTTAATTTAGAACAAAATCAAACTTCTCTCACCTCAGATTAGCAGGATTTTGTGCTTTGCTCATTGATTTCTAAGAAATACACAATGTTTTTCGGTCCCTGTGATATTTTCTTCACGCCCATCTGAACTCGGAGTCAGAATCAACTGATCAGAATCAGTTTTATTGCCATTGTCAGTGAACAATTCTCAGACAAGGAACTTGCTTTGGTGTTAAGGTGCAACATAAAACAATGTATTATAATAATAACAATAGTAAAAATGTATAGAATATGCTAAAATAAGATAAAATTAAAAAAAGGACATGCAAGATAAAATGTGTAGATTAAAAGTGATTTAAATGCAATATATATGGAACAAGATCAGAACTGGCAGTTCAAAACAGTATTATCTATTTACATTAATTAAGTTAAATAAGTAGGCATTATTTACGTGGATTACTTAAGTGACTTAAGTAATCCTAAGTAGACCTAAGTACTTAAGGTGGCAGGTAATGTTGAGTGTTCATGAGTCCAACAACAGAGGGAAACAAACCCTTGTGGTGGGAGATTCTGGTCCGGATGGACCGTAGCCTCCTGTCTGAGGGGAGTGGCTCAAATAGTCCATGTCCAGGGTGAGAAGGGTCAGCTGTGATCCCGACCTCTCGCCCCAGAGCCCTGGAGACGTACAGGTCCTGCAGAGATGGAAGTCGCAGCCGAGCCGATCACCTTCTCAGCAGAACGCACAATGCGCTGTAGTCTCTGTTTGTCCCTGGCTGTGGCTCCAGCGTACCACACGGTGATGGAGGAGGTGAGGATGGACTCAATGATGGCTGTGGAAGGTTGGGCAGAGAAGATGACACTGGTGACCAGACTGATATAATACTGCAAAGTAAAAGCAGGTCCATTGACCTGTTCAAAACTGCAAAACTACAGTATTTCACCTTGGCAAGCAACAGATTTTCATTTTGGAATCTGTTTTTCAGAGCACTGGGCACAGAGGGGGGGCTGTTGGTTGGTGGTTTGTCATTGCATGTTTTTTAGTGTTGAAACATGGCCTTGTGCCAGTTTTAGGCCCTATACGTATAAAGTTTGACTTTTTGGAAAAATCACTAGAAAGAGAGTCGGTGAAATCCGAAATGTTCTGAGCATTCAATTCTCAAAAGCATGACAACACAAGATTACTCAAACATGCAAGAATAAACTGAAATATTAGTAAACTATTCATAGGTTACATGGTTAATTATAATTATCATATTTTTTTTTGCATAATATGCTAACAGCTTATTGTCATAATTGCCCACAGTTCCTCATCCAGTCATGATCTATCATCTTGTGCTGTCTTAGACCCACACAACTTTCTTCTGCCAAAGACGATTACAATTCAGACTCATCAGACGGGAAGAGCGTGACAATAAAAGTACAGAGGAAGTTTCCAGGCTGCGATGGACGCCTACAGAGAATCTGAATAGGGCAGATTGACAGTTCGCCACCATCCGTGACACCTCGCCTCCTCTTGACCTTTGTTGCGTGTCATCCTTCGGCTCGACTGTCACTCTACGCCGCCGCCGTCCAGCCGAGCAGAAATGTCACTGGAAATTATCCCTCCAAAAAAACAACTCTCAAGTAAGTGCCTCACATGCCAGGACTCATATTGAGCTATTTGGATTTGATGGCGGTCGATATGCGGGTGACACGACTGGAAGTGGCTGTCAGAGGGGTGGGAGGAGGGGCTGGGATTGCATGGCCTGGATCTAATGTCGGGGATGGTATGTGAACTAGTGTTAATTGGTGTGAGTGTGAGTCTTTCAGCAAACAGAGCAGTTTTTTTAGACCAAAGTTGATAGAATAATACCCCCCAACGGATTCTACCATATAATTCACACAATTGATAATTAGGACGTTGTGAAACATGAATGCAGCCTATTTGTCTACACTTTCTAGAATGTGATGATGGCTTTTGCTGCTGGATTTCAAATGACAATCATGACAATCTATAGGCCAATGACGGTGGGGGGGCAGCTAAAATTAAAATAGTTGAAATTCAGATTTTTGTTGCAATATATGGCGCTCTAGTGTAGGATCTAGTCACGCAGAAATTATCAGGTTCAACATTTGTGCAGCATTTAGATATTACTAATATGAATAACCTGGAATCAAGAGTGAAATCTGGCTCTTGCCAAACATCTGAGCGTGTGACATCATCATCATGTTTATCTCGCTCTGGACATAAGCATCCTTGGTAGAGTGGTCAAATCCACTGGCTCACGCGCTGGCGGTGCGATTCCAGCTACCTCGGGTGAATACTGTCGTTGTGTCATTGGGCAAGAAACTTAACCCGCCTCGTCCTCAGTGTCTGCGTACTACTGGTGTGTGTGTGTGTGTGTGTGTGAATGGGTGGTAGTGATGTAAAACGCTTTGAGTGCCTTTAAGGTAGAAAAGTGCACGTTCTTAAATCTGTTCTCCACATAGGGGCGACCACTGTAGGGAATAACGTGGACATTCGGACCCTGCCATAGTATTTTGATCTAAACATGTTGAATTAGAGTTAAAGTTCATTATTCCCCACTGTAATGACGTTGCAAACATAGGCAGCTGGTCTCAGATGGTTAACAGTATTTAACCAATTAAACTCTACATGGCAATGTCGTCTGAAAGCAATGACACAACAAAACCAACCAACTGAGCAAGTTTCGCCTCCGCGCTGAACCTCAACATTCACAATTCAAATGCAGAATGCTGTAGTGTCTGGTGTAGAGAAAAGAAGTGCGGTCCGCTCTAACACACCTTGTTTGAATTCCCAGCAGCTGTATGCTCTGATTAAGCACATTTCACGGTTACATAGCCACATAATGAGGATTTGTTTGCTGGAGTTGAAATATTTGCTATAATTGCTTTCCCCCCAACAATGTATTTTATGAAAGATGGACCAACATAGAAAATCACAAGAAATCATTTTTCACGTTTAATGTCAGGATCAGAAAAGTCACTGGGTCAAACCATCTCCCTTTTCAGACTTTGGTTTAATTTCTATCAACACAGACGGAAAAATGCTATTTGCTCTCTCGCCTCCCCCTAAGTGCATGATAAATGTGTTTAACAGCCCCTCATGACACTTTGAGGCCATCTATGAATCTCTGCGGATGAAAAATAATTTTACAGAATCATGAGCTGTGCTTTCCCAAAAATGTGCTTGTGCACCACTCCATCTCCGTCCCGGCCCGCTCTGTGATTCCGCCTGTCACAATCTGATGGGCAGCCTCGGATTGGGAACAAATTATGTGTGGAAGTCCAATAGAGAGTGTGTGAGGGTTTCTTGACAGAGCTAATGAAAATGGATGTGTGTGCAGCAGGCCCCAAGAAGACACCTGACAGCATGAGTGTGTCTCCATCAGGGGCCCCAGCAGACCTCCAGCGCGGCAGAAGGAAACAGAGATGTGCGGCGGCAGGGAAGAGGCTAATGGCCACGGACACTTGGAGGACACTACAGCCCCCTCACTCTGTCTGGTTCTCATAGGAAGTACAGCCCTGCTTGACAACTGATACACAAGCATGACAAATGTTTATGGTCAGGTTAAAGGTGCGCAGTGTAACTTTTCTGGATGCTCTTCCAGCTGCTTGCCACCAGTCAGATGTCTGAAATGTTCCAAAGTTAAGCCAGTCCAAGTTACTGGTCAAATTGTCAGAGAGGCGACCTCGCTCACAGTCAAGATGCAGGTTTTTTTAGCAACACAAAAGCATACAATTATTCAAATGCAAGCTAGATCATTCAATACTGTGGAACGTTCCAGAAAAAGCAATTATTTTATTTTTTTAAACATTTTCTAGTGCTTTTGTTTGTCTTGTTTTTAAATTGCTCTACAGATAAAAATGGATAGTTTTAGCATCGTAATACCAATACATTGCGTGACTGTAGATATTTATTTATTTTTGACACACAACATAATTGACTCTACTGTTTTCTCAGCAAGGTCTTGAGTTTGATTCCCAAAGCCCATGGTTTGTGTGTTTTCCTTTTGTCATCAAGCAAAAAAACATGCACAATGGGCTTGTACTCCAGCTTGATATTCCGGACTCCCGATGCCGCGGCTCAAGATCTGCAGATGGGCAGGCGCTACGCTGTGGTTGCACACTGCTCTCGACAGGCTACACTTCCGTAATTAAAAAAACCTACACAAAGGATAAACATGGCACTAAACTTAGACTGTCACTTGTCATCAATACATTTCCTCTATTAACATGGAAAAAGTCAGTATAATCACTACAAATGAATGTATTTCAACATGACTGGAGAAAAGTTTACCTGAATATTTCTGCAGTTGAAAGCCAATAGTTTCTATCAAAGGCCAGTCTCCAGTGAGTCTGTTCGTGTCAGTTTCTCTGTGTGGGTGGCGTGTTTGCTTGGGTTGCATGATTGCGTGCTGGGTGCTCTTCTGGCTCCACTGTGCCTCTAAGCACCGGGTCAATACTCACAGCAGGATCCGGCCCCTGGCAGGCAAGTCATGTCCAGCTCTGTAAAAATAGCAGCTGGAGATCCAATAGCTCTGATTTATGAAGCCTGTCGATACGAGAGAGGAACAAGCACGGGATGAGGTCTGAATGAAAACAATATGGTGTGTCTCCTCGTCCGTATCCTCAACTGTCTGTAGACTTTGATTTGCTGGACTTTCTTGGAGTGCTACTTTAGGTTATTATCGATCAATAAAGCTGTTTTGTTCATTCTTTTAAAATCTGTACTGTACTCGGAATAAAACTTTCACGAACCTTCAGACCTAAAGGAGACCTAAAGCCATATTTTGTGCTGAGTAAACAGCGATTAATAAATCAAAAGCACTGGTTTGAGTGATTCCTCCAAGCTGCGTTACATTTACAGTATTTATTTATTGCTTGTCCCTTTATACATTCATGCGGCCTGTGATTGTGCCTTGCCCGGACACAACAATCGTAAGTGCCTGTGCAAGGTTTGAACCCCTGATTTTCTGCTTTCTGTACTTTGATAAACAACTACAATATCTATACGATGAGTTCACTAATATTCCCTGAAACACAACAGAGTGACACACTAGACTCTATTCATATTGAAGTCAATTGAAGTTAGTCATTTGAAAACAAAAAATTAAAATTTAAGCATTTGAATTTGACCACAGACTCTTGAAATACTCTCATTTTCAATAGGATGAAAGATTGATTTCCATTAAAAAATATGTATACATTAATTTAAAGTTGCCTTTTGCCTAAAAATGTTCTGAAAATATTGTTGTGGATTAATTAACAATGAAATATTATTGTTTCTTTAAAAGGCTACTGTGAGCCTCCCTCGCCACGGCCCAAAGCTTGAGCCCGGCCTGGGAAAGTGCTGAGCCGTAGAATTGTCATTGATGAAAAATGGAGCCTTGGAAGACAGGGGACGGGAGCAGCGGGAGGTCCGGGACACACTGGAGAGACTGGCACATGTTGGCTCGGAGGGCTGGTCCCGTGTCCCGGCATCCACACACTCCATCAATCACCAGCACGTCCCGTTTGTCAAGGACTGTCTTCAACCAGTGACCCCATCCTCTGAGCGTGGGACTGAGGCACAGAGGGGGGCGGGGGCTGGCAGCAGGGAGAGGAGCAGGGGAAGGGAGGAGACACACTGGTACCCTCTCTCTCTCTCTCTCTCTCTCTCTCTCTCTCTTCATCGTAAATGAGGTGCGAGCTGGTTATGCCTTGTCCATGATGTTCCGGTACAACGCCGGTGTGCGTGGGCAGATGCTGGATTCCCATGTCGCGTCCTGTCCCAAACCACGCTTACAAGACTTTTGTAGACCGATACTCAGACTGACCCTTTTAGTTGTCTTAACGTCTATAATGCACTTGAAGTTGTTGATTTGAATTTGATTTGAAGCACACATGCCAGACTCTATTCATATACTTCATAAAACAATGAATAATACTAATAGCAAAGTATGCTAAATCAAATAAGGCATATTTACAAATAACATAAAAAATAAACAGAGCAATCAATAGCTATTGGTTTGAATAGTAGTTGGCAGGTGTTAAGTGTTCCATCTATCTATCTATCTATCTAAATTGTTCCAAAAAAAACATTTCCCCCTCACTTCTGCTGCTGAAGTTTGGCTGGAAGTCACCGTGTCTTTTAGTGGTCTCTAAGGGGCACTGAGGTTCTTCTTCTCCCGCACCCCTTTTCATTCTCTGACTGTGTTCAGAGGCCCGTTCATGCTCCGCTCTCCAATATGAGCTTATAGTACCAGACAGACAGCAGCTTGTTTTGCAGGTCTGCGCCTCTGTGTGGGAATCTTGGATGTTTGCAGGTTTTGCCCTACCTGAGCATGAGCAGAGGAGAAGCGAAGCGACAGCAGCGCCAAGTTTCAACAAGTGACTTTATAATATTTTAGAGATAAGTCTTTGTTTGTAGCTAAGGCTCTGCTCACGTTTCTATTGATGAGACGTTAGTTATAAATACAGTATTGTAATAACATAGAGCTAGTTTGTGTAATGAATTGATCAGTGAAGAGAGACCGTTCAGGCTGACTTTTGCATGACATTCCCCCCCCCACTTTTGCGTGCAAACATCCCTAAAAGTGACCGCACACTACTGCTGAGTATCTGACTTGCACCCTTTGAAATATGAAACATGTAGTGACATTACTCTCAAAAAAGGAAAACAACGGGGAACCTTCAAAATGACAATTCTTTAGTAAAATGCCTCAAGAGACTTATTTTATTAATTCATACGGCTCACCATTTCCATCAGCTGAATAATGCATCTGTCCCGGGAGCGTGGTGGCCTCAGAGATGGTCAGCCTGCAGTCTTGTCGCAGCACAAACATGTTGATTGGTCCAAACAGCGCCTGGCCCCATGTGGAGACGCAGAATATAGTGTTATGCATTATTCAGCAACCGTGGAAATTAACCCTGTGTGGGGATACTCCATCAATCAAGTCAAGCTGCCATAACAGGCGTGCGAGAGGAGGGCGGGGCCAGCGGGGGGACCGGCAGATGCACTGTAATGGAGAAGCTCTTCCAAATCAGTGCTGGAATTAGCCACCCAACATTTCAACAGGTGCTGTCCAGAGCATGTGTGGTATGAGCGGTCAGACGCACGCATCAGATTGAATGTGTTTACAATCCGAAAATAATCCTCACTAACGATCAGTAGTAATAAATCTCCTCAACAACCGGGGCCGCCAGATGGAAAATGCATTTGAATATCATATACATTCATTGACTAATCATTTGCCAAAAAAAAGATTTTGGAATAGCTTTATTGCATTTCTATTTGACTAGTATTGCGATTTGAATTTGATTTGTGATTTTGTATTTTGTAATAAATCCAGATTTATTTTGTTGTGAACCTCCAAATTAGAGATTTTTATTAAATAATTTATATAAATCTAATTGTGGCCATTGAAATAGCAGTTGATTGCAATTAATCTTAAACCCTATAATTGTCAGCATGGAAGTTATAAAGTCAGCCTTTGGTGTAAAGTTATTTAGACACTTCAAATCTGAGATGTTGACCCTTGAACTTTTTAACATTTTTCAGAACATCTAATACTTTAAATTGATCTTCACAAAATCTCAATTATTTGCTTTAGATCATTGTAAAATAATTACATTAAAATGTATTATATTTAGTGCTGCCTGGTGGTTGAGCAGTTAAGGCGGCAGCACATATGTCGGGCTCCATGTGCTGCCTGCCACAGCTTTGTGAGTTTGAATCCTACATATTGCTGCATGTCCTGCCCGCTCTCATCCACATTTCATGCTAAAACGGTCCTACATGTCTAGTAAAGCCTACAGGCCAAAAAGTATTATATTTAAAAAGGGTCCATATTTAATTTTTGAGAGCGTGAACCAAACAAGTGCCAACCACCGCTATATTTTCTACAGTTAAGAAATAGAACAGACACAATTCTACTTTTAGAAATAGAATGTATAATCAAAAATGTGTGAAGGGTTAAAACCAGATGGATTAATAAATGAAAAAAAGTATATTTTTAAAAAGGCCCGGCCTGTCGTTGAAGGATTGGCCAAAGTAGTTTGTGCACTAGAAGATCGGCCCAAACTGGGAGCATGTGCTGGGGTTCAGCTCAATTGAGACTTTAATTTAATTTTGCTCTTTGTAGGCGTTGCTCTTCCACATGCCTTGGGCTTGATCTGCTCCTCCCGCAGTGCTCGAGCACACTTGGTGTGCAACCAAAATACACAGAAACAATTCCCTTTTGTAGAGTAAGGACAGCCCTCAAATGTGTCTGTTTAGCGCGGCGAACAACACACCACAGGGCTAGTCTAACTACGCTCATGTGCCGAGCCCTGGCCTTCTATCAAGGCCGCGGGTGATTAGGAGCACACAGTTGGCAGAATATACAGTCACAAAATGCAAACAACTGATAGGGTAGAAGTGTCCCTTTAACCCAATGTATAGCGCGTTGAAAACACTCTGCTGGTCCAATCTCCTGCTCCCTGGCTCCGGTTCCTGTCTGCCTCTCCAGTCGCTGCAACGCTGAATTTGAGAAGAATGTGCTTAATGGGAGGAAACAGAAAGTGATACACAGTAACAGCACTTTAAACTTATCTGACAGACGCCTTATTTATTCGACGGATCCCATCTTGACCTGGCCTTCAGTCTCTTGTTCTAGAGAAGGAGCTCTCAATATTTTCTGTCCATATGACAGCTGTAAATAAGAGTGTTGTTATTATTAAGATTAAAAGAGCTTTCTTTTTTTCTAAGTTTATCTGTTTTCATAAGAGTTTTTTTTATAAAAGTTATCTATTTTATTATCATACTGTGCATAATCTGTTTCTGTACCCTTTGTTGCAACACTGTAATTTCCCCATGTGGGACAAATAAAGGTGATCTTATCTTATCTTAGTTGCAGCACCAGACAGTGATGAACCGCCCATGCAGAACTCTGTAGACATCCCTTTACTCAAAACTTCCAGGATCTGGCTTTCTCGTCTCCTGTGCTTCTTCATCTGACCTTGGCCGGTCTGCACCACATGTCCCCTTTCCAAGACTTCCTCTCCCATGTGTGTTAAGGTGCATTTTTAGATGAGGCTCGTCTGTAGGTTTGTATTCAGAAGCATCTAGTCCATAATTGGGTATGAGCTTACGATATAATAATGCACACCTAATCAAATACAAAAAAAACACAGGCAGCACACAAACTGTTTTCATGAGGCCACAGCAAATACACTACCCAAAGTAGGCTCATATACCCTATGGTAGTCCCATTGGGAAAGCATTGGCATGTGAAGTAGCTAAAGGCAAGGCAAGTTTACAGGGAAAAAATTCATTAAAATCAGAAAGACACAAGACATGTAAGAGAAGTGTTCAGGTAACATCCTTTCAGTCACATACACAGCTAAATAAAACAGTTTTAGCCTAGATTTGAACAATGCCAGAGTAGAGGCCTGTCTCACCTCTTCAGGAAGACTGTTTCAGATTTTAGCAGCATGAAACTGAAACGCAGATTCCCCATGTTTAGTCTTGACTCCCTGAGGTCTTCAGAGTCTGAGATGGTTCATATGGCACTAACATGTCCGAGATGTACTTTAGTGCTAGGCCATGGAGAGACTTGTACACAAGCAGAGCTGCTTTAAAGTCTATTCGCCAAAGCACAGGACTAATGTGACGTACTTCCTGGTTCTAGTCAGGACCTGATCAGCAGCATTCTGGATACAGTAGTTCAGTAGTCTAGCCTACTGGAGGTGGTAAGTAAACCTGAACCAGGGAGTGAACATACACTAAGTAAATCCATGTGGAGGCTTATTTTCGCGTCAATTTTATCCTCTGCTTTGTATGAAAATCCACTTGTTAAGAAACCTTTGAACTATACTGTCTATCTAAACAGTCTGACTCATTCCGCATGGATGGCAGTTCTTAAACTGTTTTGTCAGATGTGGCACTTCTCTTACTTTGGTGATCCTTTTCCAATTGCTACATTGTTAAATAGGAACCCCAGCTTGTTTTTAAACACTCCAAGTTTTGTTCTACAGCTTCTGGATTTGCAAATAATTCTTTCCTCGAGACTACAACATATCTGGACTAGATTAAGCCCTGGTTTTATTATTAAAATATTAAATAAATTACACAAACTGACCCAACACATAATGACTTGACACAAACCACAACTGATATTCGCAAAATGAAAAAAAAAAAAAAAAGATCTTCGGACTCTGCAATTCACGTTATTTTCCCAGACTAAATAGGACATAATAAACGTTGAACAAGGTTGCTGTGAATGTAAATATTTTTTAGATATACCATTTAGTTTCTCCTGTGTGTCATGTCTGGGTTTTGTTATTAAAACTCAAAAGAGAGATAGAGAGACAAAAAAATGTTTACATAGATAATAATAATACGATATGTTTCTATTTCAATGTGTTAACGGAACACATATGGGACTCACTAATATTCTGGGGGGCGTTATTTGCATGAATTATTTCTAAACCTATCCCTAACTTTAACTTGATTGTGTTGCATATACAGCAGCATAGCCACCAATTAAAAGGGGGGGAAACTGAAATGCTTAAAGTAATTTAATGATGACTTAGTTTGGTGGTATAGAACCTGTGGTAAATACTTTTCATTGTTTACATCGAGAAGTTGCACTTTGTGACGACATTTTGAAAAATTAAAGAGTCCTCTGTGTCATCAATACGCAACAAGTTACAGAAAACGGACAACATTTTCGGACAGTTTAAACAAATTAAGGTGTTGCACAAAAGTAAATTGTCAAACTGGGGAACAACTACCCAAAATGTTTAGTAAAATCTTAAACATAATCTTGTTGACTACATTTTAGTGAATATGTAGTCTAACCTGTCATATGCATAACACATACATTTTAAGAATTTCACTTAAATCCGAACATTTCGATCAAAACAGAATAATGAAAACATATTAAGAACCCTAACTATATGAAATTATTATTGGGCAAATTTCTCCCCAGCACAGTGACAAAACAACTTTTAAAAATGTAAGTTTTTCAATATAGTGGCTTATAAATAGGCTGTTTCAAATGCTGCCACCATAAAAGTTGTATAAAGGCCTTTTTACATCTGACTCATTGATTCTCTGTGTATGCAGGGAATGTTTTATTGATTACCAATGGTCATTGTGTAAACACTTCAGCAAGTTATTTTACACAGAGGGAGGACTCATTCAGCCACCAGTACTTTTCTCTCTCTCTCCTGTTGGAAAAGTGTGGTTTGCTCAAAGATTTCACTTCTGAGCATCAAAGAAGGTCATTACGACGTTCGCTGATTAAAAAAAGTGCTTAATTTGAAGTCAGGAGCCATCTGTTACATGTGATTCAAATGAAGTTCTTGTGAAGGATCATTACCCACACTCACGCACACACTTCTGTTAGTGGACGAGGAAGACACTGATGACTATTGATGCCTTTGTCTGGAAAAAGAATAGCTTGAGTTAAAGTTTTAAGACATTTTTTGCCTGGTATCAGTATTTTTTAAACTAACCTCATATCAGAATCAGAATCAGAATCAGAAAGGGTTTATTGCCATTGTGAATTGAACATTGAAAAATTCACAAACATAGGAACTTGTCTCGCATTAAGGTGCCACATAAACACTGAGCAATAATAAACACAACATATATTCAATCCAAAAGGCATGCATTAAGACAATTTAAAATAATATAGTAAAAATAAAAAATTGGCATTACTATGTACACAGATTACAGTTAATTTACCGCTGTAGTGCAAAAGTGACGTGCACTGAGTGATGAATAGTTGCAGTTAAAGTGGCAGGTGTTTAAGAGGTGTTCATGAGTCCAACGCGAGGGAAAGAAACTATTCTTGTGGCGGGAGGTTTTGGTCCGGATGGACCGTAGCTTCCTGCCTGAAGGGAGTGACAAATAGACCATGTCCAGGGTGAGAAGGGTCAGCTGTGATCCGACCTGCTCGTCCAGAGCCCTGGAGACGTACAGGTCCTGCAGAGATGGAAGTCTGCGCCGATCACCTTCTCAGCAGAACGCACAATGCGCTGTAGTCTCTGTTTGTCCCTGGCTGGCTCCAGCGTACAACACGGTGATGGAGGAGGTGAGGTGGACTCAATGATGGCCGTGTAAAACTGCACCATCATCGCCGCATGGCAGCTTGGCTTTCCTCAGCTGACCGCAGGAGTAGGAGTCCCATGCTGGGCTTCTTGATGAGGGAGCTGATGGAGGGCTCCCACTTGAGGTCCTGGGTGATGGTGGTGCCCAGGAAGCGGAAGGAGTCCACGGTGGTGATGGGGGAGTCTGTCATAATGAGGGGGGGCTGGAGGACTGTGACTTTCCTGAAGTCCATGATCATCTCCACTGTCTTCTGGGCGTTGAACTCCAGGTTGTTACCGCTGCACCAGGACACCAGCCGGTCCACCTCCCTCCTGTCGACAGACTCAGCCCCGTCCGAGAAGAGCCCTATGAGGGTGGTGTCGTCCGCAAACTTGATCAGTTTTACGGAGTCGTCGCTGGAGGTGCAGCAGTTTGTGTACAGGGAGAAGAGCAGAGGAGAAAGTACACAGCCCTGTGGAGCTCCTGTGCTGATAGTCCGACCGAAAGGCCAGGGCATCCGTCTGCCACATGATTGTCAATAAACAACAGGGCAGAAATATATAATCTTATACCAAACCAGATAAACGTGTCTTCTCAAAGTAATCAGTAAAAATGTGTTACATTATCATTACCATCATCACATATATTGTCGTACATGTAGATATAGTCATCTTTTTAAAATAGCAATCATTATATACCACTACCCATTGTCATTGCATCTTTATATATATATAAAGATATAGATATACACATATATACATACAGTATATACTGTACGTATCTGAGAATCTCCCCCGGCATCATTTCTGCCCCTTCTTTTTCTTTCTGTGTCATGTTTAGTGTCTAAGGCGCATTAAAAGAAAGAATACATTTTACGAGCATCTCCACTTGGGACAAAGATGCTCCCAAGGAAACCACCTCTCGTCGGTCCTGCCAACCTGAGTGTGTTTTGGTGTGTGTACATTTTCCTTACTACACTGTGTTGCTGTAAAAACACAGGAAATGATGGGGGGGTGTTAGTATTTTCAGGACAACAGTTGTGACAACGATAGTAGTGATATAAATGATAACAGTGATAATAGTACAAACAACAGCAACAAGGATAATGATGGTAAAACAACAACAAAAATACATGTATGTGCGAATAATATGTTTTGTGGCAGAGTTGTTGTTGTGTGGTTGTGTGGTAGACGACTGAAATATGTGATGTGTGGAAGCTGGAGGAAGAAGAGAAGGGAATCAGAGTTGTAATAGGTCAGAGAGTGTTGGGTGGGGGAGGTCGGTTTCAGATGAGTGATTATAGGGGGGAGATGAATGTAATGAAGTCGGTGAGAAGATTTTTCCAGTGATTAATGTGAATGCTATTGCGGGTTTTCCAGTTCATGAGGATAGTTTTCTTGGCGATGGTTAGAGCTGTGAGGAGTGTTTTGAAGTTTATGGTTTTTTCAGTAATTATTATGAGATCCCCTAGCAGGCAGAGAGAGGGGGATAATGGGATGTGGCAGCCCACTATAGTGGATAGTGACTGTGTGACCTCTATCCAAAAGTGTTTGACTGTAGTGCAGTGCCAGGTTGCATGGATATATGTGTCTATACTTTTCTGAGTGCAATGTGTGCAAATCTCAAAAAAACATTTTAGCTTGTCTCTTACCCGTGTAATGTGTTCTGTGAAGTGTTTTGTGTTGTATTAATTGTAAATTGGCATTTGGGTCCAGAAGTTGGCATCAGGAGTTATTGAAAGGTAATTTTCCCGTTTTATTGTTGGTTGGCATATTTATTTATTTAAAACCTGCATATGACATATTTTACAACACATATTTCCAGCATATATACAGAAATTGCCTGGTTTGAAAAGGAGGATGGTGGAAGCTTTCGCTTTTTGAAGTCCAACCCCCACACACAAATCCATTTACAGATTATTATCAGCAATATTAGTGAACAATACCCATAACATAAAACAACCTAAAACAACACACAACAACACACAACAACATACAACACAAGACAAGGACAGGCCCGGACACTCACAAGCCTCCACTCCCCCCTCTTCATCTGCACACTCATTGTAGAAGGCATCACTCGCCCTCCTCCTGATACTTTTTAATAGCCTCGTTTGTAAACAGTCGTTTGAACTGTATAAGATTTAAACAGGTTTTAATTTCCCCAGCTAACCCATTCCACAACGTGACCCCCCGTACAGAAATACACATGGATTTTAAAGTGGTTCTAAACCGTGGTTGATATAGTTTATGAGTACCTCTTAGAGTGAATTTGTGATGAGCATTTTTATCTAAAAATAGCTTTTGGATGTTAAGCGGAAGAGAGGTTTGTGATGCCCTAAACATGATTTGAGCATTTTGTAATCAATTAAATCATCTAATTTTAATTCATCACTTTTAAGAAAAAGCTGGTTGGTGTGATCATTGTAGGGAACTTTGTAGACAATTCTAATTGCTCTTTCTTGGAGAGTAATTAGAGGCAATACATTTGTCCTATAACAATTTCCCCAAACTTGCAAACAGTAATTTAAGTATGACATTATGAATGATTGATATAATAAGAGTAAGGCATTTTGACTGAGTACATGACTACATCTCTTCATGACACCAATACATTTAGTAACTTTTGAACGTAAATAACTTATGTGGGGTTTCCAGGAAATCTTTTTATCTAGAACAATACCCAAAAACACATTTTGTTGGACTCGCACTGGTATGTCCGTTTTGCGGTTTCCAAATAGCATTCGTTTGTAAACTTATGCCATGGTCTGAGATGGCTTTGAAATGATTTTGTATATTTTAGAGAGAAGTTTCTTTGGAGAAGATATATTAATCAAGTCTGATATTGCAGGCGGGAGTTCTAAATTTGTGGGTCTGACATTTATTTTTTCCATAACTGATGATTTGATTTGTAGATATTTTAAAAAATGTGATTGCTCCTGATGCCAAACTCCTGGACCAAGTGTGGAAATGTTGTTAATATGTTGTTTTTAAAAATATGTTTCATGTGGGTGATATTTTTAAAAACAACATATTAACAACATTTCCACACTTGGTCCAGGAGTTTATGTATCACCCACATGTTTAATGTGGGTGATACCTTTTTCGGCCCATGCGGGGATATGTAGCAGATTTTTTATTGCTTAAGAAGTCAGGGTTGTTCCAAAGTGGGGTGAAGTTGGATGGGGCAAGTGTGGAATTTGTGATTTGGTGAAATTTCCACCAGGCTGTCAGAGTAGAGACTATGGTTATAGCATTAAAGCGTGTGTGTCATTTTATTGACTTGGTGAGAAATGGGATGTCAGCTATATTTAGTTCTTTGCATAATGATTTGAAAAAAAAAGCAAAAAAAAAAGCACTTTATATCGTCAAAGATGATCAGCCGTGGAGCAGAGCGACCGGAGCTCTCTGATGAAGCGCCGTGCCTCCTGTGGCCTACATCTCTGCCCATCCCTCTCTGATGTGTCCCGTTTGTGTTTGTGCTGCAGAAGTAAAGAATAACGGATTTCCTGGGAGAGCCTGGGAGATCATGGCTCATGGATCCTAAGAGGCGGCTATATCTTTCTCTGTGACTGGGGCATCATCGACGAGCGCTATCATCCCCCATCAATACCAATTCCTGCTTGTTGAGATAAAATTGGTATTCAAGCTGCGTCGTTCGATGGTTTCCTTTGTTTTTTGATTGATTTGGATCCAGCGCGGAGCATGCAGCGCAGGGGCCCGTGTAACCTTCAGGTGCGCCTCTAAGAGTTGGTGGAATAGGCTGTCACAAACACATGGTTAAAAGTACAATGGGTTTTAAACAAGGTCTTCGGGTGTAACAATATAGTTGGAGAGCGTGTTGCGGGTTAAATCGAATGCTATCAAACACAACAAAGAAGCGCAGGAATATTTTCTTGATGCAGGTGGAGTGAGCAAAGAGATGAAAGGTTTGTACTCTATACAAAATGTGTGTCATTTTATTGATTCATTTCACAGAATTGCATTTAGTGAGGCTAAATGTCCATAAAACAAATAATTAGCCCTTTTTTCATACTGTGGAGCATCCCTCGTTTTATCCAAATTGACTTGGTAAAGCAAGGCAAGTTTATTTGTAGAGCACAATTCATACACAAAGCAAATCAAAGTGCTGCACACAACAGGAAAAAAAATCATTACATTCACAAAGACATGACAGAAATCACAAAACCTTAATTTCAGTTCATTAGATCATCCCCCATACATCCCTGGTTCAACTCCTGGGCAACGTGGGCCCTTTCTGTGTGGAGTATGCATGTTCTCCTAGTGACAATGCAAGTTTCCGTCCTGGCATTCTTTTTTTTTTATATAGACATTTATTTGTTTGTATTACAGATATTTACATAATTTCAGTCTCCAGACAATGATGTTCTAATTCTCTGAAGTCTCCTGGTTAAATGAAGTTCAATGATCAAATTTAGCATAGAATACAAAATAAACATCAACATTTTTACTTTTTGCTTTATTGAAATGCTCTTTTGCCACAGGTAGTGGTGGTCTTGTTCTTCTTCTGCTCCAGCATTTGAACCTTCTCCACCAGCTTGTTCTCCTTGTGAGTGATCATCTCCTCCTGCTCTCATCTGGACCTTCTCCACCAGACACACATTCTCCAAAGGCATTCTTATAAACTTCTTTCTGAAAGCAGCCATCTCCTTCTCCCAGGCAGTAGATCCCTGGCTTCTTCTATCATTGCCTCAAGAATTTCTGCTTGCATGACTTTTTTGAGATATGTGATGGGCCACCTTTTCCTTCTTCGAATTCATAATTTGGCAGACCTTTTGCTATACCGCCTTAAATTCAATCTTCATTTGAGCAATTTGCTGCTTCAAAGCTTGCACCTTCTGATCCACCAGGATTTCCTCCAGATAGCACCTCCTCTTGTTCTCCATCTGTTGTAGTGTGTGTTCATTTTTTCTGACTCTTGCAGGGGGGTTTTGTACTTTTGTCTGGGCTGTTTTGAGACCCCCCTCCCCTTGCGAACAACCTGCTCACATGCCAATTTGGTTTTCTGGGTGACCACAGTAACGGTTAACTATGTCTAAACTATACTGTAAATATCATTTCAGAATATATTATAATATACTCCATCATCCACACATAAAGAACAGAAAGGACGGGATTACTCATTTAAGGGATAATGCAATGCAATTTAAAAATTTCGCAAATTATGTAAATATATTCTATTCTATAATATTGCTTGTTCCGTGTCACATTCATCACTTTAATCCGCAATCTTTTCTTCCAGTTTACAACAACAAAAAATCTTGATGCCAAAGTATTACAAATACATTTCACATCAGGGAATGCTATGACATTAATGAGTTAAGTGCCGCTGGTCCATCTCTGCAGCAGGTGTAGAGGCCTGGAGCACAACACAGCACATGGCGAATAAAGAGTCTGTTCTCACTCGGTCAGAGCCTCTCCTCGGGCTGTGATTATCAACTCTCTGATCTATACATTTGCCTTTAGAAAACAAACACAACATCTTGCAAAAAAGCACAAACAGCAGCCCTCGTTTGAACAAGGGGCGAAATAAATTGGAGATCATTTGCATTTTGGTTAATGCTGTTTCGTCAGCATTAACCGCCATTTTGACTGTAACCCAGCACCATAGTTATTACTCATAAATTATGTTAAACTTCACTATGAGACCTTTAAAAGTAAAGTAGATGGTGATGAGATTGTTTATTTGTCTGACTGACTCCTCAGCTTGTCTTTTTCTCCTGCATCTGCCCCAGAGCAGCCGGAGGAGCAGTAACTGTCACCACTGGCCGTGTTCCAGAAGCACGCTGCTCTTCAAACTGCTCCTTCAACCCCCATTCATGTGCATCACCTCCCACTCACACACAGCCTCAACTCCACACAGGAGCCCAAAGCTGCAGCCGTGCTTCTCGGTCATTATTATTTTAATCAGTATTGAAACAGCAGAGTAAACAAACACTCATCCGTTTAGTGTTTAGACAGTGTGGCTCCGGCCTGAATTCAAATCCACAAATGCTAATGGCTTTCATAGTCCAGGCTTTTGTCCTCCGAGGGACTCCCAGAGAGATGGAGAGGAGGTGTGAATGCAGGCGCACAGTAAGAGGCACGAGTCATACTGTAGAGCGGAGAAGACCAAAAAGCACCTGCTCCTCACAGTCCATGAACAACACTCAATACATGGCTCAAACACATGTAAATATTGTTTTCAGATAAATGTATCCCAACAATAACTAATGCTGCAATAAATACTTTTGAAATGATAATGAAGTGTATATTGATTTGAATCACAAAAAACATCCTGTAATGTCTGTGCATATTGATCAAGTTGGATTGTAGCATGCATAATTGTAGCGTAATCACATTTGTAACAGTCAGGAACGAGCAGATTGGATGAGTCTATATCTCAGATAAATATTGTGGATACACAATAAAAGGAACACACCCTGGTCTGTCGGTTCATTGTTACTCTTTTAATAAAACAGAGTAAATACACAGCCAGGTCAACAAAAAAAAGGCACCACCTGGATTCAATTTAGCAAATGGATATGGGCCTCCATATTGAATAATTGCTGCTTGGGTGATGATCTTTCAGCTGCAGCACAGTATATAGCCCTCATGCTATGTTTGGGTCTGGAGGACCCACAGGCGTCTGTAGTCACCTCCCACCTCCCTCTACAACATTAAAAAGTGTGTGTGTGTGTGTGTGTGTGTGTGCTTGTTTTATGTTTGTTTTTGTTGTTTTATGTTTAAAATGTTTAAAGAAATTGTGAAAAAAGAAAGGGTTTTGTTCTGTAGTACAAGGGACACCCAACCTATTGATGAAAATGGCTTTTCATTTCTGAAGCAACCATGTGGAAAGACAAATCCCGTGGTCATGGAAAAGATGTCAGTATGTTTGAGAAGGGTCAAATCATTGGCATCAAGCAGAGAAAACATCTAAGGAGAAGCAGAAGTGCTGCTGAGTCTATCTTTATTTTATACTATAGTAATTTAAACAGTTTCTTAATGTATGCCCTTTTGATTTCATATATATTGTTTTTATTATTGTTCAGAGTTTTATGTTGCACATTAACGCCAAAACAAGTTCCTATGTTGTGAATTTTGTTCATTGACAATGGCAATACCCCTTTTTCTGATTCTGATTCTGTATTCACTAAAAAACTAAATGTAACTATTTAGCTGGGGTGGCTGCGATGCTGGTTTTCCACATTAAGAGCCAAACAGTACCACCTGGGAATAACCCTTTGATGGATTTGTCCAGGACTCAGACTGATGCAATTTCCCTTCTGAGAAGAGTACACAGGAAGCGACACTGTCCTTTTGTCCAGCCTGATAGAGTGCTCCTACTCCACGATGGATGGTACATTTGTGACAGGACAGCACCTGTTTGGATGGACCCCTGCAGAGAACTTTCCTGGGCCCTGCTCACCCACGCTCATCACTCATCGGCACTTCACTGACTAAAAACACTTAAATACAAAGAAAGTTTAAGCCAACTGTCTTTACAGGTTCATCTTCAGCCCATAAAACACAGGTTTATGTAGCTTTTCTTGTAGAGTCCGCTTGTCCTTGACCTGCATATCTCCATGAAGAGGTTATTGCTTTGTCTGAAATCTTCCACAACACGGCATTAACCTTATCTATCACTATGGAGACAAACAGGTGACACCAGCAGGCTAAGTGACAGGTCAGATCTGTGCAGAGGCCGACCAGCTCACGATAACAATGGTAATGAACACGATCAATTTAACTTTTAAAATAACTTTCAAAAACCTCATTTTGTGATTTACTTTGTCAAAGACAAAAGGAATGCAAAGGACCAGTGTTTGGGCTTAAGACAATTCTCACGTGGACAATATCCAGCTGAACCTTAATGCCAATCTACGTGTATTAAGACCTGTTAATCCTGTTATGTAAAATGACAATCAAAATATAAACAAAGTGCTAATCCACTGTAATGGATCATGACCTCATAAAAATGCTATGTGCACCGTTTTGGGTATTTCTACTGTAACATTTCTCATTCATCATTCAGTCATTGGATTGTTAGGCCTCTTTTGTTTAGATGTGCAATGTTTTAACCTTTGACTGCTGCTCGATCGCGAGCTCTTTAAAAGTACATTCATATCACATTTATCTCAACGCTACAGCTAACAGTCATGAAGCACATACATGTATGGATGTATTTCTATTCCAAAACCTGCCCACTGTGTGGAGGTACATGGGGGGATTCACAGTTAAAATAGTGATAATCGTCTGTTATTTCATTACAAATCAGCCCGGATTGTCCATTGGCAGTGAAATAAAACCTCAGTGAGCGTGGCTGCTGTTTTCCCTCTGATGAATGGTTCTTAATATTTTACGACTAAGAGTACGTCATACATTTTGTATCTACGGCGAGGACTTCGCACAATGGCAAAAGTGCCTGTATGCTGAAGTCATAAATACGCAAACACAGACATATTTACCCTCTCCTCCTATTGGTCGGGCTCAATTATGCTCTGACTGAGTGAAAGGTGATTTTTCAACCAATCTCTGTGAAGCGAGAACAATCAAACTCGGCATATCGCCCACCCTCACCCTCATATGAAAAGAGCTTTCCAAAATGTACTCAAGTTTTGGGTTCGCAGCGGAGGACACAGCAAGACAGCAACGAGTAACTTCCACTGTACGTTATTGTGCTGTTCTCGCTTGCTTTGGCCTCAAAACTGGAGACAGAGAGAATTTGCACACAACCAAAAGGCCTTTAGTAAAACTCTCAATTGTTACTGTCTCAATCTCACCTCCCCCGGTCCTCCATCGCCCACAGAACAGCACCATGTTGCAGCTCAGTTGGACACGCTTTGGACTGGGCCTTGTGTGGGATGTTGTGATTCAATTACTTTTCCCCAGACGGCTGCAGCTTTCAGACTCAGTGGGCAGTAGAATGTTGTACTCTTGTTGTGAAAATCGGAAAACATAAACCAAAGATTATGGTTAAAAACTATGCCCAAATACAGTTTAAGGTTCTATTCTCTGTCACATGTAAACACTTACATTTTAATGAAATCCTAAAGACATCGTTAATACAACTCTCAATCTGATCTGTGTACTTTTGCTTGAGTACAATGAGAAATAACATAAAGTACCTTATTTCAGTATCACTTTTTATTTTATTTAAAAGGTGCTCTGCGTAACTGTATCTGTTTTGTTATCCGCTTGTCTCCATGGAGATGTTATTGCTTTGCCCGGAATGTTCCACGAGATGAGACACGAGAAAGGATCCCTGAGAATGAGACAAGAGACATTGGTAAGAAGTTTTGCGGTTCAGTTAACGATTTTGGCCTAAGAATGGCTTTCCAGCTCCGCCACATGCAGTCTCTCACACTGGACATAGTTGCATCACTCTGAGCTGCACAGGACCGTGGAGGTGAACGCAGTGCCAGTGCTCGGAAAGCCGTGGACTCTCTCTGAACATATGGGCTCAATTAGTCTGAATTTGCTCCTGGACCGGCTTCAGCTCATCTACAATAGGGAAAGGCAGAATAGGTGGTCTCAGGCCATTTGGCAAGGCAATTGTGGGCAGCCTCCGAGTTAGTGACACCATAGTATCAGGTGTTAGCAGCAAATGATCCGCAGAAGGTGAGGCGGGGACAGCAGATTGGCTCGCTCTGTCCCCCAGTGTCCACAGTGAGGGAGGCTAACCAGCCGTGATGGACTGCAGGAGGAGGGGTCCATTCATTATTGTTAAATGTGTTCTATGTACATTTTTTGATAGAGGGTCTGCTTGAGAGTGGCAGACTCTCCCCAGATCTGACAGGTAACTTCCTGATGGTGTCATTTTTCTTGTCTCCATGGGGATATATCATTATATTGCCATACTGTGGAACATTCCTGGCAAATGTTTAGCTGCCGCTACAGAAGTAGCTTTCCAACGCCAAGTGAGGAGTGAATGAATAATGACAACAGAGCTGCACTTTGAGAGGCTTCCACAAGCTTGTACAGCGCACTAGCGGTACAAGGCAATGTTATTGTTTTTACACCTTTTGTTTTGTTCTGGCTAAAACACTTTTATTCACATACACCTTGTGTATATGCTGTCATTGTTGCAGTGAAAAGACAGTATGTTTACAGCAACCGAAACATATTAGATTTGGAAATATTGTCCAAGAGAGACACGGCCACAGTCTGTACTGGGAGCATTTCTGCTGACATGCATGTGCACACCACTGTAAGGCAAGCTGAATATTTTGGCTTTCACGAAGCATTACATCATCCATAATTTAAATATAGTTTATGGCTTCAACATATGGTCCGCAGGCACACTATGCTGAGCAAGTCCGGCCAGCTACTTGTGTGTGAGCAAGTTTAGGCTCAAATGTCCTGTTTGCAAACCTCACTTTCTTGAGCTTATGTTGTGTGTTAGGAAGTTGTTTCTTCATCAAAATAGTTGCCCAGAATTGCGTTTTTCGTTTCATGCATGTTTGAGTAGTCTTGCATATTTTTGCTGCATCTCTCTTGAGCCCTTGGCTGAACTGCATAATGTCGTCAGGTGGCCATCTGGAAAGAGTGTTTTCAAGTCAATTTAAAATAACCATATCTTCATTTAAGGCCTCAATCTGCTCTCATTATGCAGTCGACCAAATTCAATGCTAGAAGTTATTGATATTAGCCTAATTTAAACTAGCCTTCCTCCTCTTTGTGCCAATCATACCTGAGATATTATTTATTGTTTGTGCTTTGTAGTTATTTAATAGGTTATGACAAACACAAAATACAGACGCTAAAATGTACGCTAAGCTGTACATAAAAAATAAGGGTACACACTTGCACATCAAAATTGGACAAAACTGGAACTAAATCTGGACTACACCAAGACTAGAGCAGGACCAAAGAAAGAATACATTTAGATTCAAACTGGGCTAAAACTAGGAATGAAAAAGGGCTGTGGGACTGTGAATGCACCCTAAAATGTTGGAATTTTAAGCCAGGATTAACCAGTTTACATAGTTTGAGAACGCATATTGGTGAAAACAATTTTATTCACAATCGTAGCTGTAGTTTTCAATTCAGCAGATGACTGACAGTAATTTAAAGCAGATACAGTAGCCACAGACTTTATTTTTCACATAGCGGTTAGCTGCACTTAAAGTGGAAGCCGAGTGGAACCACATAATATCTAACACGTGCACATCTGAAGGTGGTCAGCTGTTTTTACATTTGAGATATTTTCAAATAATCATAGTCTGGGATACCTCAGGAAATAGTCCTTGTACCCGCAGATGACATCAACTTTCAAGTCTTAAATGTAAATATGCTACTTTTATTCTAATAAATATTATGCTTTTTCTGGTATTTAATGCATGACACACTAACTATTATTTTACATTTTGTTCATTTTAAATCACAACATTGATCTAAAATGACTTAACAATGGAAATGGGTCTGTTGATCACCATCCATCCCTTTGCAGTGCGTCGTAGAGAACGTGACAACGAAGCACTGCATTGCCGGACCACGCTGAACGCCCCCTATTGAAAGCTGCTATTCATGGTAGAGAGCTTTTTTTTATTGTGCCAAAAGTACTACGTAATGCTGTTGAACCCAACAAGTATCAACAAGAGATAAATAAAACAGAACAAAGAACAGAGCAGTGGCATGTAAGAACATTATTTTTATTTTTTTTTAGTGTTTGTGCCTCAAATGCAAAACATTGAATTCACCAAACACAAAGAAACACGTATGAATCACTCCAAATACAGCTACGAGTGAGTTAATGGTGAGCAGAAACCATTTTAACACGATTAAAAGCTCTCAAAACGAATGTTTGTGTTTCGTATGTGTAACCGAGGGGAAGTCAGGCCTTGAGATTTTTACCAAAAGATGCCGTGAATGGTCAAAAAGAGAGCCCAATATAAAAAGGTTTAAACAATGTATTTTAAGAAAAGAGAAAAAGAACAAATACCAAATAAACAATAATTATATTTATTTTTTCTAACAAGGTTAAAAGGCAACTATGCCACTAAAACGTACGAATACTCAGGACTAGGTGGCCATGGGTGCACGCGGTAGAGGCTACCAATACAAATAGAGCACACAAAACAGACACATTAAAATAGGAAGCACGACTAAGGCATGCAAATAATACCACACAGCACACGAGGAGTGATGGGGCTGAAGTGAGAAACCCTCCACCAGGCGGGAGACCACGCTTGAACGAGACATTAAGCTAAAGGAGCAAAGTTACTATAAAATCACATAAATCAAAGAAAACGAACAAAAACCTCTAAATGAGACATGGACTGCAAATATCGGTATATAATAAGGCTAACTCTGAACCCAAACGAACCAAAAATAGACCCAAATAAAAACGGCCGATGGCCAACGGCATCTAAAGAACAGCTATTATTCCCCTCCCTCAGACTAGTTGAGAAAAGTTTAAAAATGCTACCTAAAGACCGATAAGTCTGGCCTGGTACACACACAGAAGACACACAGGAACGTTGACTGGCTGCGTTAGACAGCGTCTACAAAACACACAGACAGAGGAAGTCTGTTATACACACGATGCCACACATGCAACATACAGCACCCACCAGGCCTACAGCATGCATGAGGGAACCACGATGGACAGCCGACATCAGACTGACAAGGTTCTTTTTGCAGCGGGAGAACAGCTTGCGTCTACCGGCTCCCGGCGTGCTTAAATCCAAGCACAAATTACCTGGAATCACGCAAGAAACCGGCTGGGCGTTACGCAATGCGGTGGCCTGTAAGGGACATCGGCCACATATGCACACAGATTAATTGAAATCAACAGATTGCAGTTCAAAGTCAATCATAAAGTAAATAATCGGGCTCTGAGCCGTGCCGATACGCCCCCGTTCTGCCAACTGAAGTCACAAGTTGTTTAAGGATTGTGCAAATTGAGGCGTCACAGAGGGAAATCGGCATGGAGTGCAAATGGAATGTCTTCTCAGTGGAATCAGCTCCGTCAAAACAGCAGAGAAAGAGAGACGTATATACCGGCACCATGGAGAATTGTACTGATGATGTGGTGTATAGCCTTACTCTGTTTTTATTCAGGAACATCACTCAGCACGCTACATGCCTGAGTTGAATGTGTGCTAAAGGATAGCGAGGCACATGGTAAAACGTATCAACAATAAGTTTGTACAATAGAAAGGAATGGAAGTAAAACATAATTTTTTAATGGTATTAAAAAGTGAAATATTGAGGATTTTCTTGTGCCCATTTAATAAAGTTAAATTTATTTTGCAAAATGATATACATATATATATATATAGCTGCTGTTCCAGTTTGGGGGTCACTGCATGGAGGGCTCTGATGAGCACAGGCCTTCTCCAGCTCTTCTCTGAGCCCTTGGTATTTCTCTGGTTGCATAATCAGTTTGTCATTAGCTAACATCCTACAGGTCTTGTTAACACACTAACATGAGCAGGTAAAAAGTCAGAGCAGTGATGTGTGTAAATGTTGCCTTCATTCAACATTCACTTTGGGGCAGCCAAGCACTTAGGCCACTGCAAAGATGACATTTTTTCAATAAGAACTCGTCACAAGGTGCAGAAACTCCAGCTAA
The DNA here is from genome assembly GCA_015082035.1 of Chaenogobius annularis. NCBI lineage: Eukaryota > Metazoa > Chordata > Actinopteri > Gobiiformes > Gobiidae > Chaenogobius > Chaenogobius annularis. The sequence continues at coordinate 1,290,160 of BJKM01000114.1, forward strand.
AGTTAAAATGGCCATTTTCCATGTGACAAAATTGCTTTCTGCTTATTTGGTCGCTGACATTTTCGTCCTCATGCATCATTTATGTGGCCCCCTGAACACCGCAGCTGGGGATGAGGAACACAGATGAAATTATAACATCCAGCGCTGTTTGGATTAAAGCTATTGTTTTTGTGTTGCCGATAGGTACCACTCCTGTCGCATCCCATCCATCTCTGACAGCGTGGCTTTTATGGGAGAATTTTCAATTTCATTGGAGAATGTCACAAAAATACATGAGCAAAGACTGGCCCTGCTCACAGGTTTTGGATCTTTTTGCTACTGTTCAGAGGCTAACAAATTCATAGACTACCATTTCTTGCAATCATTGGTGGAATAATTTCTTTTAATTGTTGATTGTTGTGACAACTGTACTAATTTTTCATCACTCTAAAACCCATGGATAGAAGTTGGAGGTACTATCCCCACAAGCATTGCACATAAATGTATTTTCCTTGCACAAGAAAATTTCACATCTCAAAATGCTAGTTAGCCCCATGGCATCTGTGGTTTCAGGAGTAGCTTACCACTACTGATAGTGACTGAGGAGTGGATGACTAATAGACTACTTTTTAGTGCTTTGAGAAGCTTGCAGAGCTAGTAAAGTGCAATATAAATCGGGACCATTCTTTCTTGTCTTATTTACATTTGCTAACCTTGACGTTGAAGTGGCTGTGTTTTCCTTATGCTCTACAGAAAAAAAGGCTCACTATCATATGTCTCCATTGCTTTTACTTCTGAGGGTTATGTCAATTAATCAATAACAGAAAGATGAGAAAATGTAAACTCTGTGGCACAAAACTACAAACACATTTTGAGTAACCAACAAAGACTTTTACCCCTCCCCCACAGGGGGCAGTATGGTGTGGGAGATGAATCTATAGGTGATCCTTATCTCAAACACATGAGACAGCCATGGATCTATTATATTATCGGGAGACCGCCCACAGTGCATCTCTGATTGGTTGTGTTTAAATTTCATTGGTAAAATAGCAAGTAAACATCATATCAGTCTTCTAGGCAGGTACAATTATTGTATCTGTGTGTTTTCATTGCCCCAAATGTCCACAGTCTGACCTGTTTTGGGCATTCCAGCAGTGCTCAAGTCCAGGGATAATTCTGCCTTTCAACTGCTTCCCATTTATTCTGTGGCCGAGGCGCTGTCGACTCGGAGACTGGATGAAAAGCATGCTTGTGTAAAGAAATTGAAATGAAAGTCCTGGTGGACTCAGCAGGACAGGGCTGTGCTGGTCTGGGTGCGTATTATCTCAATCTCAATGGCACTTCCCCGGGATAAGATCTAATTCTGGGAGGAAAATGTCTTTATACGACCACCTGCTGGGTCAGCTTTGTCCCGGGTTCACGGCTTGTTCTGGGTGAGCGCTCAGGGACTGGGAGACAGGAATGCACTCACTCCCTGCTGACATTTGGGCTCACTATTTTCTCTTTCATTCAGGCCTGCGTTGGATGAGATGGTCGGCGGACAGTTCAGGAGGATTCAGAGTGGGAGGGGATGGAGACACTTCAGCATTTTAGATGAAATTGTTATCTTGATGACCCAATTGCACATATTCAGTTTCAAGAAATACATTTCTAAAAAATCACCACTGCAAAACACATTATATAGTATGCACACAGAATACCAATAGGGTAGCATTATTTGTAAAAATTAAAATGAAAACTGAGTACGCAGAGGAAATCCACCCACACTGACTTTCTTGCTGTGAGGTGAAAGAAAAGAGTTATTTTTCCTGAAACAAAACAGTAATATTATGTATTATATATTCTCCTACCTAGAGTTGTTCTGTTTTATGTGCAGAATCTTCTACCTCAAAGATATCGATGGTTTCCTTGCTTTTCAAGCATCCAAACTGACCGTCAATCAGTTTTAAAGGTGCACTCTCTTTTTTGGTGAAAGTTACAGAAAGGAGTCCGCTCACAGTTATGTTTTTTTGAAAATAAAGAAAGAAGACAAGTTACATAGTGCACTTTTCAGATTGTTGACACGTGATGTATCACTTTAATAATCCTAAATAATCTTCAAATTTGAAATTGTTTTCAGTCATGATAAATTGCTCACCAGTTTACTAAGTTTAGTGCTGCTGACAAAATACCCCTCTGTTGGTCTATTGAACAACAAAGCTTGACAAAGCCTAAACATTTTACTCATGCAGTCTTTTCCAACTCCATTATAAAGCCCCCATTACTTCATTAGCTGTGGCTGGCCGGAGACAAAAGAGGATGCACAAGTGATGCTTTGTGTGAGTCAGCTTTGGCTGGTGCAGAGATCCACTTAAACCCCTCTCTCAAGTGTTTAAGAGGGGGCCGCTGCCTCCTCTGGCCCTGCATTAAGACAATACAGCGTCTGAAAAAAGTCAACTTGTGCCAGGAGACAAATTTCACCTTTTGTTCTGCACTGCCTGTGTGTTGTAGATAATGAATGTGCGTCGTATGTTCCTGTCTCTTCGTGTGTTTGGCATTTGTTATTCCCACGCATGTCATCTCGCGTCAACAGCACACATTGTACATCTTATTGAGTATAAAACGCGGAGGTATATATTAAGTAAATAGCTGCTGGCTGAGGCACCGTCTGATTGTTTTTGTAGAACTGTAATGGCAGGATCCATCTGCAGCTCCGGCTTAGACCCAGGAGCAGGGGGGTTTGAGACGCTGCTGCCCGAAGGGTATGATTCAAAGCAACATTTTTCTACACATAAAAGAACCAATAGAGTTTCAGAGTAGAGTTGTACTTTCAGCGTTGAGTTTGATCAGCTGAGTTGAATAGAAATACTGAGGAGGAAAAGTCAGTGTTTTACTGTTCCTATAAAGAAAATATTTATTTTACTATTCTTAAAGTTCCATGTTTTCTTTTCCTTCTGCACTTTTATTGGTTTACTTCATTTTTCCTCCGCCCAACAATGGCCGGTGAGTTTCTCCTCTGGCCTCTTATTGGACAGTAGAGTGTTTTGGCCAACAGACCAAATAAGTCAGGGATCTTATTAATAAAACTTTACTTGTAATTGCAACTTTAAGTAAACGCAATAGGAAATTTGAGGGGGGATGCGGGGGATGCCAAAATGCTTTTATTTCTTTTCTTTTTTGTGTTTTTGCCTCTCCACTCTTGACACACACATTAGCACCGCACACGGGCAGAAGAGTTGTGATTTGCCCTCATTTGTTTATCTGTCGCAAGGCCCGCCTCCCCCATGCATTTGTTTGCCTGTCTCCGTTCGTGTGTGTGTGTGTGTGCACTGTGGCATGTGTTTTTTGTTGTTGGGATTATGGAGCGCATTATTCGCAAACTAAAAGGAAAGAGAGTAAAATATGTTTATCCCCTTTAAATAAGTAAGGTTATCCTAGAACAATCACACACTTGAGTCAAAAACAGCAGAGTCTGATCGCTGCAGCAAGAATTAAGAGACCACTGATTGACCACATGATCATTAACACCTAATAGTGTGAAATTAATTACTCTGGAAACATTTTCTAGAGAGAAGTGCTGCTTTATTTAATACATCTCTTTAACACCGCGGCGTATTTCTCTCCAGACGTATTTCTCTCCAGACATATTTCTCCCCACATATCTGTTGAATTCTTTTAGACATAAAACATGAAGCCAGTTGTCCTGGCAAAAGTTTCAGGCTTTAGTGTTTCTGTCCGCACGGTCCAGTGTCCAGTGCAGCTCACCGACAGGGGGCGCTGGAGAACAGAACTGAGAGCAGAGAGAGGCAGCAGAGGCTCCACTGAGAAACACGGACGCAGGATTTTGACCTCAGCAGCACGTAAACGACAGGTTAAACACAACTGTGCCACAAGTGTTCTGATAATACACAATGGCCCCATTTGAATCTTCGAGAGAAGTAGCTGCAATCATAATGCATGCTTAAAGGTGCACTATGCAGCTATGGACAGACTAGCGTGCTACATATCTGCCCCAAAATACAGTCATGGTTGCAAGTAGCTGTATTGTTATTATACAGTGCCCATATTATGCTACATCAGTAGGATATAACAAAAAAAATCATCCAAAAACTGTTTTATAGAAAAAGTTACCAAACAACAACTTCCCTGACGCTCACATGTGGTCCGCACGTTCCTTAAGCTAATTTTTTAGAAGGTGGGCCAGAACCGCTCAACAATTTAGAGTCCAGCTCTAATTATACGTAATATTAATTAATAATACATCCCACAGGCCAGGGGCATTAGTAGGATACAGTGCAACTAACCTCAGCCCACTAGCCGGATCTAGGCACAGTGGAGCTCTGTTGTGGGGGACTCACTGATTTAGGTTGGGTGCAGTGTTGATGGTCCGCTTCCCTCCATAATCAGCTGTGGATGCCTGCATGGGACTCATCTGTCTTTTCTCTGAGCTCTCTCGTTGGTGCTACTGTTTCGGATTACCTGGCTGCTCACAACAACGCACTCCCAAGATTCTGTCAAGCCCCCTTCATCCCCCATCAATAATATTCAAATCAGTTCTGGGGCAAAGCTTGCGAGAAGTTGTGAAAAGATGTATTTGATGTGGAATGGGGTCTGCAGCACCGCAGGCACACATTGTAATGGGATGGTGTGTTTTTGCAGAGCTGTGGGAACATGGGGAGGGGAAAGGGAGCTGTGGCAGTGTTATGAGTGTTTGCGAGGGAATCAGAATGAGATGTTGTGTGAATGGATGTCTCTGGTGACAAGAAGATGGCAACTGATTTCACTTTTATTGGGAATGATTCACAACTCAGGTGCTGCATACATAGACACATGATAAAATGCAGTTAAAAAATAAAATCAGTATTACAAGGTCAAATTCTATCAAAATCAAATTTTCAACTTACAAAATGTAATTTGAACAGAAATTAAAATACACAATCACATCACCTCCCTCTTATCGTCCCTCCATTGGCTCCCAGTAAAAGAGAGAATTCATTTAAAAAATAATTACTGTTTAGAAATACTTCATAGTGCAGACCCCACTTACCTCAAAGATATTCTGTCCAAATACCGCAATCTCCTGAACAGAGACTCATCACAATTCAACTCCTACTTGAGGTTTGGACTGCTCCAACTATTGCTAGTTTAAAAAAAAACAAAAAAAAACCTTCAAACTAATTTAAATTCACAGGTTTTTAATATCTAATCCATAATATTATTGTCACTCTATTTTAATGTGTAGTTTAACCTGTCATATGATAAATTAGACTAGAAAATGTACAGGTAATTTCAAACTGTAAACCACGCCAAAATCATTTGCGATCATGATTGTAAGCCAAGAGCAATCCTTAGAGGCCACTTGAACATAAGAAGTCTAAACAGGATCAAGTTGAGCACTTCTTACAGACTCAAACTTGGATTTCCTGGCATTAAGGTAAACGTGGCTAAACCCATAGCTTGCAGACTTTTATGGATGGACAAGCAGACTTGGGGTGCTCAATATTTAGTGGATAACACAAAAGTGAAAAAATAAAGAAATCCATTAAGCAAGGGGGGGTTTGAACCCCAGCCTCCCACATGAAGGGCAAACACCCATCCTTCTGAGCTAAATACCCATATCGGATCTGTTAAAATACTGCCTGTCTTTCTAACTAACATTTAATCATTATAAACATGATCAGAGCCTTAGCTACAAACACAAACTTGTCTCTAAAAGATCGTTTTTATGTCAGTTTGTTGAAACTAACTTCTCCTCGCACAGTTAGAACAAAACCTGCAAACATCCTTGATTCCCACACAGGTTTATTCAGTGTGGTTTGAGCCTAGAGCCACGGGTTTGAGGCTGCGTGGTCCTCAGAGCGCATGTGCAGACCTCTAAGAGAAGCTGCTTTCTGCTCTGGTTCTAAAATCTCATGTTAGAGAGCGGAGCATGAACGGGCCTCTGAACACGGCCACAGACTGAGCAGCTGTGGGAAAGTAAGAATCATGCTTCCCGCGCAGTATTGCTCAGCGGCCTGTAGAGACCACTAAAAGACACCGTGACTTCAGCAGAGCTTCAGCAGCAGACGTGAGGGGAAAACGGGCTTATTTGAATATATTTTAGAACAATTCAAACATAGTTGTGACACAGGGTAATTTTATTTGTCAATCACTGCTTGCCTTGCTTGCTCTGACTGCACGCCACTGGCTAAACCCAATATAAACAATTTGTTTCCGCAAGGACAGAGAAATACGTTCCGGGACACATTAGGGAAACACTTAAATATGCAGAAATATGTGGATTCTTGTAATGCATGATTTTAAGGGTTGCTGAATTTATTTTAAAATTGTAATTTTGTACAACCTACCATCTTTTAATGCATTGTAGTATAGTGATCTGAATGAATTGCTTAGACAGTTAACTTGTGAGAATGCAAAAAATCAGCTTGTAGATTTTAATATCAACTGGTTGGACAAACATGGTAAACAAAAACTAAAAGCAGAAACATCAAAATACAACCCGAGCATGTGATAACAATGTATGATTTTATGACAGGATTATCTGACCACAATAACACTGTTATAAAAACACTTGACCAGATTTATTTTTTTGACCAGAGCCTTTTTAAAACTTCAACTGCTTAAACAATAAAGATAATTTAAAAAATAAATAAATAAATGCTATTTCTTGAAAATGATATGCATAATAAACAAAACAGTTGTTGCAAAATGCTGACAGATAATTATTACACAAATAGTTCCGAAATATACAAAGAAAACAATGGATTACAAATCAAATCTGTCAGTTAATGAAGCACTAAAAAAATCTAGTTTTGACAAAACAATCTATTGACAATGCCGTCTTTTTAGAGCCTTAGAAACAAAGTGTTAGCAAATTAAGAAAAGCTCAAACTGCACACTTCAAGCATCTAATGGAACGGTCCGTGGGAAACAGTGCTTGTCTTTGGAAACAAACACATAGGCTGACCATACGAGACGAAAACAGAAGCTTACCACATTTAAATATTGATGGCATATTCTGCAACAATCCGATGAAAATGGCTAACTCACTCAATTTTTACTTCGTGACAACGGAAGAAGAAAGAAGAAGAAAAAAAATCTAACATAAACCTGTCCAGACACTGCCAGTGGAAAAAACCTGAAATATGACATGTTTTCTTTTTCATGGTTAATGTCTTTTTGTGCATTGTCCCTGAAATTATAATAATGATGAATTTAAACATCATCAGCCTGCGTGAGTGTTAAGATGAATGAGCCCCAGACTTCAGAGGATTCTTGCACGTAGTATCAGTTTGCACAAAGCTCAAGTTTAGGCCCAGAGTGGATGAGAGTCACCGGGCTTCGCTTGCCTCCTCTTCCTGTGTGCATTTCCTGTAGCATAAATAACACCTATAATGAGGCGGTGGGGATTCGGGTTCCTGATGCATGGCCCCAGCTGATTGGATATGTTGGTCGAGTAAAAGGGTTTGGAGGGAACAGAGGATCCAATGACAGACAGGGCTGCCGTGGGTAAAGCGATCCCCCTTTGAGGCCTTGATCATCTTCAAAAGGCCTCTGTGATCTGTAGCTATGAGTACCACATTTTGAGTGCTGGACATCCAGAAAAAAATATGTTTCATTTGGGAAAAGAGCAAATCAATATCAGCTCAAGGTGAAAAAGACCATTAACTGAGATGTGATGAACAGGTTATTGAATGGATAAACTTCGGCGCCAAAGACTTTAGCCGGTAAAGTTGTTATCTCCATTTAGTACTTCAAGTATGTGGCATTAAAGATTAACCATGTAACATTTCTGAAGAAGAGTACACCACCTGCTTATTTACATGGAAATATTACTGCCTGAATCAGAATCAGAATCAGAAATGGTTTATTGCGATTGTCAGTGAACAAAATTCACAGGCTAGGAACTTGCTTTGGTGATTCGGTGCAACATGCAACAATGAAAAATAAAGAAGCAAAATATATCAAACAAGGCATGCATTAAAGAAAAGCAATACAAATGTACTAATGAGATAAAAAGATAAAAATAGATTGAGCATGTACAGAATTTTACAGTTACATTTGTGGAGTGCCTTTATGTAAATATAAAGCCCAATACGCACCCCACCACCTATCACAGGGCAGCCACACTGTGTCTCGTCCGACTTGAACCAAAATCCAAACAAGCCGCAGCGTGATCGACCGTTTGGCCATATGGCACATACTCTCGGCATCTGAGAAAACCTCCGTGAGGGAAACAAACCATTTACCTTTTAGGAGAATACCCGCTCTATTCCAGTCAGTTCAGCCGCTACAAGAGCAAACGCTGTATCTGCAGACTATATGCTACTGCTACGCTAGCTGCTGTAGTTAGTATTTACAGAGCAATGCATTTCTTTTTCTGACAAAAAGCCCTGTTACCAAGGTCAGTTACAACTTGAATTAGTTGTGCTTGATATACAATAATCCACCAGGAAACTTCTTCCCAATTAATCTGTATTCCTCCATCATGACACACTGCTGTTTGTCACCCAGATCAAAACTCATGACCAATCAGAGCGCTCCTTGGACAAAGACGTTTGTCACCGATTACATATTCAGAAACGTCTCCTTCAAGACAGAACCGTGTCCTACGAGGACAGACGATGCTCTCCAGCTCAAACAGACAAACTGCTGAGCGAGCCATTCCGGACCAGACTTCTATGGGCGACGAGTGGATTGGTGTGCACCGGGCTTAACCTGACTTGCCCAGTACGGATTGGCATCACCTGCTCCCTGGAAAAGGATAAGTTTAATACTGTGGAACATTACAGGCAAAGCAATAAGATCTTCATGGAGACAAGCAGGTGCAAATTGCTGCACTTTTTAATACAAATATTTAACTAAAGTCGTTCACCTTTTATACGTATAACAATTACAATTTGTGAATAGTAACCCAGGAAGAATAACAGAAAGCAGACTTGTGTTACATAGGCTGACAAAACAGTTAGGAAGCACACGTTTTTCAGTGGTAACTCACACCAGCGAAACAGTAATAATGTGACCCCAAAGCACAGGCGCACATCACAAAGCACATACGAACATAACTTGTGCAGCACTGGGCCAAAACAACATGGACTAAGTGTATTCACTGAGCCAAACTTTATCCTCTGTAGTGTCCGAAGGAGTGGATGATCAAAGCCCTGTCCACCACATGAGGCCCCCTACCCCACTCCCACCCCCAGGCCTGAATGTGGTGCACTAACTACACTTGAAGGTTCTTCCATCATTCGAGCCTTGGAACCATCTCTTATGGTCTATCACCTCTGACCAGGGCTGTATGCTATCCTTAACAACAGTTTGATGTTCAGCATTTTTAGTTCCAATGTAGTTTGTCGTCCTTATTTTGGTGCTATTTTAACTCCGGCTTTAGTCCAGGTCTAGTCAAAGTTCAGTTCCAAGTTTGGTCTCCATTTTGATGTGGCGTGAGCGCAAGAGACAGCAATTTACGGACATATTATGCATTGGGTCGTCAGCATTTGTTTTTGGTATGACGTACTGTTTTTGTTTTTGTTGTTGTTGTTGTTGTTGTTGTTGTTGTTGTTGTTGTTGTTGTGTTTAGAACAATATTATGATGTAAAATGTCTAAAATATAAAATAACAATCCACGGGTGCCATTGAATCTAACTTTATACCAGACAAAACCATAATATGTATTCTTTAAATGTGCTACCCCAATAAAACCTCTAATAAATGAAAACATTGCGGATGGTAATGCACAACATGAACATGGTTTGTTTGTGCAGCAATAATGACTTGAAATCCCCCAACCACAAAATCTCAGGTTTGGAAAGAATTCTGTTGGGAAAATGTATCAGGGTGCTGCCCGGTGGTTGGTGGTTGAGTGGTTAAGGCCCAGCACACCTATGCCAGGCTCCAGGTGTTGCCGGCCGCACTGTCGTGAATTCGAATCCCGACTCCGACAGTTTACAGCATCTCCTCCCTTCTCTCTCTGCCCCCATTTCACACACTCTCCTGTCTAATAAAGCCTACGGGCAAAAAAATATTTTAAGGAAAAATGTATCAGGGTATTTTACAACACCATACTAAGGACACTGTTGGAGAAACTGTTGGAGAAATTGTGGCTGTCAAGTAGCCCATCGCTGTCAAGTGTTTTGGGACCACCCTAATGTTCATAAATACTGGACTTGGAGATGAATGAGTATGAATACACAGATATTGCAGTTGAGTTTAAAACACTGTAATTTAGATGTAAAACTCTTCTGTTTGACTGTTGTGGAAAAGTATTCACAGACTGACCACCCCGGCCCCTGCTCTGAGGCTTTTAGGGAAGTGTCCCTTTAAGGTTTCTCTTTTATACCACATCAAACAGCAGGTGTGAGAGTTGTGTGAGGGAGAGTTCTCGGAGCCTGCAGGCGCCCTCTTTGCTCTCAGTTTTGCGACTATGACCGAAGCTGGGTGTGAAGGCGATGGCTAATGTCGCTAATGCTAAATCACCCTGCGACTTGAAGAAGATCCGGTTACTTTCTACCACCGATGCCACTCTAATGGGGCCTTTTGTTTGTCCAAATATACATGTGCATGAGGACCGGGGGTCAGAGGGGGTTCAAAGGGGCCACAAGCTTTAATGTCAACAATGCAGCTGTGTTTACACAAATGCCCTCTGAAGTGAAGGGCCGCAGAGGGAGAGGCTGCGATGAGGTAATTTCAAGCTAGACGTCGCACCAATAACACAGAACCAGGACAAAGCGTTTGGGTCTACTGTGTGGAGAGTACAGGAACATGGTGCCGACACACAGCTGTGAGCGGAGAAGTCAGAATCAGAATCAGAATCAGAAAGATTTATTTTGCCATTGTCAATGAACAAAATCACAAACATAGGAACTTGTCTCGGCATAAGGTGCAACATAAAACACTGAGCAATAATAAAACAACATATATTCAATCAAAAAGGGCATGCATTAAGAAACAATTTAAAATTACATACAATAAAAATAAAAATAGGCATTTCTATGTACACAAGAGTTACAGTTAGATTTACAGTTATAGTGCAGAAAGTGACAGTGCAGTGAGTGGTTGAATAGTTGCAGTTAAAGTGACAGGTGTTTTGAAGTGTTCATGAGTCCAACGGCAGAGGGAAAGAAACTATTCTCGTGGCGGGAGGTTCTGGTCCGGATGGACCATAGCCTCCTGCCTGAGGGGAGTGGTTCAAATAGACCATGTCCAGGGTGAGAAGGGTCAGCGGTGATCCGACCTGCGTCCCAGAGCCCTGGAGACGTACAGGTCCTGCAGAGATGGAAGTCTGCAGCCGATCACCTTCTCAGCAGAGCGCACAATGCGCTGTAGTCTCTGTTTGTCCCTGGCTGTGGCTCCAGCGTACCACACGGTGATGGAGGAGGTGAGGATGTACTCAATGATGGCCGTGTAGAACTGCACCATCATCTGCACTGGCAGCTTGGCTTTCCTCAGCTGCTGCAGAAAGTACATCCTCTGCTGGGCCTTCTTGATGAGGGAGCTGATGGAGGGCTCCCACTTGAGGTCCTGGGTGAGGTGGTGCCCAGGAAGTGGAAGGAGTCCACGGTGGTGATGGGGGAGTCTGTCATGATGAGGGGGGGCTGGGGGGCTGTGGCTTTCCGCTGCACCAGGACACCAGCCGGTCCACCTCCCTCCTGTAGACAGACTCATCCCCGTCCGAGATGGGCCCGATGAGAGTGGTATCGTCCGCAAACTTGATGAGTTTTACGGAGTCATGGCTGGAGGTGCAGCAGTTTGTGTACCTCCACAGCCCTGTGGAGCTCCGGTGCTGATAGTCCGAGTGTCTGAGACATTCTTCCCCAGCCGCACGCTAAGCACAGGGTACAGGCTTTATCTTTATGTTCTCCCAACTCCTCAGTAATTCATTTGCATCAGACAATTAATAGTTTAATTTAGTTTATTTGCCATTTGTAGTTTGAAAATCACATTGGAACACATGTGCAAAAAGCTTGAATTGTGCAGTAAAACATTAAAAACGACCACATAAACAAACAATGGACATAAGGTACAAAACACTAGTACCAAGACACATATCGACAGTGAAATAAACAAGCTAAAAAAGAATGCAGTGCTAGATCAAAGTAGTATGAACAATGTTTGTGAGAAGAAGCTTTTAGCGTGATGTGTATTTTACTTTTAATGGAGCGATATCTTCTTTCCGAGGGAAGAAGCTCGAACATGGCTCTGCCTGGATGGCCAGAGTGGTCGTGAATGATATGAAGGGCTCGGTTTTAAAGTCTACATTCATAAAGAGCCTCAAGAACAGGAAGGTGACAGTTCAAATAGCAGAGCGGACCACATTAAACATTAATTGAGATAATTTCCACCTGTAGAGAAAGCAAAGTTAGGGTGCCGCCATTTTACTTCGAAATACTAATATCTTATTGTATAATATCAGGATATTGACCAATATACTGATCTATTTTTGGGATGTTAAAATGATTTAGCTAATCAAGATCATTCAGGTCACAATATAAACAAAATATTTTATTATGATCATTTTAAAAGCAAACATTTGTCACAAAAATATAATTTATCCTCACACATTAAACCTAAATGTAAAGGTTTATGTCACATCATTACTTACTTCACCGTTAGTCATGTGTCATAAATTGTGAATAATGGTTCAAATTTAGATGTTTCTTCTCACAATAAGTGTAACTTTTTGGTCATATATATGCCACTATTGTAATTATACACAATATTATCTCTATCAGTACAAGATGCCTCATCGTTTTAGCTAAAAATAGAAGTCTAAAAGGTCTATGGTCAACAAAAAAGCCATGACCTTGTTAGGGTAGAATTTTTTCTTGTCGTATTGACACTAACATGCGTTTTACTCCTCCTTGTGTGCGTGTGTGTGTGCGTGTGTGTGTGTGTGAGTGTGTGTGCCATTGGTGTGAGGCCATGCAGAGAGAGGACTACAAATCAGAGTGGCTCATCAAAAGCATTTGACAGTTATTCAATAAGGGGACAGCCAGGCCCCGTAAAGATTTTACTGAGAAGGCGGCCTTATAAATCTAGACAAACACGCTCTAGGATGTCCACATGACGCTCAGATCAATAAAGTCAAAGACAATGCTGCGAAAGCACAAGTGCAAACAGAATGCCCGGGGGAGAGAGGGGCTAGAGAATGCGTGGGAATGAGGCACTGAGCTCGCAGAGAAGCCGCGATCCCTCCAGCTCAGCCATCAAACACAACACACACAGCAATTGACCCCTGAACCGCGCTCAAAGACCAATCACTTGTTCTGCTAATGACCGCTTCCACATGGACACCGCGCTGGTCTACAGCCATCAACCCACAGGAGAGGACCAAAAGAGAGCCAACAAGGACCTGGGAAGGGTTAGCAAGTGTCTCTACCACTGAATCTATGCTGTGTGTGTGCGTTTTGTCGACTTTATTGTTCATTTACAGGAATTTGACCTATGCATTTGACCCATCCCAAGTGCCTCTGATCAGTTTGAAAGAAACAGGGCAACAGCAGTGCACCACACACTCTGACAGAGACTTTGTGCCAGGAGCTTGGAACAGGTCTACCTAACTTGAGGATTAGCCTGCATGTTTTAGGTCAATGGCAAGAGAGGCAGCAAACCAGAGACATTCTTGTTGTGAGGTGAGAATGCTGATCAAATGTAAGATAAGGTAAGGTAAAGTTTATTGTCCCTGAGAGGAAATTTGTCTTGGGCTACAGGACCACTTAGCTGCATGACATAAACTACACCCACGATCACAATCAGCATCACACAAATACATAATTCAAATCAATGTATAGACAATATCAACTTCTAAATAAGATAACAATACTGCACTGGTACTGGTTCATGAGCCTGTCGCCACCTAAATGCAGTACAATACACATATAAATACAACAGAGACAAAGATAATATCTATAAGTTACAAACTGTCAACCATCCACTTTCAGTTGAATTTCATTAAAATGCACACAAAGAAGGGTGGTCATTGTTGCCAATAATTTTCATGGCTACATTGAGCTTAAGAAGTTTTGTTTTGTCCCTCCTGGTTAATGCACCAAAGCAGGCAGCCATGCCATACCTCACTAGGCTCTCTCTCCTTAGAAACAACAATCTGTCAACAATGAGGAAAACCTTTTTATCAAACATTCAGCCCCCGCAGTGTTTTAACCAGTAACCTAAGCTGCACTGTATCGAAGGATGAACTAAAGTCTGCAAGTAAAACCCTGGCATACGTGTTTGGTGCCTCCAAGTGCTTTAAGATGAAGTGAGACACAATAATCACTGTGTCCCCTGTGCTGCGGCCTTGCTTATAAGCAAACTGCAGTGGATCAATAACGGATGAGACATCCGCTTTTAGATCGTCAATCATAAGTCTTTCCAGGCCCTTCACTGCAATACAAGTCAAAGCTACAGTTCTAAATCCTTGTCAGTGTGGGGACAGCTGACCATTGCAAATGGACTCAATTTACAAAGACATGGTTAAAACAAGCTGTAGAAGTGCTTGTGTTATTACCCATTAACACCCATAACATTACCAATCTATTCTTATTATCTATTCTCTATTCTATTAAGATAAGATAATAAGATTGTTGACATTTCAGTTGTAAGGACTTTTATTAACAAAGCTGTTGTGAATACTCAGCAACATTGTCGCCATCGTAAATTAATATTATAAGCTATAATTTGTAAGTGTATACATATGTAAAATAAGATGCTCTGCAAATAGGAAATTATGACATAAAATCCCCAACGACTGGACCTTGGCTGTCTGCTGTCACATCTTATTCCTGTCCTATTCTGATTTTTTCTTGATTAGCATTAAGTATCCATCCAATATAAAGGAAAACAAAACTGTGTTATTGTTAGGACCCACCAACACCCAAGTTCTGAACCCAGTTAAGTTCTGCTGCCTATTAAGTTGCTGAGAAGCACAACTTATTTGCATTCCAATCCTCCAAACCAGGCGGACTGGAGTGGTGCTTATGTCTGTGAGAGAGAAGCTTTCCCAGCTCTTCAGCGAGCATCTGTGGGCCGCTGCCTCCAAAATGCCTCCCTTCCGAGAGGGACGTGCTACAAGCCTGCAGTTCTCACATTCAGAATGACATAATGTGATACATTCTAGACCAGGGTTGTCCAAAATATGGCCTGAGGGCCAACTGCAGCCCTTAGGCCTCCTGTTTTAATTGGCCCAAAAGAAGTACTTTTTAACTCTCAAATTAGAAAAAAGTATGCTATAATAACATAAATAAAAAACATTTGGAATTGATACAGACCTAAAATTAATGTTCTGAACTTTATTAAAAGTGTGGTTGCTCATCAAAGCTACGTCAAATGCAACATTTTAAATGATTCATTTTGTTGTCATGTACTCTGTGGGTCTCTGCTCCATATATGTTTCAAAATGCGGTCCTCGATGAAAAAAGTTTGCACGTCCCTGTTCTAGACATTAGATTATTATTTTTCCATCTAAAAGCATGAAAGACAAAGGAGCTGCGTGGTGTCGAGGTGCTCCTTTGTGCAAACAACAAAAGCTTCTGTTTTTGATGTGTACACCTGTGTCTTCATTCACAACATCAGAGACAGCCAAAGAGGGAAGGAGCCATTCTGACATCAACAGTAATGTTCCTATGATTTTAGATCGGGGAGCATTGACAATACAGTGTGTACAACTGAAGGCTACAATGCTACACCTGAGGAGCTTTATGTTGGCAGAGTGGTCGTCTTCCAATCCGGAGGTCGGCGGTTCAAATCCTGGTTTTGATTTAAACATCCTTGATAGAACGGTCAAATCCTCTGGCCCACAGGTTGGTGGTGCAATCACAGCGGCTTCAGGCGAATACTGCTGTTGTGTCCTTGGGCAATACACTTAAGCCACCTCGCCCCCAGTGTCTGCGTACACTGGTGTGTGAATGCGTGTGTGAATGGTGAGTGGTTCTTGGATGTAAAGTGCTTTGGGTGCCTAGAAGGTGGAAACGTGCTGTCGTGACCATTTACTGTTTATGTTATAAGACACACATGCATGGGCTTTGAAACTTTTCTAACCTTTTTGAGGAGACAAGAACTGTTGCTAAGATAAGATTCGATTTATTGTCTATAATTTGTTCTCAAAATCTATACATCACTGCCAGTGGAGAAACCTGTCATGAGCAGTGGCTGATCCCAGGTACTGCCAGGAGTACATAGCTGGAGTACAATATATAGGGAAAACCGGAGTGCGTGGAGATAAACAGAGCAAATATTTCTTTTTGGGTGTTACTTTTTTTGTTTTTTTTAATAATCGGTAAAGTGCCATGTTTTTTCTTGTTGCCCGGTGCCTTGTTTCTTGTAGTGAACTCCTCCACCATCACCTGTGCAGTGTGTGGGCCCTGCTTTCTTCTGACAGCCTCTTTTAAATGCCTCTATGTCCACAGACCTGGCGTAGCCAACAGCCCTGGTGCTCTGAAGGGCCTCTATCCATTTAAACCTTATCATGGCGCATTCTTGCCCTCTCCCAGCCACAGTCAGGAGTATTTTTAAAGCACCAAAAATAGAAATGTAGCTGGAGAAGATGACATCTCCAAAGAGAGGACTGGCTGCAAAAATGTTTGTCTCTTATAGTGTGGACCGGTCTGCAGAAATCTGACATGGAGCCAGTCACAGCAGATAAAGACAGAATCCATCACAGAGCCATAATTCTGCGTTGGGTAAAAGCCTATGAATTTTAAACAATTGGAAAAAGTATATATGGCTATGCTGGAGAAAGTCATTATTTATAAGCGAGAGGTGAAATGGGATTTCTGTGTAGTGTAAATACATACATGCACGCTACCATTTGGAGAAACTGGACTTCTCAGCTCTAAGGACAAGCTAATGCCTCTGAAACAGGCTCCATCATTTTCCAAAAGTGGTCGGCCATTGATGGTGTTTTTACGTCTATTTTATTCTTTTTTTTTTGTCCACTGCAGCTGAGTGTATGGAAAACTATTTATACAAGAAAATAGTATGGAATTATTAAGTTATTTTATATATACAAATTTAGTTGGCATCTTGTAATTCCACATTTAAACATTGCAAGATCATTTCAATTCTCAACCCATCTATTGACGAGCCTCATAATTACTTTATATGTTCATTTCACTTTCAACTAAACATCCCAATCAAACAAACCAAAACAACAAACTCTAAAGCTCTCCAAATGTCATCATGTTGCTCTAAATAGTTCCCTCATCTCTCCGTTCTGAAAACCTTGCTCAGATTCTTCCATTTGTGCTGGACTTGAATGCGTTTTGTTTAGCTGACACTTCCCCATCCCTGACAAAGACATCAGCAGCTGACAGTTTCACAAAAAGACGGCAAGAGAAAAGAATATATCAGCCAACGCAAACATTGACCCAACACTGCAATTGCAAATTAGTCACAAAAATCACAGATAGATTGACGGAGTCTAATCTCCTCATTTCACTAACCCCACATTAAACTCTTGGAGCAGAGAGAGAAATCCTTGGACGAGCACATCTGCTGAGAGTAATGGCTTTTCATTGCTGTGATTGAGCAGTCAATAGGCCGGCCTCTTGGAGAATGCTAAAGCTGCCTCTGTGTCACTTACATCTGATCTTCTACGCTGATATGTCCCAAGGAGAAAGAGTTACCATGGAGGAACAAAGCCTAAAATCACAGTCTTCATCCTTATAGTGCGGTTATCTAAAATGCATTTGTTCAATTGCGAGTTAGTAAACTGAAGTTTTTATGTTTGTTACTGTAAAAATAAATGCATTCTAGACTGTCAAATAAGTACAAAAAAAAAAAGAAAAAACAGAGAGCTTTATTTCACCACAGCCTCAGCATAGCAGCATAGACAGTTGGCAAATGTCGAGGGCTGGATCATGTGCAATGCTCCCAATGACAGCACCACCAGTGAAGCACTCAAAAATGTACCTTTCAATGCCACTTTAGAACCAGAATTGAATGCAAAAGTTTCTCATCTGAAAGCTTCCAGAAATATACTTGAAGCAATATAATTGATAGGTTGTAGGTGTCCAGTCATGGTGTCCACTGAATGCTTTGTGAAGTAACTAAATACATGTACAGAAAATACATAGTCAGAATACTAATTTTGAGTATTCCGGTACGGTTACTCTTGAATTTTTTACTTTACTAAAATCAGAGGAATATATTGTGGTATTTGATCATAAAATTTAGGCTTTAAACTGCACTAAATGAATGAGGGTGGAAAACGCAGCTCTTATTGTGAGCGAATGTGCAATTTTTCCTTCTCTAATTTGTGATAAAAGTTCTTGTATCTTACAACTAAATCCATAACAATCTATGAAACAAAAACAAAAAGCTGTAATCTTATGTTGTGTTTTCAGACTAATATAATGCAACTGGATGTGAAACTTTTCTATTATTCAGATTACATACTCTGATTGGACTAAGTAAAGTATTCTCTCTTCACTGTCCACTGAGACATCAAGAATTTTAAGTGCACATGGCTAAGAAAATTGACTACAATGAAAGTTTGTCTGAAGCAAATATCAGGCTCCGTAGTTTATACTGTTAGCTGATAGTAGCGCTACATGCTAGCAGTGTTTTCGTATTTGTAGAAGTTAGTAAATGAAAGACAAATTGGGAGATATGGTCCAAGCTCACGGTAAAGCTCTTCTGAAGATCGTTGGATTAACCAACACGCTGTGCGTTATTATACCACAGTTAGGGAGAATTCCTATGCTAACAGGTGCGCATTCACTACGCTGCAGGCATCACCAGAGCAACGAGTGAACAACTGCTGGGTGTCAAGAATAACGATACTAGCTAACAATCTCTGACAACTACAGACTGCAAACAAGTTTTCCGATTCACAAGTGAACTAATTAAGATTGTAGATTAGACAATGAAGATTTGCCTGCCGTGACCAGCGGTGGAGCTGCCACAAAGCGGCCCCGATTGCTGTGGATGCTCTGCGGAACGTCGCAAAAAACGTTTTTAATATATATTTTAAATGATGGAAACTGGGGCCAGACCATATTGCTTGAGTCTCTTAGTGTGGAGTGGTTACAACTAGGGCTGTGCTCAATATATCGATGTTGTGATATATCGTGACGGACTTCTTGTCAATACGTGTATTGATACAGAGATGCGTATCGTGATACGTTTAAACAAAATGAAGTCATTAGAATTTGCAGAGTTCTACAGTTCTTAACATACAGACTGCTGCATCAAGGCCGAAGGAGCTGAAAATGTGACTTCACCATGGGACAGTTGTATTCTGATATTGAGGACAGTGTGAACATAAAATTCCATTGAATTTGGTTATCCTACTAATAAAAACATAATTTTAGTAAACTTTTAACAACAGTTTTAAGGGATATTCATGAATTAATACGCGTATCGTATCAAGTTCCTTGTATTGGGATTTGTATCGTACCGTAGACCCCGGTATCGGGATACGTATTATATCTTGATGTACTAGGCAATACTCAGCCCTAGTTACAACTGGACTTGCATCTGAAATGCAAAGTGTGCACCGCATAAAGACATGACTAGAGCCCAGTCGCAGTCATTCAAACATGTAATGAAGCAGATTTTGGGGTACTCCAGTACAGCTGACTGTTTACTGACACTTCCGCAAACACAGAGCAGCGGCCAATGAAAATGAACGGACACGCTGGAAAAAGATCTGGGCTGAAATGTTATATTTTCATCTATTTATATGTCCGTGATGCACAGACAATGGCAACAGCGTGGCACATAGTGACATTTCTGCCTAAACACCAAATGTATAATGCAAGAAATGACACAAACTACTTTTACACTTACAACCAAAGCTAATCGCATCACCCATAAATAATGGCACTCACTGTGTAAATCAGCCCTCCTCTTTTCCTAATTTTTTTTTTCTAATGTCCTGATCTGTTTGGACACAGCTCCAAATGACACAGTTAAACTCTGATAAATCCAGGGAAGTGTGTGCAACTTCTATACCTCTGTCGCCTCTTTCAATTTCCATTTTAAACACTCCTGTCTGAGTTAGCATCAGAGCTGAGTGAGTTAGCGTCAGAGCTAACCTAGCTCCGCAACTCTCTGTTTTGGTCAGCAAGTGATCACATGACACTGTTTAACCAATGAAAAGTCACGGACCTAATGTGTTTGCTCTCTTCTATCAACTGTTGCACTTCACGGGAGCAGAGAAGATGAGTTTCGGGAGAAAAAGTGACCTGTACCAGCCGAGTAGACACTGTTGTAGCTGCGCACGCTGTCCTTTTGCCACCCGTGAACTTCACTTACGTGCAAATCATGGAATCAGCGATGAGGGTTGAGAATGGTCTATACCGTAACCCCTTTTTATCTATCTTCTAAGAACTATGTGACTAAAACATATTTGACCAGTGGTTGATTGACCCCAAAATGCTTTAATCAATTTATCTGTCCAAATTAAATTGTTAATATGATGTGCAACATAACTTTTTTATGCCACCTGTCTGCATGGAGATGTTTTGTCTATTCCACAATATGGTCGTGAACGTACATATCTCCATAGGGACAAGCAGAAAATGTATGCTGTGCATCTTTAAATTCCTCTTCATTCCATGTTTCTGTTGGGGCTCATGGGGGCTGGTGCATAAATGTATGAGTGAGATGAGTGTCCACAGAAAGTCCAGACCCTCTCTCTTACCAGAGGTGCCTCCAAGAATACACTAAAGTGCCCGATAGGATTTCACTGAGGAGTGCCTGAAAGCGAAGACGGGGTCAGAGGTCACCCTAGGCTGAATAATCAATTAAAGCAGAATTACAATTGCTACACTTATTTGTGAGTCTGCTGGTGATTGGGAAAGGAGGGGGAGAACGCCATGATTGAATCTGAAGTTGGTTTCACAGGTTGTATTCTCTGCCCAAAGACGTATTCTTATCCACACTTTCAATAGCTGTCTCCTTTATTTTACCGTTCTGAATTCCCTCTATTGTCATGCGTCCCCCTTTGCTCAGAGCGCTCCGATCATGTTAAATATTAATTGCGTTCCTTGGGGGATCGTCTATCAGGCTGAAATCAAATACAGCATAGAGCCCGGCGGTGACAACACTAAACTGTGCCTTTTCTCTGCCACTATTGTTTTGTTCCAGGCACTTAACAGGGCTGATGTGAACGCCACCACATAATAGCGCTGGGCAGAAACCGGACCAAAGAAATTCTGAAATTCTATTTAGTCTTGGACCGAAGGGCATTCTGCTGGTGCACAGTTGAGAGGGTAACTTACTCACCGCAAACTCCAAACAAGTCGCGGGAAAAAGTTTTAGAAAGAACAACTAAACACGACTGTATGTTTCAGTAACATTTGAATCTGCAGCCGTGGAGAGTATTAAGAGTCTCTAATCTGAGATCTTTAAAATGCAACGGAATTTGTTTTGATTTTCCTGACGAAGCTAAGGATTGCCATTCCACAACACCGGGAAAATGAGACCATCGTTGGACAAGGTCTAAATCATACTCATACGTTTGCTGCTCTTTGAAAATGAGCTCTGCTTTGAGAAACTTCAAGATTGGAGGGTCACAGGGGTCAAACTGGTGATATCACAAAGAAAGGAGCTCAGAGGTTACATTGTACAGACACCAGAACCTTTTCTTCACGCTAAGATTACAAACATATCACAACACATTAATCACAGTGTTGGGGAAACCCACTGAGAACATATTATTTTTTGGCAGATATGCTATATTAGACAGGACAGTGCAGATTGTCGGCGCCAGGGATCGCTCAACCCTGAGGCCGGTCACACAGAGCATGGCATTTGTGCTTCTGCTTAGACCAACTGGGCAGCACCATCTGATTACTATGATGTGGGAGCTATGCTGTGTTCCAGTTTGTTTTCCTTGAAGGTTGGAGCTGGTGACATTTGTCTGAGTTTCTGTGCTCCAATTGTCAAGTCAAAAACACTTACCAGATAACAATAACGTCTCCAAAATGGGGATCCAATTAGGTCATAACCCGGACGTTGGTATTACGTTTACAGTTTACATCGTTTAAGAGTTAATTTTTGCTTTATTCACACCATGTAGACGTTAGCAACAGAGTATAACAGCATATTTATAACTACAGAGGCTAAATGATTGTTCGGGAGCAAGTTCACAGACAGGAGAGGGACAGCAGGTAGTATCTAAAGGGAAAATAACACAAGGACTATCAATATTTTATCCGTCTGGAGTTAAACTATCACCAAATGCAGGGCGAAGCCATGTTGGATTTTTTCTAACTCAGGTTCTGAAATTCACAAGTTTACTTTTCATTAGCAAATCAAGAACTTGTCACTTCCACATAGTTGCTTGTTTCACTGTGTTGTTTTAGACAATATCTGAAGTTGCATGGTAAATTGGGATGCAGAGCGCTGCTGTTAAAATGAGGTATGGAAGAATCACAGACATCAAGTCATGTTCTGTATTCATTTGTTAACACTTCTGATTTTTGACGTGTGTTTTGTTACCTCACACCAAAAACGCAGCACATTCGACACAAATTCCCCCAGAGTGCAGTGTCCTTGAAGGCCCCACCCTCTCCTCTGACCCCTCTGGTCCACAGGGAGGGCCTTACATTAGCACTATACACAGCTGAACCTGCCCCGGCCTGCTCTCTGTAAGCTGGGTAAACCTGAGCCGTTGTGACCTTGTGCCAGTAACACTCAGACTGCTGACAGAGAAGCAGCCCCTTCACAGTCGTCAACACTTCACTCACCTACAAGTATGATGGACGACGAGGAAGAATGTTTCTTCATTTGTGACAACAAGTCCTACAATGCCACTGTTCCCAAACCTTGTTCGAACTTATGATTGATGCACAAAAATGATCAGGAACATTTAAGGAAAAAAATACTACTACTAATTATAATAATAGATTATTCCTTCATTTTATGCCTTACCGGGGTTAAGAGGTGCGCAAAATGACAAAATGCAGAGTTAAAGCTCAAAGCACCAGGCATCACTGGTCCCACTCAACATAAAGTTTTACAAACAAGTTTCTTATTTGAAGTCATGTGACATAAATGTGAATTAATTCATAGTTACTGTAACTGTTGAACAGTCTGTTACACGTTAACTAGTCCTTTATATATATTCTTTATTTATTAACAGAAGAGTTTGGACTGGTGAAGTGAAATGTTGCTGTTTTGGGGACATACTTATGTGAAATTAATTGTATTATTATATATTATTATAATCTTATTTGTTATTTATTTATTACTATAAACTATAACATTTATTTAAAAAAAAACTATTTAATATGCTTTTAAAAGGTTTACGGACTGTACAAAAGAATTAACCAATTATTTGATTAATCGAAAAAAAGAATCGATAGATTACTCGATTACTAAAATAATCAATAGCTGCAGCCCTACTCTGTTTACACCCCCACCATTTTACAACATTTTACAACATTTTACAATACCCCTCTAGGCTACATCACGCGTTGGGCGGGGGAGACAGATCACTCTTCGCGATGGAGGGGGCGAATCTCAAACTAAGCCTAAGCATTTCCGGGTAGGGGAGCGGGGTCCAAGATATGGGTGATATTTTATAACAGGGTCGACTATGAAACGGGAAAAACAGCATAATATAGGATCTTCAAAGTATTGAGGGGAGCTCAGACTGCATGCTGTGCGGAGGTGCGGTGGCACTATGGATTCTTTCCATTGGATTGGAATTTTCTCTGGACGCCGGAGCCCACCGCAAGCCTTTTCCATATGTTAATGATTAGTTATTGCGTGTATGTGGTCTCCCGAGAGCACCTATGACCACAAGCACCGCAGAGCTCCGGTCATAATGTGAGCTATCCATTGACCGGTCAATATATGCATTGTGAGTCAGAAAAACAGCGGGGAGCAACAGGTCTTTACGCAACACAACTGTATAAAAGCAGATAGCATTGCTGTTTAAACACACTGTTGACCTGTGATCATGAATAAACCACTCTTAACAAAATGGTTACGCTACAAAGTTGCTCGTGTCTGCCACTTACTTTAGCTTGAGCTGTAATAAGATCACCATCAAGGGGAAAGTTGAATAAGAATCCAGTCCATTTGGTGTTAAATGTGAGAGCCATGTAAAATAAAACTTATATGATGATTATTAGTCTCTAAATGTGTGCGTGTCAGATGGATTTGACCCATATTTATTACAGAAGTACTTTTTTTGACTTTTTTTGTCATATGACCCGCGATGAGGAGACAGTAGTGACGGTCTGAATTGCTTTGTGAATGAGTCCACTATATACAGTCTGCTAAATAGTGCGGGATGATGTAGTGAATGAAGGGTCAGGGGCTCGGGTGGACATTTGGATCCAGTCACAGTGGTAATTCCATAACTGTGACAACCTATAACCCGGTGCCAAAACTCATCTAACAATGTTATTGTGTTACAAAGCCATTTAAGCCGTCAGAATGTTTTTTTCCTTCCAGAAAGTGTTTCTATTTCTTTTTCAACATTTCTTTGCCACACTATTTGAGTAAAGCTATGGTCAGACATTAAGTCTCAAGAGGCTAACCTGCATAAATAAAGAATGAATAATGAAATACATTTTAAAAATCATAATGTAGTTATAGAAACTGTTAAACCATCAAGTCACCAGGGGACATGAATTTGTTGTCAATACCTTTCCTTAAGAAGCAAATTTCTCCCCAAAAAAATGCCAAAATATAATCAGTGTGAGTTAATTTTGATATTCCAGTCCGTGTAAACAAAGCGTGTATTACATAGCAAAAGAGCAAGAATTGGAATGACCCGTGACTGATGACCCACATACGACTGCTGAAGCTTCACCGTCTGATCAGACAAAGCCATTAGAAGTGTGCTGTGTGCAGTCACAGCCCGCGCCCTGCTCCTGACGCCCCATTTCACTAGTCGTCCGCCTTTGTTTATTCAGCGGAAGGAGGCTGGAGGCAGCTTGTCAGAAAGAGAGTCTGTCTGCCACCCGGGGACAAACTCAGCATACCAAACACACCTCCAAACCTGAGCTCGCAGGAGGATTGAGACAAGTCCGCGCTGTCTGTCACGCTCCACAGCCCCAGTGTGTGTGCGAGATGGAGGAGAGGAGGAGCGAGGAGGAGCGGGCATGTTCAGGCCTCGGGAAACACCAGGATTTCGGGCAGCAGAGAAACCCAGAGTTTTTAACCTGATACTGTTGAAGTGCAGAACATTCTTTCGTCTGTCACTGTGTCCCCTGTTCACTCAGACCTCACAGACCAAGTTCTAGTTCATACTCACGGCCCCCTCTTAGGAAGCAGACTTACATTAACATCACCTATACCGGGCCCTCTGCTCAAGTATGGGACACATACTAAAAACAACATTAGTGGATACTGGACATTAGTTACCACATGTTTTACCTTTAAACACTTAAACACATTTTTCAAAATTGCAATCTTGATGGACTTTGAAGGGGGTGGAACTGTTGAGCTCCATTGAATAAATGCAAGATGAATATGTTAAATGCCATGCAGTGGAACATTCTGGGCAACGCGATAACATCTCCGTGGAGACAAGCAGGTGTCTGACCCTTCACGAGAAAAGTTACACAGTTTAATTTTAGATAGGGCCAAAGATAATGTTTGTAAGCGAGACATTCTTTCTGCCTAGTGAGATGGAATACCACGAGGAAAAACAAGCGTAAAAGTTTTATAACATCTTATATATTCCAGTTTATCTTCTAAGAATGGCTGTTGGTTCATGATCACAGCTCTCCCTGAAACAGATGCTTTCTCCATACGTCTTTAGTTTGTGTTTCTCTTGTCTCTGCGTTGAGCTGTGTGAGCTCTGGATGCCGTGGGCACTGCAGAGGTGACCTGCTGCCAGGCTGAAGAGTGCTGCGCTGTGCAGCGGGCTGCTCCCTCACAAACACTGCACAAGCCTGGTCCCAACAAACTCAAGAGAGGAACACGGGACAGGAGTGAGGACAGGAGTGAGGGACGGGAGTGAGGACAGGAGTGAGGGCAGGCGTGAGGACAGGAGTGAGGAGCAGGAGTGAGGAGCAGGAGTGAGGGACAGAAGTGAGGACAGGAGTGAGGGCAGGACTGAGGACAGGAGTGAGGGACAGGAGTAAGGAGCAGGAGTGAGGAGCAGGAGTGAGGAGCAGGAGTGAGGACAGGAGTGAGGGCAGGTGTGAGGGACAGGAGTGAGGAGCAGGAGTGAGGGCAGGAGTTAGGGACAGTGAGGGACAGGAGTGAGGGACAGGAGTGAGTGAGGGCAGGAGTGAGGGACAGGAGTGAGGGTAGTAGCGAGGGACACTTAAGTGGAGAATGAGGGAGAAATCTTGCAGCTAAAATATGCTATAAAGTAGACTGATTTGTGTAAAATGTCCAATGTTCACGTGACCAACAAGTCAACAATGCACCGTTTTCCTAGGCGGCCGAAAACGCCTTTTTAGTCTGGGTAGAACTTATTTTCTCCCCACCCCACAGCGTTAAGGGATTATAAACAATATTATTTTAATATAACTGATACAAATTAGAACAATACAAAATTGCTGAAATAACAGCATTAACGCTTACATTTATTGCTAGTGCCATTGTAATCAAATGAGGTTTTTGACAAACTCTCATTGGTTTGTGCACACAACCATAAACTGGCCCAATGCAGATCATATCTCTGTAAATGCACATTGTCGCTTAGTGCTTCTTTCCTCTTCCTCTACACCTCCTCCTCTCCCTCTGTACCTTTGCTCCTTTTCCTCTGCACCTTCCCTCCCCTTCCTCTTCCCCTCTTCTGCTACACCTCTTCCACTCTTCCTCCGCATGTTTTCTCCCTCTCCTCTCAGCTGCGCAAACAGTGCTCAGATAGAGGGCCGGTCAGACGCCTGTCTGAAGTGAGACAGTGGAGAACTGACGCTTCACAAGTTGCTTCACGCAGAAGATGCACTCGCTTCAAATACAAACGTCAGAATCAGATTCAGAAAAAGGTTTCTTACCAATGTCATTAAACAAAGTTTGCAAACATAGGAACCTGTCACATAAAACAGAAGTAAAGCAGGACTAAGCAAAGCCCAACCCAGTGTCAAAACCAGACTTGAACTAGAGCAGATCATGGCAGCAGATCTAGAACTAGACCTAGTCCTGAACCAAGACTAAACATGTTGTAGGTAACATCTGACTTAAACAACATCTTGAACAGGACTTAACCACAGAATCTGAAACAAGGCTATAAGGTCTTGAATACAATTGGCCTTAACATCTGATTCAATTGATCTTGTATGCCTACGTTACTGAGTAACAGAGCTAACGTCGCAATAAGGACAAACTCATCTTACCAAGCAGTACGGCCCATTTTACCATGATGGGCTGGACCATATTGCTTGGTGCTAATTGGGACATTTTTGCTGCTCTTCATGATTAGCCAGAGATGATGCATTTACAAGGCTTCATTGCAAACCAATTGAATGGCCCTGTCTTAAAACTTCCACCAAACATGATGTCCTCAATCCCTCGATCCTCCTCTCTGCTCTCCTTGCTTCTTCTTCTGTTTTTATAAATATACTACCTTCGAAAAAAATGCTGCTTACACATGTTTCAGGCCTTCTTTTACATACGAAGGCTTTAGATGAGGGCCCTGACCTGTAAATTGTGTGGTGTCGTCTGTTTGTCTCTATGGCGATGAATAAATGCCATATTGCTAAACAAGCAATAGTATCACCATGGAGATCAGGTGGCAGACCCTCCGCCAGAAAAATTACATCTTTTATGCACCTTTTATAGAATCATAAAATCATTTTTGAACAGCTTCACAGCACTGTTCTCAATATAGGTCATCACAAAAGTGTGTCAGTCTCTCTGAGGTTTATCCAAGGACAACATGCTTACAGTGTTTGGAGATGCTCACAGGCCTTCCCCCAGCACACTGCTCCCTCAGGAATATTTGTTCTGATATTAAGGGTCTATCCGGATATACCCTTAATCCCTGTATAAATCTAAAATTTAAGCCACGGTCTTCACCCGTATATCCACTTGAAACGGTGTAAATGCAAATACGCACAACATGGATGCCAGCACAGAAGCTGGAATCTTCCTCATTATTGCCATTCTAAGGGTTCGGCCAAAGTTCACACATCGCCTTGGGCTTCGGAATAAGCGGCAAACACACATAATTATTCAATGATGATTTTTTTTTAAATTACACCCTTTAATGTGGGATTATTATTATTATTATTTCGAATCTTGGGATATGGATAAATTATGGCGAGAAACCGGCACAGCTTGCATGCATTTTAATTAATCTCCGACTGCAGGGGGAGGAAAATGACTTCTTATCTTCTGCCAAGAGTGGACCACCTACAGCCGGAGAACAGCAGACAGCTCTGAGTGTTTGGCTAACGCTGCGGCCCGGGCAAACACATGTTCCACCCAAACAAGCTCGAGCTCCATCCTCGCAGGCACTGATAAAGATGGGTCATGTGTTTTCATAAAGAATATAACTTAGTAAAGATAGTGCAAATAGAGATCTTTTGAATAGGTTTTACTGAAGCTCTCTATTTGCATGCCATTGCATTATGTTTGAAGCAACTTGCTACTTGTTAAAGTCCAGACAGAAATCTGGTAGACACATAAAAATGGGCAATTCTATTCCGTTCATAGTAGAGGTGGTCTGAATTCAAACTCAACTGAATATGACTTCAAAAACAGAAAAGTGGGGTCACAAACCAGTCCAGTATACGTCCAGGTAAATAGATGTGGGAAAACATAAGGACACATGACATAAATACCATTCCTATTGTTTCATGTCTGACACCCATGGATTTCATATTTTACATTTTTTACATTTAAAACCAATAAAGTTCTGCTCTTCCAAACCAGGCTCAGGGTGCCGACTGGAGAGCTGAAGATTACGGTATCAAACAGCAAATTCAATTGAAATTAAATTACTTTTCAATGCTGTTGAATCCTACGTGTGTCACCATTTAAGAAAAAAAAACAACTGGTGAATAAAGTAAGTAAAGAGCAGTGGGGGTGTCTGGGGGGTGTCTTGAAAGCAGGAGAATAAAGATTACTCAAACATCCATGAATCATTCTCGATACAACTTTGAGAAGGTAAATAAGACGGGAAAACAATTATTAAATTCTAATAATAATAATAATTAGAATTCTAACTCTAACTTACAATATAATATATATTAAAAATAAGTGGGGGAATCAGAATCAGAATCAGAATCAGAAGGGGTTTATTGCCATTGTCAACGAGCAAAATTCACAAACATAGGAACTTGTCTCGGCATTAAGGTCCAACATAAAACACTGAGCAATAATAAAAACAACATATATTCAATCAAAAGGGCATGCATTAAACAATTTAAAATGACTGTAGTATAAAATAAAAATAAAAATAGGCATTACTATGTACACAAGAACTACAGATACATTTACAGTTGTAGTGCAGAAAGTGACAGTGCAGTGAGTGGTTGAATATTGCAGTTAAAGTGGCAGGTGTTTAGAAGTGTTCATGAGTCCAACGGCAGAGGGAAAGAAACTATTCTTGTGGCGGGAGGTTGGTCCGGAATGGGACGCGTAGCCTCTGCCTGAGGGGAGTGGTTCCAGAGCCCTGGAGACGTACAGGTCCTGCAGAGATGGAAGTCTGCAGCCGATCACCTTCTCAGCAGACTGGAGCTAGGTCCGTGGGAGTTGTGGTTCGGAAGAACAAGAGCTCTTCACGGGTGTAAGAGCACACAGACACACAATTTACGAACAAAAACATGCAAAACAACAAGCACCCGAAAAGCCAGGGCAGCCTTCTGCAGCGCCATCTTGAAAGTCTTAGTTCCTTCTTAGAAAAGAAGGAGGATGTGCAAAAACAGACAAAGAATGGGTACATATATATCTCATGGAAGGACCACAAAATGTCATGTTTTGAAAAAGTTTAGTTGGAAAGACATTTCAAGGTATGTTAAACACCATGTTAAAACAGGGAAATGCTTCTTGCTGGTGAGGTTGTGACTGCCATGTGGCCCATCATGATCATGTGTTTTGAGACTGTCCTATTGTTCATAAATATTGGACTGAGATTAATATTGCACAGCAAATTATTTTCCACATTGACATCCCACTTGAATATAAACCTACCGTAAGTATATTTGGAACATAAAACACCAACAAAGGAAACAATAAATGGGAACCTATGGAACCTTTTGGCAGCAGCAAGAAAAGCAATACAAAAATGTTTGACACCTGAATATAAAGGACTGGACCGAAATAACAACGGACGTTTATAAAATGGAGAAAATAACTTTGAATTTGAAAACTTTCAATGCTACACTATTTGTTTGTTTATTTTTCGCTCTGTGTTGTCTTCTTTGTTTTTGTTAGTTCTTCTTGGATTCATTTTTTTTTGCATAATATGTCCTCTTTAAGGTTGAAATTCGGTCATTAACAATAGGTTTTACATCCACTCGTATAAGCTCTCTGTGTTTGTATCACATGCAGTGCATGTCTTGGAGAAAGCTGCAGCTTGTGCATTATGGATTAGTGGTCAGCTCATATTTAAATGATAGAGATCAGGAGGTCAGCAGGTTCAGATGTGCGTGTTAAACAAGGTTAAATATGTGAGTACTCCGAAAACCTTCAGGGACGACGGCTCTCTATTGCAGGAGCTCAGCTCACATCATCTGGACAAACCATATATATATATATATATATATATATATATATATATATATATATAAGTAATATTATTAATATTATTTATATAATACTATATATAATCTAATACATATATATATATATATATATATATATATATATATATATATATATGTATATGTATATGTATATGTATGTATGTATGCATGCATATATGTATGTATATATGTATGTATATATGTATGCATTCAGTTTCTGGAGACTGTAACCTTAACCAAAACCTTAACCGTAAGGTAACCAATATCTTAACTTTAAACCATGTTGTTAATCCAATATTGAAAGATTTAACTAACTTCTGGGGATTATTGCACAAAACAAAATATATTATATTATATATATACATTTCTGTCCCCACAATAATGAATACATAGCCACACACATGATCTGACACACACACTCTGATTTTGACATAATCAAGAACCATTTTCAGTAAACGGGACTGAGAATGCGCCTTTCAAATACTCATTTGAGAGTATGTGGTGAAGACATTTTTCTTTATAAAATTGCACAGACACATGATTCCCATTATTGTCCTTGCGATCACTCACAACAGTTCACAATCCCCAACCTCTCGGCTTCGCTTCCATTTGTGTTTGTTTGCAATCTCCTATTAAACGGCTCTGTCAATAAAAACATGTCAGCGTGACCTCATCACCTATATCTTGCCTTGTTGTGAATTGAGGGTAACTTCTTGGGTTTTGGGAATACAATTGTGTACACATTTAATAAATACATTTTTACATGACTTTTCGTTGGTTCTGGTCCGTGGGTGCTTACATAAGACCAGCCTGTTTTTGCACGTCTTACTCATGGCAGCAGTGTGGGCAGTCACGCTCCTGGCCTATTCTGAATACTCTGTGAAAGTAGAATAGTCGTAGGGAAGAGATTCGTGAAATAAATCCTGGAAGCATTTATATTTCTGTGCCGCTTATTAGTAATACTGAAAAAGTATTTGACCCTTGGTTGTAACACACTCAGCTCATGTTGTTCAGTGTGGTTTTCTGCAAAAAAAAACCCCAAAAAAACATGTTTAACTCCCTGACCCTTGTCCTGGATGTGCAGAAGAACAGTCCAGTGCTCTTTGTTTGCAAGACACATGGAGTATGAGGGGGATGTTGTAGGCGAAGAAGAAGTTGCAGAGGGCAGAAATACCAAGTTTATAATACTACTTACAACGAATGTGCAAAATAAAGGCTGTAAAGATATTTTTTGTCCACTGAGAGCAATTTTTTTTAGTACAATAAAAGACAGCACCATCATTATCATCATTAAACTATTAGATCCTATTCTTACTTGTATTAGTATTGGATAGGGTTATTTTTAATGTTTTATTTGATAGGGACAGATATAACCATTTTTTTTAACTGTTTCTAGGATACTATTTATCATATCTTCTGTTTTTCCTATTTTCACACCGCACACAGTAAACAATAAACAAATGCTCCATACTGTTTGATGTTTCACCCAGAATGTTTGCAAAAGATCAGCAGGACGTTTTTCTGTGTGTGTCTCCAGAAGAGTCACACGTCACTGTAAGAAATACTGTGTCTCATTTAGTTAAAAAAAAAAGATACTACGACAGTCTCCACACTATAACAATGAGCTTTATATTCACGCACAAAACAACAAAAGATTATGGAGCTATAAGAGGAATTGGAGACATACATATAATATACCACAAAATATGCATGCAAATTTTGTCATTTTCCCTGCGCCATTATGCAAACTACGACAACTTTTAACCTATTTGAAATGTTGAACTCCTCCTTTAGAGCAGAACATAAACCAAAAGCAACACGTTCGAGCAAAAGGGGTCAGCTTGGAGTCGTCGTAGTATATTCTTCCAGCTGCCATCTGTGGGCCGACAGTTCAAATTGCATTGTTCTAATCCGTCTAAATGAGAGAAAAAGCTTCTTGGAACACGTTAAGGCTGGGGGCAAACACACTCCCCATCTCCATCCCTCCATTCCATCCTCTCTCCCGTTTCACTTTCCCTCTTTTAGCAGCCAGCATTCCCACACGGCTGCATTACAACGCGACAAACTAATCAAATGCCATGGGAACGGAGCGGTGTGTGTGTGTGTGTGTGTGGGAGCCATCTGCGAGAGAACCGGCCCGTACAATTCAATCCTACTACTGCATTTCTACTAATAAGTTGTCAAGTGGCGTGGTGGAGGCTCCTGAGCCCTTAAGCTCTTGCTCAAACATGATCGGGGCCGTGCAGGCGATTTGCAGGACAATTGGCCCACTGGGGAGGTCAGGAGGTCAGCCGGAGGTGCTTGTCCGGGACCCCGCGTTCAAGCTGATACACAAGCAGCGCTAATCTCCCAGACGGTGAATATGGGAACCAGCAGCGGACTTCAAAATGAATCGAACGCTGAAAAGGACCGGTTAATTGAGATGTTATTTTAAAGCAGTTGGTATTGCTGGGTTTCTCATGATTTGATACAAGTTTATTTCGTCTTTATTACATGCATGTCTTTTCAAAAAACAAGGAAATGAAATTAACTAAATTGATTGGTTTTATTACATGGTGTGTCTACCATCGGCTGTTCTGGAGCCAGGTAAGAAGGAACAGTCGGTACTCAATAACTAGAGCTGATTTTGGAGTGTATTTATGTGCGCAAGAGAAATAAAAAACAGATAGTTCATTCGTGTCAGATAATCAACGGATTTTTAGAATCAAAACAATGAGAAATAAATCAGATTAGTCACATCAGATGTAACTGTTGACATTTCCACCGTAAATGCAGCTATTGTCTTTTGGAAATAAATGTGAATTACATATTAAGAAGCATATTAAGTAACTGAACTTTTATGGGTGGATTTTGCCTTTGAATATTTCTTATGAAAACAATTATTTATACAGCTTTACTGATTTCCTTCCCCCATCTTAGGGTGGGACGACTGCAAATTCACCAAGTTACAGAGTCATGAATCTGCACAATGTGGAGTTTAACAAAGCAGTAGCAAAAGGAGATTATGCGACCAATCCAATTAAATCATTTCTGAAACACAATGGCTAAATCTTTTTCAACTTCCAGTTAAATGTCAGGCAGCATTCAGTGGGATTTTGTATTATCTCCAAACCCATCTGTGCTTGCTTATACACTATTTGCGCCCGAGAATTCTTTCTATGGTTTGCCGCACAACATGGCATTAAATCTATAGTCTCCAAATGTGAGATTCACAAAAAGATAAAAGATAGATAATGTCTTGTTATTGCCTACAGTACTAACCTGCATTTACAACAAAACACATCTCTATAAGACAAGGATACTATAATCATGACAAAATAACCCACTCAAGAATGTATTCCCTTTTTGTGTGGCCATTGGGCTGAAAGAACGCTCCCCAGCTCGGTGTCCATTTATGCTGCTGGTTCCTGTCAGTGCAGCACAAGTCGAGAGCTGTTTCTCAGAATACAAATGCACCAGATTACGGGTAATTTGATTCGATTATACACCAGAGTTTGTCTCTCATAAGAGCACAGTGCCCCGAGCCAGGAAACAAATGATATTCAGTTTGATATCATAGACTGTAAATGTTTCCTGTGAAGTGAATACACCACCCGGGTGCTCATATCAAGTGGAAGTGCATTACCGTATATATCACAGCGAATGGGCCGAAAACAACTGTTGAAGACTCCTTTCAGTTTTATGCTTGTGCGTTAAACAGCTGACTATCTGAAAGCATCTGTTTTCTACTGCTACTAACGCCTTTTTTTTAGGCTGGAGGACATATCTGCAAAGATCAGTGCTTCACAATTGACTCTTGAAACTCCTTCACTAAAGGACGCTTTTTATAGAGGTCTTTTTGTCTTAGTGCTAATGCTGACTTTCATTTTTAAGCATAAAACATATAAAATAATCAGGAAGTTATTACATTTATTCACAATTTAATCAAAGTTTGCATGCTAGTGACACAAAAACTTAATGTTATCTCTTGTTAATGTTAATATTGTATTTAGACAACATCATCTCAAGGGGGATGAGGGGGACATATTATTTAAAATCGGTGATTCCTCATCATTAACTTACTCATCTTTATATTTTAATGATAGATGCATGTTAAGATAAAATAAGATAAGATAAGATAACCTTTATTTGTCCCACTATGGGCTATTTCCACTGTGGAGTAAATACTGTTTTCCTGCATTCAAAGTTTGAGTGCTCAGAATATTTTGTTATCAACGACTCCCTATCCCAGCCCATAGCTTCGTGCAGTTATTAAAAAAGAATAATGACAATAATCAGACTCTGAGCCATACATGTAAGGTTAAAAAGCACATACACAGTCATAGTCACAGTCACAATAAAAACAAGGAAAATCTGCTGCTTGCTACAGTGAAATTAGCATTATTTAATTGCCAATCAGTTATTTTCAACGTGATAGTTTGTGTTCACGTGACATCATCCCATTAGCCAAAAATATTGAAATCAGATGGTAGGCAGCTAAGATGAATATCTTTAAAATGCAGATTTTTGTTGTACAATGAGTTGCTAGGTCTAGTCAGAAAAATAAATCATCAGGTTCAATATTTTTTAATTTTGTTTTGAGATATTTGATGGCAAAGTTCAGTGCAATCAATAGCGAAAAGTGGCTATTGGCTCTTTGTGACATACTCACAGTCTCGAACATGAATGCGACTTATTCAGACTTTGATCCTCGAGTCTAGACTTTATAGAGAACTCGAAGGACTAAGCATGGTAGCAATATTCTGGTGGGGAATTGTATTACATTGGTGTTTCTGTACCCAAGCAACTGAAAAGTGGAATAAAAACTATGATATTAGATTTTAGAAGTACAACTTGCACAGTAACTGTCTGTTTTGTAAAAATGCATCTGCCTTGACCACTGTAACTCATTTTAAAAGCTTGAGTGGCAATAGAGACAAACTCTTGCAGATTCCACTTCCTACTCACTTGGGGACACAAATCGCTGTAATAAACAGCAACATTCAATAAAAATATGGCTATTAAGAGGCAGAATGTGCTAAATCTCCAGGCAGATGAGCTTGTGTGAAAGATGGCAGCGTTCAGGGCTGTTTGCAGGTGATGCTGTGTGAAGCGCACAAAGTAAACACGACTCTGATTTTTATTCCTCTGATGCTCTGCTCGGAGGAGGAGGCCATTTCGGCGTATGTTTTATGGAGAGCCATAACTCTGACAGATACATCCACGGCAGCCAGGTTCCGTCATTCCAGTGGTGCATACTATTGTATACGAGCTGCTCTGGCGGACAGGGTTCTCAAATGATTGAACAGTAAAAAGAGTTTAGATTTTGTAATGGACTGAACTTATTCATGGGTTTTAGCTTCCCATTTTTGTGGTGATATTTGAAAACTTTTGCCCTGTACTGATACAGACTGTGGGATCATACACAGTAGAACTGATTACCTATCTCTCTTTAAAAAAGCTGTTTCCTTGTCTGTGTTGAGGAAATGTATTCTTGTGGATAGAGGGAAAGTGTTTTTTTCTCCTCCTGTCATTAGTTAACAAGCAACTTTACACTCCAAAATGGAAACTGAAAATGTATTTAAGTGAGACAAAAGCGCCATGAGAAAAAATAATTGGCACAATAGGCAAACATTTATCTTTTCAGTTTTGCTGCCCATAATTAGGCAATTTTTTAATGCAATGGCGTAAGTGAAGATATATATAAAGAGTTATACTGTAGTTACAAACAATTAGATTTAAAGTGCGCATGAGAGGTTTTTACAATTTTCTAATTTTGACTTTATTTTGTGTATTTATACCTGTTGTGCATCGAAATGATAGTTTTACACCAATCAAGTAGGTATTTGTGGAGAAAATTTAGAAAAGGACAGGAAGTGACATCACACTAGGGATACTCATTCCAGTCCAAGTGTATGCATAATTTACACAAAGAAACAGCTTTTTTTGACCCTCTAAACATTAATTCAACAAAATAAAGTCGCTCTCATATATTTGTATTTGTCAAATAAACAAAATAGTGACATTAGTTGAGCTTTTGCCCAGTATTTGCTGAGTAATTTCCTTGTGTGATGTCATCAATTACAAACATGAAGTGAAATTATAAACCTGAAAAAAGTGTTATCATGTGATATAATTTTTATAATTTTTTTGGGGAAATAACATAAACACATTTTAAAAAAGAGGTGGACCTCACTGAGGTGTGGTGACAATGCCGATTGTCAGTAAGATAAACAACTAACATAACAAGGCCATGGATTTTGGTCAAATAACTTTTTCTGGAAGCCATTTTGGGGACTTTGGACCATGCAAGATGGCAACAGTTCTAATTTTTCTGAAACCCATTGATAGTTACAGTATATAATTTAATTCCATTAGTGTTTTAATTTTGAGTTCAACACTATATGTTCTTAGAAAAAAAAAATTATATATAGATATATATATATACAAAATATAATTTTTTGAGTCTAAGAACATAGATGTATATAATTGTTTGATAGAACCCTAACCCTAACCCTATATACTGGTATACACCATATATATACACCAAGATGTATTTTTCACCATGTCGCATCATGACTAAATCATAAATATCATAAATATGCTTCAATGTGCATGCTAAATGTGCTTTAATAACTCGTAGCACAGTCAGACTTATTGGTCTCCACCACAACTAGCATGATATTGATTTCCAGTTATCTCTGTGATCATATCCCTGTTTTTATTCTTCTGCATTTCTTAAACTTTAACCCCTGTCTGTACAAAAATATCTTGCTTCATAAACTCAGCCCTACAAAGTGATCCGACACTTTTAATGCACTCAGTCATTATAGCGAGGGAAGTGTGGTTGATTTTCCATAATTGTTTCCTTGCTGGTTCATTTCCTGATTATCATTTCTTGCTTATTTCAGTGTGGTGCAGTCATTTAACTTGATGTGCATTATGGGACCACGACAGCGGAACAATCACGAACAACTGGAGCCGAACACTGCAGTCTGTCTCCACTTCTCACCAACTGTGCTTTATGAGAGAGTCAGCACAGAAAGTCTAATGGATGTAAAAATGATAATGTATTATGTGTCACAAGGCTGGCTGCGTTCTAAAATGTGTAGATGGGATTTCTACAAGTACATCAAAGCTTCACAAACAGACAAAAAACAGATTCCCTTAACACATTCTGTCCACATTGATGGTCATATTTCTGTGATTATTTGTTGGGTTGAAATTAGAAGGAAAAAATATTTTTGGAGCTTTTATCCATGTAATAATTGTTTTCCCTTCTCATTTACACACGCAACGGTTTTTTTTTTTTTTATTCAGCTGCGTGGCATTTCCATAATGACAAAAATGATTTAGGAAAACATTTAAATAAGTTGCTCGCTATTGTGATCTGGAGTTTTCAATAGATGTAGCTGTCAACATGGTCTGGCAGTGTGGCTCTTTATTCAGATAGAATCAGAATCAGAAGGGTTTATTGCCACTGTCAATGAACAAAATTCACAAACATAGGAACTTGTCTCTGCATTAAGGTGCAACATAAAACACTGATCAATAATAAAAACAACAACATATAATGAAATCAAAAGAGCATGCATTAAGAGACAATTTAAAATGACTATAGTAATAAAATACTTGACACGAGAATTACAGTTAAATTTACAGTTGTAGTGCAGAAAGTGACAGGCAGTGAGTGTTGAATAGTTCAGTTAAAGTGGCAGGTGTTTAAAGAGTGTTCATGAGTCCAACGGCAGAGGGAAAGAAACTATTCTTGTGGCGGGAGGTTCTGGTCCGATGGACCGTAGCCTCCTGCCTGAGGGGAGTGTTCAAATAGACCATGTCCAGGGTGAGAAGGGTCAGCGTTGATCCGACCTGCTCGTCCCAGAGCCCTGGAGATAGTACAGGTCCTTGCTCAGCAGAACGCACAATGCGCTGTAGTCTCTGTTTGTCCCTGGCTGTGCTCCAGCGTACACACTGTGATGGAGGAGGTGAGGATGGACTCAATGATGGCCGTGTAGAACTGCACCATCAAATGGGATGGGCCTATTGTTCAATGACTTTGGTCCCTCTTTCCTAAGTAAAAAGTCAAAGCAAAGTCAGTGAACAATAGGCCCATCCCATTTGGTTTCGATGCCCATTATCAGGTTCCCCCCTGTGGGCAGGGCTTTCACAGAGTAGGATATAAACCTGAGTTCTCAGACTTGTTCACAGATTGAGAATGACTCTTGGATGAGAGTCGAAATGTTTTGTTATTGTTTTTCTAAAACAGAGTCCAGATGACTACAACTGAATCTTTTTCTACAATGGAACACTCCTGGACGAATGAGGGATTACAACAACAAGGCTAGCCGTGTTTTTGTATAAGTTACTAAATGAGCGAGAAATAAGGAGATAAAGTCCTGTTCATGGCAGAGCTCTTCTGCCACATTTTGAGGGTGCTTGTGTTTACATTTTTGACAAGAGATTGATTGTAGATGCACTGACAGGAGGGTTCACTCGGCAATCATATATCAAACATGTTTATACCAATCGTATTTGGTCGTACAAATGCAAGTTTTTACTACATTTTAACACGCAAATCCAAAATGAAACCACATGGTCCGCGGTGGATGGATGCAGTTTTCATCTTTGCTGATCTAAAATGAGTGAGTACACGTCCAAACAAATGTCTAATATTATCCTGACTGTTTCTCACCTCTGCAGTTGAATGCCTCTCTTATAGCCCGTTCAAACATTCAAAGTCTATGTAAATTGGATGCTTTGACGCGTCCTGGGCATCCAGCGTTTTTAAATGCGGCGCAAATCCAGCGTTTTGAGCGTCAGGCCGTTTGAGCGTCGGACGCTTTGGACGCGCGTCAAGAGGGCCAGAGCGGCCAGAGCGGCCAGAGCGCAAGTGTCTGACAGAGATCAGAGATTACGCTCCAGTGACGTACCTACGCACTACCTGGAAGAAGGACCAAAACAAACCCCACGCAGATAAAAAAAATCCTCCAGACGAAGCTTTTGGAGCAGATAATGATATTCACTAAACTCTGCTCACCTCTGAAGTATCTGCGCATGTGCATGTGTGCTGGACGCGTCCCAAGCGCCTGCCTTCAAATGTGCAGATATCCTACCACGGCGCAAATTTGGAGCAGCGCGTGTGAACGCACTAATAGTCTGTTCCTAATGTAATTGGACTATGCTATCACATGCCACATCAATTCGAGTAAATACGGACTTCTCCACATGTGTTATTTGGATTTTTGAGATTCAAATCATTACACCTTCATTATACTTTTCATGCATATTGATAAACAAATAATTATTTGTGCTTGGCCACTTGTACGAATATATGAATAGTCAGTGTAGGCATTGTAGGGTTGTTTGGACAGGCTGCAAGCATTTATCAAGCTCACCTAAACAATTATGTATCATTCTCTTTTACTCGCACTGAACTGCTTTTTATTATCTTCATGATGTTTAGCCGATATGGTGGCAATTTATATGAAATGTGCAAAATATGCCTTGTAAATGTCATAGTTACATTGTCGTATCAATCACGTAAAACATGAAAGGAGTGTAAAAATTGAGCAAAGTAAAGAATATCACATTATACTCTTTGTTTTCAAAGATTACATGGCAATTTTGTTAGCACTTTGCAATTCTTCAGCAGGCTATATTCGATTGTCAAATTTTGGATATCTCTAAAACAACAATGTTGTCTAAAGACCTGTCTAAAGAGTTGACCTGTTCAGATAATGAAGATGAGGATTCTGTCACTGCTCTTCAGCCTGTTTGCTAGTGATGGGCGATACCAGACTTTTTGTTATTGATATGATACCAAGTACTTTGAGGGTAATTTTGAAGGCGTTTCAATCAATATGTATAAAAAAAGAGTTTAAAAAACAAAGTGAACATGTGACACAGATAGACTGATCCATTCTGCTGCTGCTGCTGGAGTGTTTTTACCCAAAACAATGGACCTTACATGTTGCATATGCTAATTAGTATTGATATTTGCATAGCAGTATCGATACCCACATTTTACTAAGTATTGATATTTCAATACCAATACTCGCATTCCTACTGTCTGCCAGCAGCCTACTTGAGACAGTAGCTCTGGTCCATAGACCTTCCTCATACGTACTGTGCATGTTTAAGATCCAACCGCATCCAGGAGCACTCTGTATGACAGCGAGTGCCCCGTAGTGTCGGCCCCTTGCCCCACTCTGACAGGCTGGTCTGTGGGGATACGTTGACCCCACTGCCCTCTCTGTGTTTGTTTACCTTCAGCCGCACCTGCCTCCCATCGCAAGCTGAGACAGAGAGCTCCGAGTGGACAGGCTCTCAGCGGCTGCCACAAGCCAACCGAAGCCTGACCACGACGCTGACCATAGATTCTAAACCAAACGAACTACACCGGACATGGGAACACTGTAATCCAGGAGTGTCTAAACTATGGCCCGTTGGCCAAATGCAGCCCTCGGCATTTTTTTTCTTGGCCCTCTGGCCGTGAATTGGCCCATATTATCCTGAGAAGTCCTCTCTAATGAAAGTTTTCGATTAATGTGACCCCAATAACTAACATATTCAAAACAGATTTTATATTATGGTTATGAAAGTGAATTTCGATGTAGCAGCACTTCAAAACCTCAAATAAATGCAACTTGGTCTATATTTCATCATGCGGCCCTACATGAAAAAAAGTAAACGCAGCGATTATGATGAGGAAAACATTCAACACAGTTCTGCACTAGTTCAAGACAGTTCTGGCAAGGGATTATATAACTTCCATACTATTATATAACTTCCATAAAAATACTGGCAGGTAATTGGCTGCAGAGTGTGAGTAGAGATGGCACATCTACATTTACTCAAGCACTTATTCACAAATTGGAAACTGCACACTATCTGCTAGAGATCTCAAGTTTAGTTTTTTGGATAAAACAGAGGAAAATGCACAATAGGGAATCTTACAGTCACCCTGACCATCTGGAGATGGGTCCCTGAGCACTGTACGGCAGCTGCTTACTGCTCCTGAAAGGTTCCTCTTTGAAGAATGGGTCAAATGTAAATAACTAGTTTCCCTCACTAGGAATTAATAAAGTATACCTTAACCTTAACTTTTTTGAAATGTGAACTCCAGGTTTTACATTTTCAAAAAGTTTTTAAGAAGGTCCAAGAAATGCACCAGTAAATACACCAGTATGCACAGACACCGGAGGCAAAGTTGGTTAAATGTGTAGCTCCAGGACAGAAAAACACAATTATCGGATGGAAGAGGGGATTGAACAGGCATTCTTGCATGGTGTGGAAGCCGCTCGCATCGCTGCTGTTAAACTTGGTTTTAAGATCATCGTTTGACCCACCTAATCCCAAAGAAGAAGGACGAGAGATGAGTGAACAAGGAAGACTCAAGTCCGGTAGTGCCACGGGACCAAAACAAACAAGCTGATGGCCCATGGCTCCATTGGAACAGCTCACATCACAAGCTAAGGAGGCTAGCAAGGGTAACGAGGCTAACATGGCTAGAAAACCTGAGAGCCGCGCTTCCTCCCCGCCCCCCCGAGACGCGGGGTCCCGCCGGTCCAGATGGAGACTCTCTCGACTTCTTTGCATCGGAAGGGGGAGAAAATGTGATTAGTCATTGGTTATGGCTCAAGATGTCCGAAGTGCAGCGTGCCATGGAGTCTCTTAGCACTAGAACTCCCAAGGCCGTCAATTTGACGGTTTTCAGAATTGTATAATGTCTAATTACTCTGGTTAAGTTGCTCTTTCAGATTCATGGGCTCTTGACTTTTTCTTTACCTTTGTGTATATCATCCTCATATTGCAATTCAACTGAAAGAAAAACGTTTAAACGAGTTCTGAGTGATTCTACCTCTAACTCCCACACTCATTAATAACATTGTAGTTTTTCGCTGCGGATGACAATGCCACGCGAGCGTTAAGTCACCTTTAGTGTCTCTCACAGCAAAGCTAAAGGTAAAATGGATTTGAGGCGATTATCCGTACAAGAGGCCCTGGCAATACTTCAAAACATTGATGAGTTTTCATTCGGGAGGTGAAGGCGAGTCAGACGAGGACTCGTGGGTTTTGGGCAGCTCAGCCGAACCAATAAGCGATTAGGAGGACAAAGAACAAGCACCCGCAAAAAGAAGCCGGTATAATCTCCCTGGCAGTAGGTCTATTGTTAATGTTCAAGGTATTTATGACAAACTTTACAATATAGTTATGGCATTTTAGGTCGAGATCAATAAACTAAGCACCTGTTGCTTAAGCTGCCCCGGTAACATCGCCGCACGTGAGAGACATATTCTTGGCAACAACGACAATATTCAAGATATTTACGAATCCTGTGTTATTATAGTATTTGGCTGGCTTTTTTTTTTTTAGGAGGGTGAGTCCAGATCAATGAATGAATATGCGTATATTCTCTAACAGCGGCTTCGCTATCGCAAACAACAACCTCCTCCTCTTCCTCCTTCCTCCTTCCTCCGCTGAGGCTGGTCAACTTTGGCACTCTAAATAATGATAATATTCATTAAAGAGACTAATAGACACATTTTTAGCGTGCTAGAAGAATCATTCTTTTGATTACGTCATCGCCAGAGCGCAACCGTCAAATTGACGGCCTTGGGAGTTCTAGTATTTCTAAAATCCTGGTAGTCCTAGTGTTAGAGCCGAGTTGTTATTTACCTTAGCGCCGGCCGTGTCTGATGCAGTGGGCGCTAAACTGAAAGCATAGGAAGTAACCGGAGCGCGCATGGAGGAAGTCGAGCAGCATGTTTCAGACAATACGGATGATCTACAGACAGTAAGGGCCTAGATGAAGGCACTGCGGTCCAGGGTGACGACACTGGAGTCTGAGAACAAAAACATGAAAAATAAGATCCTGTATTTGGAGTCCAGATCCCGTCTTGTGGGCATAGAAGAAGGACAGGAAGGAAAAGACACAGAAAGTTTCTTGGAGCTTATCTGTGAGATCCTTGTTGGCTGTGGAGTTGAAGTCCCCCCCATCACAATCGAAAGAGCACATTGCCTGGGCAAACCACAAGGCCTGATTATGAGGTTTCTTAACGATCGTGTGAAGGAACAGAAGGGAAAGGTTAAAGGATATCTCCAGTACAAAGGCAATCGTATCTTCTTTGCTCCAGATATTCCATACGAGGTTCTCCACAAAGGCAAAAGTTCCACCGCATCTGTGAAGAGCTCAGGAAGAGAAAACTGAGAAATGGATTATCTTTCCCCGCGACTCTTCTGGTGCCTTTTGAAGGTAAAAAACACATGCTCAGAACACCAGGAGAAGCAGAGGTGCTCCTACGGAAGATACAAAACACAGACAAATGAACTGTTCAGAGGATGGAGCCACCACCGTGGGGTTTGTGAGTACGAGTCGTGGTCACATGGTGATATATTTCTGTTAATTTGAAGAGACTGATGACCTGATTTTTTTGTTTTTAACATTAGACTTTATGCCCCATGTTGGCTGCCTGCTTTTGTACATAAACTCTGAGCATTGGTGTCAGGTGTGCCTGGAGAGTTTTTTTTGGGGGCCCTTCATTAGGATTGGACTTCCCTCCCTTTAATGATCTTTTTTGATCGTTTTTTGGGTTTGATGTCCGCTTCCAGCATGAACCCTTTTGTTTTCTTTTTTATCTTTTCAGTTGCTCTGTGTTCCTATGGTTCTTGTGTATGTTGTTGCTTCCGACCAGAGAGATAAATATTCGAAAGTTATCAACGGATCAATACAATCAACCAAATGGCATCAGAAGTGTTACAAGTAGCATCCTTCAATGTGAATGGCATACTGAACCCAATCAAATGAACACATTTTTTTAAAGAAATTAAAAATAAAGAATAGACATGCTATATTGACAAGCGATACATTTGAATGACACTGAACATCAAAAACGAACAAAATTTTGTTATCAAAAATTGTATTCATCATACAAACATAGAAGTTGAGTTGCAATATTGATTTTAAGTTTTTGCTTTTATAGTTTTTGAACAGAGTTTTGAATTTAAGGATAAAGAAGGCAGATATGTACTGGTTAAAGGGACTGGTTTTACTCTTTTGAATGTGTATGCACCACCAGGGAGTGATATCACTCTCTATGCTGATGTCGGTGTAATCTCTCATTCGTCCAGGAGTGTTATATTGTAGAAAAAGATTCAGTTGTAGTCATCTGGACTCTGTTTTAGAAAAACAGAACGTTTCGACACTCATCCAAGAGTCATTCTCAATCTGTGAAACAAGTCTGAGAACTCAGGTTTATCTCCTACTCTGTGAAAGCCTGCCCACAGGGCGGGACCTCCTGATAATGGGCCATTGAAACTAACTGGGATTGGCCTATTGTACACTGACTTAGGCTCCCTCCTCATTG
The DNA here is from genome assembly GCA_015082035.1 of Chaenogobius annularis. NCBI lineage: Eukaryota > Metazoa > Chordata > Actinopteri > Gobiiformes > Gobiidae > Chaenogobius > Chaenogobius annularis. Next base: position 1,335,071 of record BJKM01000114.1, read on the forward strand.
AGTACCTGATTAGCATCAGAATGCCTCGGGCGTCTCCACGGTTTCAGCCAATCATTATAAACAACGGGAAGGTTGAATCTTAAACCTCCATTACGATTTAAGGAGGGTTTCTCTTTTTTAACAAAGATTGCCTCCTTAACTCCTCTTTCAAAAAAACTTTTCTCCCTGCTCAGAATCTCCACCTCATTGTCTTCAATAGAGTGGTTTGTGGCTTTAAGATGAAGATGCACGACACTCTGGGGTCCTGAACTCGCGTGTCTTCTGTACTGATAGAGCCTCTTGTGAAGTGGCTGTTTAGTCTCCCTTCTGTACTGCTCTTTACAACTTTCTTCATCGCATTGGATAGAATACGCTACATTGCTCTGCTTTTGTGTCGGCATCTTGTCTTTAGGGTGAACCAGTTTTTGTCTTAAAGTGTTGCCTGGTTTGAAATAAACAGGGACTTCGTGCTGTCTAAAAATTCTTTGCAGTTTTTATTACCCGAGATATAAGGGATAGAAACACCCTTTCTTCTTGGTTCTGCTTCCCTTTTGTCCCTTTTGTCCTGCTTTTTGGTTCTCTTCACTTTGTTAAGAGCCCCAGTCGGGTATCCACAGGCACCTCTTGTACACTGTGTTGTAGTGTTCTGATCACTCCCAGCTTATGCTGTAGTGGGTGGTCAGAGCCAAAGAGCATGTACTGATCCGTGTGTGTAGGTTTCCTATATACTTCTGTCTGGAGCTTCCCCTCCTCTCCTCTGATAGTGGAACAATCAAGAAAGGCCAAGCGGTTCTCCTTAGCATCTTCTCTTGTAAACCTGATATGCGGATCCACTGCATTGATGTGCTCTGAGAAGGCTTCCAGCTTTTGTTTCTTCATTTTCACAAAAATGTCATCCACGTAACAGTACCAAAGACTTGAAGCAATGCCTGAAAAGGAGGTCAGTTCCTTCTTCTCAAAATGCTCCATGTACAAGGTGAGGAGAGACGGACGGGTGAATCTGTCTGTAAAAATGTCCCCGGAATTGAAAATATGTGGTGTTAAGACAGACGTCTAGTAGTTTGCAGATGTGTTCAGGTGTTAGTTTGGTCCTTTCTTGTAAGGTGGTGTCTTCCTGCAGCCTCGTCCTAACCGCTGCTACTGCCTCTCTATGCTGATGTCATGGACCTGATTGTAAACCACTCTGAGAGAACACTAATCTGTGGCGGCGATTGGAATCTTAGCATTCAGCCTACATTAGACGTGTCGAACTCAAGAGGCACTGGAGAAACAATTAACAAGAAGTTCCTTCTCTTATTGAAGACTATAGAACTGATTGACATATGGAGGGGAACCCTAGCCAGTATCCTCATTTTTCAAATCCACATACACTCCTAAACTACTTTTGTATTCTCAATAAAGTCAAATCTAAAATCTCTAAAGCAGATATAGACTCAATAGACCTTGCTCCTATCTACATTTCAGTGGAATTGGAGGTTCAATGCCAGCATACTTAATGACCCTTTGTTTAAGGAAAAAACAATAAGACTTATCCAGAGGAAAATGATACTGGGGAAATTTCTCCGCCCATCCTTTGGGATGCTTCAAAAGCAATCTTGAGAGGACAAATTATAGCCATTGCCTCAGAAAAAAAGAAATAAAGGGTGAAAAAGCTAAATGATATGCAAGAAAAACTTTTATTGTTGGAGGAAAACCATGCCAAAAAGAGGTGTCCTAAAATGCTACAAGAAATTTTAAAGATAAAATGAGATGGTCTGACTTCACAGGAAATAGTTAAGAAAATGCTCTTTACAAAGAAATTATGAGAATGGATCAAAATTTTCAAAATTGTCTTAGTAAACACTTAAAAAACAAAAAGCTGAAAGAACAATTTTCAAAATACGGGACGGACAAAATGAGGGATACTTAACTAAACAAGACCAAATTCAATCAGCATTTGAATCCTTTTATGAAAAAACTTTTTTCAAAAATTCCAGAGTATAAAGAAGATGATATAAATTCCTTTCTGGACACCCTCAATTTGCCTGTTATGTCAGAAGAATATTATAAAAAAGTAGGTACTGAAATAAGTTTCTGCTAAACAAATTTAAAATCAATGATCTCATTACGAAAAAATATTGGAGCTCTTTACGATCGTCCAACATCAAGAATTAAAATCAATGGTCATCCGACAATCATCAGGCAGGGCTGTGCCCGGTCTCCCCTCCTGTTTACTTTGTATTTGGAACCATTGGCCAAATTTATTAGACAATCAAAAGCAATTCACGGTATTACAATTGATGGGACGGAACATAAAATTGTCTGCTATGCAGATGATGTTCTATTGTATTTGACCAAACCAGAAATTTCCATGCCTAATTTTATGCATTTTCTCCAAACACAAAGATACAAAATCAATGTACAAGAAAAAAAAAAAGATTTAATTCTGGCATCCCCCTCTGACCTTCAAAAAGACAAACGGAATCTCTTAGATATTTAGGTGTGGTACTCCATAGAGACCCAACAACAATTATGGAGACATTTTCCCCTCTTTTTAAGACCATAAAAAAGATCTTGAAAAATGTAATCTTATCCCATAGTCAAAGGATTGAAACCATAAAAATGAATGTTTTGCCCAGGTTACTCTATCTGTTCCAGACAGATCGGTTTCCATCCCCAACCGGCTGTTTGATGAGTGGAATAAAGCCATCTCAAGATTCATACGACAGGGAAAAAAAAACCTGTATCTTATTCAAAACTTTACAATTATCAAAGAAAAAGGAGGCTGGGGTTTGCCTTGTTTGAAAAATTGCTTTATTTCATCTCAGCTCAGAGCCTTGCTGTGCTGGTGTGACCCAGAATATGAAGCTCAATGGAAGAATATTGAGATTTGCGTTGTACCGGGGGTTCCTGCGCAGGCCTTGCTGGTGGATTGAGTCATTTGTGGGAGGTGGAGAACCCCTGGGTGAAGTCTGTTCTTGCAACATGGAGGGAGGTGATCAAAACATACAAACTAGACAAAGATATTAGAATCTTACAGTCAAAAATTCACACCTAACAGCACAGACTCGACTGGTCTGGACAACAAAAGGTATAATGGTCTTTTACCAGATTGTAAAGGAGAATTATTAAAAGAGCTTTGATGAGTTGAACGAATCCTTTGGCCTTGTTTTGACAGACAAAGAGTGGGAAGATGTTTGTACATGAGGAGGACTGCAGAGTTACATGTTTGGAGAAAGTTTTGTTGGAAGAATATGTCACGTTTTTCATAACACCATGTCAAAGTGCCCATTACTCACAGGGAAACATAGACGCATATAGACACTATCATATATTCTGGGACTGTCCTGTTGTTCAGAAGTTTTGGACTGAAATTCAGGATGCACTACAGGATTGCCATTCCGCTCACTTTTGGAAATAAGTTCTTGGCCCTGAGGACTCTTGCCATGGACACAATAAACGGTTACCTCTGGAACATACTCTTGGCAGCGGCAGAAAAGGCCATCACTAAAAAATGTATGACACAAATTGCACCGACAATCAAGGACTGAACAGACATTATTTTGGACATTCAAAAAATGGAAAAACTCACATACAGCACTGAACTGAAAATGGACAAATATGAAGGACTATGGACTAAGTGGGACGTTTGGTTGGGTTTACGTGTGCCTTGCCTTTTTCTTTTTTCACCAGTTGGCTGTCTGATTATTTAGATTTTTGTCTTCTGCTCTCTCTCTGATCTTGTTCTTGTTTCATTGATATCTTTAGATTTTTAGAAAATATGTTAAACTTTAAAAAAATATATATATTAAAAAAAAGAAGAGGGGATTGAACCACCAATATGTGAGATGATTGAGATTCTACTGCCCACTGGTCTTGGGGCCTTGTGCAGATTTGTGATTTGGGAGTTAAATTAATTTTGATGTGATTATTTATGCTTTTATTTTTGTATTGTATTTATGTATATTTGGATTTTAATATATATGTTTAATGTCTGTAAAAGGCTTACATGACAAGTTGTTGGAATTGTACTAGATAAAAAGATAAATTCAGCATTGTAACTTTTTTCCACCCGAACCCGTACAAAAATACAATACTAATAATTGCTGTATGGGAAGCATCAATTTATATTCAAATATTAACATTTTTAACTCTTCTTTATTTGGCACTTTTCACTTTTTGGCAAACATGACATTCATATGAGAATCAGCTCGTACAATAGACTTTGAATACATTCGGCCTCTCATTTCAGAGGTTAAAACAAGCGGACCACAATTACTCCAAGTATGAATCTCTGTGACTCTCCAAGCTCTGAGCTCATTCTCTGCACAGTAATTATGGAGAATTATTCAAAAGCAGCTGAATGCTTGCAAAACCAGACATTTCCACACTTTATAACGATTGTTTTGCAAATGCAGCTGATGACTGTGTTATCTGACTGTGACTGAGAATGACCAGCACCTGTTTGGAACAAAACACACTTTTTTACTCTGGTCTGAGGCAATCAACACTTCTGTATTAATACTGTTAAAGAATTCAGGTGTTATTCAAATATTACATTGCATTATATTTGGGCAATACAGAGTACGGGGTCCGGGGCCCGGGGCCCTTTGCTCAGGGCTGTCCGGTCCCTGTATGACCAGAGCAGGAGCTGTGTTTGCATTGCCGGCAGTAAGTCAGACCTGTTCCCAGTGCCTGTTGGACTCCGCCAGGGCTGCCCTTTGTCACCGGTTCTGTTCATTGTTTTTATGGACAGGCTTTCTAGGCACAGTCAGGGGTCGGAGGGTGACCGGTTTGTGGACCACAGGCTCTGCTCTTTGCAGACAATGTTGTCCTAATGGCTCCATTAAACCCAGACATGCATCATGCACAAGGGACGGTTTGCAGTCGAGTGTGAATCAGCCGCGATGAGAATCAGCACCTCCAAATCCGAGGCCATGGTTCTCAAGTGGAAAAAGGTGGCTTGCCCTCTCCGGGTGGGTGGGGAGTCCTTGCCACAAGTGGGGGAGTTCAAGGATCTTGGGGTCTTGTTCACAAGTGAGGGAAGGACGGAACGTGAGATTGACAGGCGGATCGGTGCAGCTTCTGCAGTGATGCGGTCGCTGCATCGGACCGTTGTGGTGAAGAAGGAGCTTGAGTCGAAAGACAAAGCTCTAGATTTACCGGTCAATCTACGTACCTACCCTCACCTATGGTCATGAGCTTTGGGTAATGACCAAAAGGACAAGATCGTGGATACAAGCGGTTGAAATTAGTTTCCACCAGAGATAGGGTGAGGAGCTCAGTCACACGGGAGGAACTCAGAGTAGTGCTGCTACTCCTCCACGCCGAGAGGAGCCAGCTGAGGTGGCTCATGACATCTGTTCCGGATGCCTCCTGGGCGCCTCCCTGGGGAGGTGTTTCGGGCATGTCCCACCGGGAAGAGGCCCCGGGGAAGACCCAGGACACGCTGGAGTGACTATGTCTCTCGGCTGGCCTTGGGAACACCTCGGGATCCCCCCGGAGGAGTCGTAGGAAGTGTCTGGGGAGGGGGAAGTCTTGGAGTCCCAGCTTAGACTGCTGCCCCCACGACCCGGCCCCGGATAAGCGGAAGAAGATGGATAGATGGATGAATATGAAAATGTTCCAATTATCATGCATGTTTTTTCCCTATCGTACAGGAAATAGTTCTTTGAAATTGTCCAAATATATCAATGCAGCAGCAGAAGTCAGGACAAAGATAATAAGTGGATTTCTTTAAGTCTAATTTTCTCAGGACACCAAAGCGGTCTGCATCAGTTATTAGCTTATTTTTACTTCTCTGCATTATTGCATGGACCAACATGAATCTACACCACGTTGGTCAAATACACACCGGTCAAAATACATGCTGAACCCGCGGAAAAGCCTCAGACAAAAACCATGCACCTCTATTGACAATAACATACTTTTATTTGTGCAGCAAAAAAAGAAACTCAAAATGCCCACCAAATAAATGGATCCAAGTGTCAGAGCAATAAATCTGGACAGAACTGTGGAGCAGATTGTGGCCTGTTCTAAGAAAACGTTCCGTGCCCTGGTGTCTGAACGATAACTGAATGAGAGCAAAGGTGAGAAAATAGAGCCATGCTTCCATTTGATTCTTGTGTTGCTGCGAGTGTGGTGTAAGTAACACAGTGTCAACCCCTCTCTGCCAATATATTCCCCCTGGGGTCGGAGTCAATATGCCATTACATGGATTAAAAGAAGCTCTTCTGTCCGCTGCTCCCCGATCCCGCTCACCAAATAGCTTCTGATTTTTATTCATGGCTTTCTATCACAATGAAATAGTTGGTAAAGAATGTGTCAAAGCAATTTACTCCTTAACATTTAGAGGAGCAGAAAACCTGTACTGCTGGACTTTGGATCTCAGAAAGAATTATATCTGAAAGCAATCTTGAGGTACTGACTTGACAACCTGGATAGGAGGGTGTTAAAATGCAAAAAACAAGAGTCTCCATGAGTTCAAATTGATTTTCAAAAAATTATGCGGTAAGTCAATTACTGTAAAATGCCTCAAAAATGTCATTCCTCAGGTGGATCATTTAGAATGAAACAAGAAATCCATTGAACGTATGGCCCTTTGCCTGGAATGATTCATATGGCATAAGACCATCCATATAGAATCTTAGCCACGAACTACCAAAGTACAGACAGTTTATTAAAGTTCCGACCAGAGGGAAGAACACGTTGGATCACTGTTACACAACAGTCAGTAACGCCATCCACGCTTTTTTTTTCGGCTTTTCAGATCACGCCATGGTTCACCTGATCCCCACGTACAGGCAGAGGCTGAAGCTCTCCAAACCTGCAGTGAGGACCTCTAAGAAGTGGACCAATGAGGCAGCGGAGGAGCTACGTGCGTGTTTGGACATTACAGACTGGGAGGTTTTCAGAGCTGCCACAGGTAGTTTGGATGAGTACACGGACACTGTGACCTCATACATTCGATTCTGTGAGGACAGCATCATACCAACACAAACCACAGTCAATTTCAACAATGACAAAACCTGGTTCACTCCAAAACTAAGGCAGTTAAGGCAGCAGAAGGAGGCAGCGCACAGGGCTGGTGACAGAGAGCGCTACAAAGATGCAAAGTATGGATTTAGCAAAGAGGTTTCTCGAGCTAGATCACGGTACAATACGCGTCTGAAGCAGCAGTTTTCTGACAACAACCCCGCCTCCGTGTGGCGTGGGCTCCGGCTTCTAAGCAATCATAAGCCCCGAGCCCCCCCTGCTGCAGAAAATCAAAATAGCAGTCATAGCAACTTAACACCTTCTATTCCAGGTTTGATGTGACCACCCCCTCCCCCACGGTGGCCACCTCCGCCAACTCAATCCTGGTCTCCCCCACCACTCTCTCAGTTCAGGAACAGAATGTAAACAGGCTATTTCGGAAATTTAACCCCCGAAAAGCTGCTGGACCAGACGGTGTTTCTCCTGCCACTTTAAGACACTGCGCAGGAGAGCTGATCTGACATTTTTAACACCTTCCTGGGGTCATGCCACCTCCTAGCCTGCTTCAAGTCGTCCATCATTGTCCCTGTCCCCAAGAAGCCCCGGATCACTGAACTTAATGACTACAGGCCTGTGGCGCTGACGTCTGTAGTCATGAAGTCATTTGAAAGCCCGGTCTTGCCCCATCTCAAGTCCTTCACCTCCTCCCTGCTGGACCCCCTGCAGTTCGCCTACAGAGCCAACCAGCTCTGCATTCAACACCATCAACGTGCCCGACTCCACCTGCAGGTGGATCACTGACTTCCTGGCGGATCGGAGGCAGTGCGTGCGGCTGGGGAAGAATGTCTCAGACACTCGGACTATCAGCACAGGAACTCCACAGGGCTGTGTACTTTCTCCTCTGCTCTTTTCCCTGTACACAAAATGCTGCACCTCCAGCCACGACTCCGTAAAATTGATCAAGTTTACGGATGACACCACCCTCATCGGGCTCATCTCGGACGGGGATGAGTCTGTCTACAGGAGGGAGGTGGACCGGCTGGTGTCCTGGTGCAGCGGTAACAACCTGGAGTTGAACGCCCAGAAGACAGTGGAGATGATCGTTCAGGATCCCCCCCCCCCCCCCGCATCATGACAGACTCCCCCATCACCACCGTGGACTACTTCTGCTCCCTCGGCACCATCATCACCCAGGACCTGAAGTGGGAGCCCACCATCACCCTCCCTCTTCAAGAAGGCCAGGCAGAAGGTGTACTTCCTGCCACAGCTGAGGAAAGCAGAGCTGCCAGTGCAGATGATGGTGCAATTCTACACGGCCATCATTGAGTCAATCCTCACCTCCTCCATCACCTTGTGGCACACTGGAGCCATAGCCAGGGACAAACAGAGACTACAGCGCATTGTGCGTTTTGCTGAGAAGGTAACAGACATCCATCTCTGCAGGACCTGTACGTCTCCATGGCTCTTGGACAAGCAGGTCGGATCACAGCTGACCCTTCTCACCCTGGACATGGTCTATTTGAACCACTCCCCTCAGGCAGGAGGCTACGGTCCATCCGGACCAGAACCTCTCACCACAAGAATAGTTTATTTCCCTCTGCCGTTGGACTCATGAACACTTCTTAGCACCTGCCACTTTAACTGCCACTATTCAACCACTCACTGCACTTTCTGCACTACAACTGTAAATTTAAACTGTAATTCTCATGTCCATAGTAATGCCTATTTTGTTTTTATTTATACTATAGTCATTTTAAATTGTCTTAATGTATGCCCTTTTTGATTTCATATATGTTGTTTTTTTATCATTGATTAGAGTTTTATGTTGCACCTTAATGCCGATATAAGTTCTTAGTTTGTGAATTTTGTTAATTGACAATGGCAATAAACTCCTTCTGATTCTGATTCTGATATCAATCCAAATTGAATCTGTGGAAGCTAACAGTGAGAATGCATGTTTTTTTCAAGTCATTATTGCAGGTAAGATTAATTCCCGACGGGAGTTGAGCAGGCACATCGATGACCTGTGGGTCCAGATGCTCCTCAACTGCCTGGAGAAACTCCATATGAACTCCATATGAACGGTTCTTCATCTGCCTCGAAGAATTGGTTCTCCTCCTGAGTGGGTCCAGCTCCACCGTCTATCTGCAAATTGAGGCGTGTCGCCTGTCTGTCCGAGGGAGTCGGATCCTCCTTCACTGTGGGACTTCTCCAGGTTTGTACTTTTTCCCAAAGAGGCTTGGTAGTTTTTCCTGACCAAGAAAGAGGGTCAAAGGACAGGGGAGCTTAAGACATCTGTCTAAGGACACGGGATGCTGGTACACTACCAAGTCCCTATGAACACTGTTTATTCTGTTTTTATTCTTTTTTTTCCACTGTAGTCCCTTGAGGCAACTGCTGTTGTTATTTTGGGCGTTACAAAAATAAATTGAATTGAATTGAATTCCATTCTGTGAAACATTGTAGGCAAATCCAATTCAGGTGGCGGAAGACTTTCACAGTGCACATGACCGTTGCTGCGGCCCAAAGGATGAACATTCACACACTAGATTGCCAGTGATTTGGGAAACCACCTCCAAATGGCGACGTCACAAGTACATTTTTACCAGTCAGGATCATATCAGTAATACAAAATCATATAACTTTGAGAATCCAAACATGTAAATGTATGTAACAACAGGCAAAAACTGTGTGATTGTCCTATACTCATAAAGACTACTGTTCATTTTTGAACAACTGTCTGTAAGCACACTGTATTTACAGTATTATCCTTCAATGCAGCACAACATATAACCTAATCTTCTGTGTCTGCTCCTGCTCAATAATGTTGAGAATACTCACTAGAACACAACTATCTGTTGATGATCCTGGCCCAAAAACGAGCCAGAAGTTCAATGTGGACTTGAAAACACGATTCGGGGAAGTTCTAACAAAACAACACAACTTCCAATAGTGTTCACAATCCAATTTCCAGATAATTCTAGTGTCCAACCCAAAGACATGGCCAAAGCCCTGATTTATGTGGCCAATTAAAGTAGTGGATAATACTGTGTGAAGGGATTTGTCCTGTATGCAGAGGTTAATGATAATCCTCTTCCAGATAAGTGCACTGGAACCAATGGGACTTGTGTCTGCACTTTGCAGTCCACATCAATGTATAGTTTAAACATCACAAAAACATCCCTGAGATCATGAAACTCTCTTGAGAATGTCTTGGTTTGACTTATCAGACTAATACTTATACAACATATTTCAACAAAGCATTACAAACATTAAAGCTTGCCTCTATGGGCTTTGACGGTGGATAAGCATGTGTTGTGCACTCAGGTAATATGATGTAAGTTAAGATAGTGTTTCTGTTCTAGATCCTCTTTGAGTTACTTATACATTTCTCCTGATAAGACTGTAGCTTTCTCAGGCACTAGAAGAATGTTTGGGTCGCCAACATATCCATAGGTTAATTAGGGGTTGCAGGAAGAAAAAGGATTGGGAACCTCTGGTCAATGGAATCATTTACACATGGAGGTCACCTGTTTATGGACTGGAGCTGTCCATAAATTCACCTGTCTATGGGTTCCATTGGGTGGCCTATCCATTAAAGCTGTCAAAAGTATAAAAATCAGATACTAATTGATGCTAAAATAAATCTCAAAGGTAGATACCCATTATTTTGTATTGAAAAAAGGTCAGTCTAGTCTAAAACCTTTAAATACTAAATAAGTATTAGTAGTTTTGTTGCAAGCCCATTGGTTCACAAATGTGCATAATAACTGATAAGAACGTAAGCTAGAATTATTTTATTCATATAGAAAACAAAATCGCTTGCTGTCGAGTGTATATGGCACAACACATGTATGCTGAGCTCCAAGTGCAGCTGGCCGCAGTGTCGTGAGTTTGAATCCCGATGCCGACAATTTACTTAATTTCTTACCCACTTACTTTTCCAAGCTAAAAACTGTTTTGTTTGGCTGTGCATATGACTGAAATGCTTTTCTTTGCACTCTCTTCTCTTTATGTCTTGAATTATTTGACAGATAGCCTGAAAATGGCACTTCCAAATTAAGATTTTGTGATTTCTGCCGTCTTTGTGATTTTAATGCATGTTTTTTCCTGTTGTGTGAAGCACTTTGAATTGCCTTGTGTGCTCTACAAAGAAACTTTGCCTTGCCTTGAGTCCCTTCTCTCTCGTCCCCATTTCACTGTCCTTTCACTGTCAATAAAGCCTTCGGGCAAAAAAAAAATCTAAAAAAGAAAAAAGAGAACAAAATCACACATGAATCATGAATCATAAAATGTTTTAATGGTATGATATTCTTCCAGACCTAGTCCTTTGATGTAGCACTGACACATGACACAGTAAAGAAAGTAATGAGAGATATCTTAACAGCTAGCGGGGTTTGAAACTTTTCCATATTGAGATTAGTGTAGTTGTCAATCGCTACAATAGATGTTCGCATGATTAAGGTGTGAGATGCTGACTGTTCAGAGACGCAGTGGTTATGAATAATGGAAAGGACTGCTCACGCTAACAGGGGCTGAGGGGCGGGCCGGGCTCAGAAAGTCTTCAATTAAAAACCAAACTGCTGGAGATGTTTACTGTCATGGAGCGTGTCAGAACGGGTGCCGAGCTTGTGTGGGTGAGCGTGCCTCGTCACAGCTGTGCACCTCTGGAACTGCTCATAACACAATACTGAGTCACCACTGTTACACACCGACACACACCAGCCAAAAGTCATTGCAGCACAGTCATGTACTAAGCCATGTAAGAAAAATACCCATGTTGCAGCTGTTGTAAGTAACTGGAAAGGTTTTGGAAAGGTTTTGGAAAGCAGTAGAGATGTCAGGCAATACGAGTCGTGGAAAGACTGTGTGCTCATAGTTGACCACCTACAGCTGTTAGCTTTACCCATGAAGAGTTAAGTTAAAACTAGCACAAATCGTCATCATGTATGCTGATCACAGATTCTAAAATCCCTAGAATTCAGCACAGCTCTGATATGCTACTGTGCACTATTCATTTCACTATAGCAAAATGTGAAATTCATAACTGCGTAATATAAAATTCCCAATGACCAACTACACTGTCATAATCAGTAATTGTGAAACTTAATCTGTCATGGAGCAGTCACAATTTTGTGAAATACGTTTTCATTACCTTAACCACATACAAAAGTATCCAGTAATTTATTGGGATTTTCCATTGGGACATTTACTGTAGTAGTATATGCTCTGTGTATCTGAATACCCGGATGACTAAAGTAAAACACTGTCAAAACACTAAAATCTAAAACCGTGCCAAATGAACAGGGCAGTGGACAAACACAACTTGGAAATAAATACACTTTCTTGTCATCCAATGTATCTCCCTGTACTCTGATATTCAAAGTGCCTGATATTGAAATGTTTTACTAAAAAATCAGATTGAAATTGATTTCCAAAAAACAGCGTGAGCATAAGATTAACAAAAAACCCCATATTCATAATCATAATGGTACAGGGAGCTCCGTACGACCCATTCCTCTGAGTTATGAGCTTTTTCATTTTGAACAAGGCTTATTCATTCTCCTCACATCCGCAAAATTAGCTGAATGTGAGTGAAATTATGATTTGTGCCAGCTGCCAGCAATAAAGAGAATACAATTATTGCTTGTGATTCATAATTATCTGACTAGAAAGTGCGCTCTGTATTAAAAATAATGGTATAATATGACGGTCTATTATTGTAGGCAGTGATGTGTTATTGCTGATATGACAGTGAGAAATCTCCCTTGTGTTTCTAATGATGTGCTTTCTGAAGAACTGATGCGGTCTCTGCTGCACCATCTGCGAATTCCACACACCACAGGCTCATCACACTGATATGCAATATTTAAAAGTAAACCAGTTGTAACCGCATTCATTTATTGACCTTAAGCAGAATCGTAGTGTTGTAAATGTTGGTAGAAGGCTTATTCCATGATTATTCAGCTCACACACCTGATCCACTCACTCCCCGTCTGCTCCTGGATGCGTCATGTGGGCTGGTTTGATATTACTCCTAAACAGTTGGCGAATTGCGAACAATTTGGAAAGACGTAGCAACCAGTCATTGTCCTGCGGTATTTTGTGGCAGCTCACGCCCCAACTTGAAAGAGATCTCAAGTATAAAACCGGAATCCATTACATGCAGAATGACATCACATTGTTTTTTGCTTTTTTGTTTAGTCTGGTCATCCAAGACACTCTGTAGAAATCCTCAAAACAGACAAATATGAATACATTATTGCAAAAAATAAGGCACTGATTGAAGGACGGGTCCAATGTAGAGGTCACATTTTCTTTCCAGGGAATACAAAATACAAATTAAACACAAGTATTTTGACAACATTTTACTCCTGACATTGGTAAAACTGGGCTCAGTTCCTGTTTGCTGCCATATGTTTATGTTGTGCTCTTCTAGGTCAGGGGGCAGGTGTGGGCTCTCCTCACCGTCAGACCTTTCACCAGCCCCGCCTTGTCCCAAACCTGTTGTGATTCCTATGGTTTCTTTCAATAGCTGATGACAATCTCCACTGCATTCTTTCTTTTCAGAGGCTGTCACTGAAGCGAGGGCTCCCTGTGTGTCCTGGGCCGGCGGTTCATGTTCATTTGTTTGGAACAGAGCAGAACTCCCGCTGACGCCTGTCACACACAATCGCAGTCTGCCCAAAGAGAAACAGGACTGAGCAGTGTGGACGTGTCATCACTGCTCTGTCAAAGCATTATCTACCTGTCCATCTTTCAAGGTGTCACAACAGAAGACAACAGTTTTCTACCATGTACAATTCAATAAGGCCTGTTTTTGTTTCCATTGTCAATAAAAAGTATCTTATGATAAGTGTGAGCGATGTCCTGTCAGTATACAATGAGGGGTCCAAAGTTTTCATAATATGGCCGCCAAATCAACCATGTTTATAATCTGGGCCCTCCAAATGTAATTTCAATGACAGTCATTTCAAAGTGAAGAGTCAAAATCTAGTTTTACACTTAAACTACTAAACTATTTCAAACAAATCAATTATCACAAATAATAATGTAACAATAACCAAAAAATCTTCAAAAATCTCACAATAATAACATTGCTGACTGTCACAATATATCAAACTACAAGCAGCTTTGCAAAATCCATTGCTGTGTTGCAGCAACAGATACAGAAACATAGGGGACTACAAATAACATTAAGAAATAACTGGAATTTTTAATTTAGGCTCGTTAAGGCATTTTATTATTTCTACAATTCTGTTAGGCTCTCCACAATATCACAATAAACATTGTTCTGTAATCATATTGTTACAAATCTAAACAATCGAGTTATTCGTTTTGGATAATGGCCATTTAAACATGAGGAGTGAGGAGACTGAACTTTTTTCTCCAACTTCAAGTCCAGGTCCAGGTCCAAAGTATTTTAAAAAATTCTACATTGTAATGTCAAAGTAATTTTAGGTCACATCTGAGTGTTGAAAACCGGAGGAGCAAAAATGTTAGGAGTTTAAATGCATTCGCCTCTCACCCCTCCAAGTCTTCCTTTGTTATAATATCACACAAATGAACTCTCCAACCTCCAACTCCTTTGCCCCTTATCATTTCTTTAGCAAACTTTGAAAGTACAAAGTGTGGAATGAAAATATCTTGCAGTTGCACTTTAAAAGGTACCTGCGCTGGGATGAGTTAGCGGCCGCCGGGACAGTTCTTCAGAGCAGGCAGATTGGTGTGAAACCTAATCATGCTTTTAACGGTCCCCCGAGGTTCGCGCTAATGATGGCCCCGACCTCTGACCCTTCTGCACCGGTTCTACTATCACTTACTATCACTCAGAGCGCGCTGTGTGGGAGCTGCTGGTCCCGGGCTGCCGCTTGGAGGTCTAACTCAAGAAAAGTACGTGTACAGTAGTGAGAGAAGAGTTTGCTGCTTGACAAAGTGGGCAAATGAGTAAAGGCAATTTGTACCCAAGTAAAAGTACAGTTACATACCATCTTGTATGTATGGAAAATGCTCAAAGTAAAAAACTCTTTGAAGCTGAATTAAGTAGACAATGCTGTGTTGTTATTTGTGTTTGTCGGTAACCACAATATTGGACAACTGGGACATTAAATGTAACTAATTACAATTCCATGGCTAAAATTCTACTATTTATATTAAATGATTGTATTATAATAAGTTGTGTTAACATTCTAGGCTTCGATGATATCATTTCGGATGGAGTGAAGGGGCCTCTGGATAACATTATGGGACATTGATTGTTTTTGTGAGAAATATCCAAACATATGATCCACATTTTCTAACAGTATCATTATTTTTTGAGCTCCACAAACTTGTAATATTAATCTTGGCTTGAAGTCTTTTCATCGGACAACAGTCATGTATTGGGGTTGAATAAACGCACCACTTTCTGAAGCTATTGTAAAAAAGAAAGAAAAATAAACACTTTTTGTTTATTTGTGCTGACAGAAAAGACATTGAACTTTGTGCCAGTTTTTGCTTCATATCCATTGTCTCAATGATTACAGATGATAACCAAAAACATAATAAACAAATCCGTAAAATAGCAGTTAAACAGCAAATTCCACCAAGGAATTCTGACATATCTCATAATAGCCTGTGTGCTATAAAATGACCCCCTCAGACAACATTAACAGGTCAGTGGCATATCTTTTAAAAGTGCGATATAGTCATTTAACTTCTCCTTGGTATTATTGTTTTGGAGCGGCATTGCTGTGCGGAGAACATGGATGTGAGCTGCATACAGACACTAAAGCATGCTTAGGTTCCACACAGCATGTCTGTGCAGGAGGGGACACAGGAGCCTTGTTTTCTAGCCTCAGGTCTCAGATAGAGCCATCCCCAGGCCTGCCCCAGTCTCTGCTGCTGTGCCCATCACTCTCTCAGTCAGTCTAATGTTATTATCCTGAAAATGTGCTAATGTGGCTCTGACACTGATGACTGGCCCAAGGGTGTAAAAAACAATCACTGTGCAAAAGCACTGCAGGGAACAGACAGTGTATTTCTGCTCTGCTTTTCATACCAGCATGTGGAAATGTGTTTTAATATTTGTCACTGAGAGTCATTTGTGTCAGGCCTCTGTTGACATAATCATTTCACAGTGCTCCCATGTGCATTGCATTAGAGAATTGTAAATGATGGGAATTAAAAGGAAAAAACAACATCAGCTGCATCACCTGACCAACATTTTTCTTCTGTTATCTTTTTTCTTCTTGCCAGAGTATGGCTCACTCTAATAAGGACAAATATGTTTTAAACATATTTTCCTTGTCTTTGAAAATTAGAAAGCATGACATCCTCCACACCTGCAGAGCAGCACTGGCCTGTGGTCACAGTAAAACTCCTGAGCTGTTCGAGTGACTGATGATGATTTCAGAAGCCCTATCTATTATGTCAGTGGACAGGATTTCAATTTTACGCCAAATATAACTTTACAATGTGCTGCCTCATAAAATGTGTTTTCACACTTCCTTTGTTATATAGCAGCTGTTAGTAAAGCTGCCTCTGAAATGTGTAATAAGTGCTGCTTAGGCTGTGTAAAGCTCTTGTGTTGTGGACATAAAGCCAGGTCACAGATCGCAGCTCTTCTATTGGACCTGCTCGAGCTAGTATGGAGCCATGATTGTTTTGCGATTTAATTATCTGATAAGATTGAATGAAGTATGTTCTTGTGATGAGTATAAATTTAGATGTGTCCTGTCTTGTGGATATGGACTCTGATCAAGGCTCAGGGAGAATCTCATAGATCATAACGCCCAGCTGACAGAACACAGTGTCAGGCACTAATCACTCTGTCACGTAATACTTCATCTGTGAGGTGAGTGGTTTGATTTTGCCGCTTCAGTGCCTCAGGTCAAGCCCGACATGCTCTTCATGTGTGTGCGAGGATCTTTACTGAACCTGCATGGCAATTCTGTTGTCATGGAGCTGTGCCAAGGTGATGTATATTAAATGTCTAATAAAAGGCATTATTATTTCTCATAATTCACTGTGCAATATCAGAGGATGTAAATATCAATGATGTATCTGCTTATCAACAATGTATTTTTAACACTGCTATGATAACGTTTTTACTCTTACTTCATTGTATCGGATTTTGTTCAGCCCCAGCAGTTACATTTTGCACTGTTTGTGGTCAATTCTCGGCCTTGCCCATTTGCTGAATCTCCCTCCCCTCTCTCCCCCCTCTCCCCTTTCACGCTATAACTGTCACATGAAAAAAAGAAAAAAAAACATGGACAACTTCCTCCTACACGTGTTACTTTTGGATTTAGTCTGGCTGAGGAGGCTGATGGTTGCTGCTGTGATGGACAGGGATTATGTGAGGTCATGTGGCTAAAATAGCAGGATGAAGGTAAGGTAAAGGTTATTGTCTTGGGCCACAGTGACACTTAGCTGCATGACACAAAGCTCCACACAGTCACAATCACTCAGATACATAATTCAAACCGGTGTTTACAATATCCAATTCCTTGTAAGATAAAACATACTGCGCACATCTGCAGTTCATGGGCCTGTCACCACTTGTACCAAAGTGCAGCACTTTGTACAAAAACGACATGTATAAAATGTAATAGAGACTGCAATAACATCAATGCATTACAATTGTCAACCATCCACTTTTATGTAGTTGAACTGCATTATAGTCCTATTGGTCCCCATAAAAGAACCCTGAGAAGTTTAAAACCATTGTGCAACAGCAATTACAAGCTAAGCTTTTACGCAATAACATGCATTTAATTATTTAATCATTTAAGAGCAAAGGCACATACATTAAATTACACCAATATGTGTACAAGGGCTACTGCTGTAGGGACAAAGGAGAACCTATAGCAGTTTGTTTTCTATTTAATGGCTCAAGTCTACAAGTGACAAAAGCTGCATGTTGACAATGCAACGATTTGAACATTTTTCTGTTTCTTTCATTTATAATTATTAAATGTTTTCACTGCCAGATTCAAATTGTAAATCAGATGTTTCATCCTGAACGCAACTCTTAAAATTGCTCTTACTTGAGTTTGGAACACTAATGAATTAACTTTTTTTAACTTACTACTATCTGAGTAATATCATTTTGAAGCAATACTCTTGCTTAGAATTACAGTAAATGTTTTGGCCATTTCCCACCTCTGATTGTTTCAGAAGGAAACTAATGTGATTGGCTGATGGGGACAGAATTGTGGCTGGAGGAGAAATTGAAATATTGATTTCTGTTGTTGAAGTATTGTATCAACCATCAAAAGGGAAAATTACAGAAATAAAATTACTTGGGTTTCTGGGACACTTTTAGTTTTTTTGTTATTTATCTGTTTGAAATTTGCTCTTCCCTGATCTAACTTCTGGTCAGTGGAAATACAAATAAAATGAACACTGCTGTTACATACTTAAGAACAAAATTTCCTTTCCAGCAAAGAATACTCACACTCCCTTTGGATAACCTTTTGCCTACCCGGGCATATCCTTATTCAGTCCACACACTTGTACGTACATCAGAGAACAGCCTCAAAGCCATTCTCGCTTGTGACGGTGATAAACCCCCAAAGTCAGAGCAGATTTCCCCATGCTAATGCCGCCACTTTGAGAAGTAGCCACGCAGCATTGACCCCAGTGAGACTCCACACGCAGTTAGCATATTAATTCATGGTAAACATACTCCGGGCTAAATTACATCCACTACGTCTGAATCTAAATGCGACGGTGTCCCCATACATGTGCTGTTAAAGCAGTCTCCCAATCCCAAAGGTCAGCGTGGTCAAACCCAGATATAATTGCAAACTACGCTTAAGGGCAATATGCGCTCATCTGTCGGGAATGTTTGCAAGTGGTATGATTAATGCTAACTGTATAAAATGTACATTACCAAAGGGTTTGGTGTAGATTTGTTTTGCAGTACATCGCACAATCTCTTCACTGGTGAACACAGGAAATGACAACAGTAGCATCACGAATATTGAAATATTGTAAAGGTGTTAATGCAGGCATTTGTCTATAAAAATGCATAAATACTGTCAATGTTTTTGACCAGAATAAATACCATATTGAGGGTATTCAGGATATTGGCTGATGGCTACATCATTTCTAGTATTGACTTGACTTGAACATAATGTAAAAGAATGTTAGCATTTCAATTGACATATTTATATTAACAATCAGAATCAGAATCAGAAAGGGTTTATTGCCATTGTCAATGAACAAAATTCACAAACATAGGAATCTTATCTCGGCATTAAGGCAATAAAAAGTGAATCCAATTATATTTGGGATTTATGTTCACTTAAGGAAAGTCTCTGCACTGGTCTACAGAATCTCCAAAATCCCAAGTATATTTGATACTTTCAACACTTTTTTCGTGTGGCGTTCTTGAGGGAGGTTGGGAATAACTGTACTGTACTGGGATTTCCCCTTATTCTCTCTGGCACTTCCTCTTTATGCAAATAGATTAATTGGGTGACATTTTGTCCGGAAATGTCCCACAGTGTTTGAATGTGGGAAGCTTTGTCTCTCTTTGCATGTCTGGATGATTCGCTTTGCATGTTGGCCTAGCAACAGTCACCACTGTCCAAAGTGTACCTCACATATAATGGCTCCAGAACATACCTAGATCCCTCAACAAGAAAAAGAAAAGGAAGATTATTTTTAGCCATTTCTAACCAATCTTTTCTCCTGGTCGAAATAATAGACCAAACCTGCACAACTGCAGAACAAGATAAGTTGCTCATACTTATTCTCATAGTGCTAATTATCCCAGTGTCCCCTATCAGACTCTTGACTGTCTGAATGCCCAAAGCCTGTAGCTTGTGTCTCAATCTGCAAAGTAAAAGGAGCAGAGGGTCAGAGAGACATGGACCGATCCCTCCAATCTGACATAATCCCTGTGTTTCCCTTGAGGCCAGGGTGAATTGAGAGGACTGTTTTAAAGACGATGCGGTTGAAAAGTTTGAGTGGACTGCTTTTGTTAACATATACAGGGAGCTCAGATCTGGATTGTCCTGGGCAATGTGCGAGGAGAGCTGATGACTAAGGCCTTTCCGAGCAGTCCATTGATGTTCTAATGATAGCAGCTCCTCCGCCTCACTGCTGGAGAACTGCACAGCCCACTCGGATAAAAGCACGACTCACTAAGACGCCTCTACATGATGAAGACTTGTTTTCACCCAAGAACTTCTGACAGAGATCCTGGATACTTTAGGGTTCAGGACTCAAAAACTTAAACCTGGCCAATGAAGTCACACCGTCTTTGAGGCATACGTAAATCCTGAAGAAGTACAATTTACGCAGTTTTTAGAATTGAGGGATATTACGATCATTGGGATTTTTTTTAACACTGAGATCTAAATTAGATTTGCAATTTTATGTTTTAAAATAAGGATTCCATTCCAAGTGCACATTTTAACACATCCAGGAACATTAACATTTGAGAGCAGACTCACAGTTTCCCACGCAGTTTTGTAGTTTGCAATTACAACCTTTGCACTTTGCTTCTACCTCTAATCTTATTTTCACACATATGATATACAAAATTCGACTAAACCTGGAACTTAACCATGGAAGAACATTTCCAAAAGTATTTGATTGCCCCTAAAGACACTATATGGTAAAGAATTAGCTCTGCTTTACTGTACCGCTTGTGTTGTAATCTGGGGGTGCCAGGCTCACTTTGGGGATATAGATTTTCATGTCCCTACCATCTGGTCTGACAAATGGTGTCATGTCAAAAGCGTTCTGCCGTTAATTGTTGGCTGGAGCAGATCTGGGCCGATTATCACCATTGGCTCAGATCTGACGATGACAAAGCTGTCTATATTTGACAGCTTTAAGAAGGCCTGAGGGAGATCTGATATGGCTCTTCACACTATAATCAGGCCATCTCTCGTGACTCCTGAAGCCTGCCAATGACCTCTTCACTTGATGTAAACATGACGCCTACAGCAGTCGAGCATTGGGTAGTCATTTCCCTGCCTGTGCTTGTTCGTTTTGTAATAAATTTTACAAACATGTGGTACAAAATAGTATCGCACAGTAAACCCAGCACCTGACATAAGCAGAGATAAAAACGTAGAGGAGCACAGAGAAATGAAATAATACACAAAAGGCTAGTTTCCTGTTTACTCCAGCTTTAGCCACGTCCCACAGTGCCACAAAACTTGAGGTTACTAAATGTCCTTTTGTGAATCTGCTGTAGGATAAAACGCATAATTCAGTCACAATTTGGATTTTATTTGTCATTCTTGGGTGATGCCAGTTACTTACATAGCAGACCTCTGCAAGCTACAGATCCTTAGCATAGAAGCAGACCGCCGTTAACCTAACCGAGCCAAAACACTTCAACAAGAAGGTCCTCGGTTTGACTCTCGGGTGGTCTTTCTGTGTGGAGTTTGCATCTACCACAAAAACATGTACAATAGTATACTGGTTTATGAATGAGTGTGTCGTGAGCGTGAATGCGGGACAATGGATGGAAAGTAGCCTGTTGAACCTCTTTGTTTTTTATTTTTTAAATTTAACCAGGAAAATAGCCATTGAGATTGAGATCTCTTTTTCAAGGGGGGCCAATATAAGAGGTCAGCAGCACATGTCAGGACCATTCGTGCAACTGTGGTTGTTAGCAGTTGTGTTGATAAAATGCATTTAGGCCAAGTGCTGAGGCTCTACTCCCACTCGTACCTGAATCTGTGTGTAATAGCAGAGTATTGTCACAGCACTGATTATACAACAACTACTGGAAATGAGGTCAAATCAAGCTGAGAACACAAATAGGGGATTTGGTGCATTTAACAATAAGAAACTAGAATCTCACCCGGATTTTACACCAGGGGCTACAGCGACACATAACGTAGGCAAAGCTGCATACGCGCATACATTTAGAGGCTTCGATCTACTCCAGAGACGTCAAGGCTGATCCTGCAATGTGAGTGTATCTGCACGTCTAAGTTGATTAAAGGTATGATGCTTTACATAGAGCAAGTTGTGGCTGCCGTGCTTGCATTACTGTATGTTAGGATACGATGCACGTTGTTTACGTGATTTACAGTTGTTTACTGTTATGTTTTTAGCAGAGGGGAACCATCACTAAATATTGTTACTTTGTATTAATGATGTCAATACAATCATAATGTTTAAGGCAATAATAATAAAATATATTGGAAATGATAAGAAATAATGTTCTGAGTACTGAAAACAATAGTGTCCAATCAAATTCGGTGTTGTTTTGGCGGTCACACGTTCCGAACAAGCCGCTTATTTGCTTGGCCTTCAGACAGAAAGCAGAAGGCCTGTGCTGTGAGCACTGACCAGTCAGATTCTCCCTTTTCAGTTGATTGACAGGCTGGAATCAGCTCGAGTGTAGTGGTTAGTCCTGCCCACGCCTTCTCGCGGACTACAGGGACTGTCTGCGCTACTATGGTGTAATGACTAAAGGGGCCTTTAGTCAACCATCTACACAACCATCTACACAACCATCTACACAACCATCTACACAACCATCTATACAACCAGCTATGCATTCAAAGTTTGTTGACGGTTAGCTCGTGGATCGATTAACATGAGATTCTTCACTTCTGGCAAAGTTTAATAGCAAGAAATAAAGAGAAAATGGATTTGTTTGAAGCATTCATTTGGACTAATAATGGGATTTATTATCAAAGAGGAGCAGTTTGTTTTCGCTTTGTAAATTTGCCCTGAAACATTCACAAGTGCATCTGAAATGAACCCAGCTAAGGATTCATGACTCCCTGACCTTATCTTGTGATGAAGAGCGGAACGTTTCACTCTAATCAGTGGCACAAACTTGTTTTATGCATTTAAGATGGTCAGTGTAGTTAGACTTCTGGGCCAAAGTGTGGAGTCGAAAGCAGTGTCTGCAGCGCCTCAGTGCACTTCCCCAGGTGAGCACAGAGCCTGAGAGGCGCTTTAAGGTCGCGTTGGCAGTTTTACTGACAGGTTGTATTTGTAAATAAAAGTGTCTGAAGAATTAGGTCCTGAGGCCAAGGTTTGCCACTGTTTTTTAGATAACGTATTTTGAAAGGGCATCTGCAGTTTATTGTTTCAACTCGCTCTGCTCCGCTCTAGCAACTCTCGCGTTCAAGTTGATTCCAGATTGTTTCTCCGCACCTTGCCTTCAGCCGCCTGGTCTCGCCGACAATCCAGGCAGAGAATTCGGCTGCTTAAACTAGCCTAATTTGTGCAGAGCATAATTATGTCAGTTAGACATGCATATGACTGCGTTCGTCTTTACTGCAGCTGCGCTTCGTCTGGATGACTGATAAAAGTTGAAGTGACCAATGAGAGCATAGGAAAATGCCCAGCACCCTCGTGCAGACGAACAGGTTAAACAGGAAACTCCAATATTCAATAATCCAATATCCAGTATTTTTTTGCTTATGTCAACCAAGGCAAGCTATAGATTCATTTTCAGTTTATAACCTTTATAACTTTGGTTCTTTCAGTCTGAAACGTTGTAGTATAAACAGGCCCAGGTAACAGACCTTTGCTTTGTGCTCCGGGCTGGGAGGCAGGGAGGCAGAGGCCTCAGTAACGTGATTGTAGATATGGTGGTAAAACCAAATTTGAAACAGCAGAAGAAAAATGGTATACAGGCTTCGGTTTGCTACAAGGGCACTTTCCTTTATACTGTTAGCTCCCATAATTTATGTGCTTTACTGCAATGGAGTTATTTGAAAGTAACCTTTGCTCGTTGGATGTTGTCACAGAGTAGACAAATAGGCTTAAATGAACTTATTCTCTCTGGTGGCACACATGAGCTGGATATCCAAACACCGAATTTCATTTTCCCTCACCTGCTACCCCGGCTGCATGTTAAAATGTGCAGCCATTGTGCAAGCAGCTGATTAAAAAGCCATTGTGAAAATAGGACATCTATTTCTCATGGGCCATGGGTCAGCGCAGGCTTCTGGGCTGAGGGCCGTGGGTCCAAGGACAGCCACTGGAGCACTGCCAACAAATACTATATGCGCTAATAAACTAATGCAGAGAAGCGTTGTCCAATACAAACTTAAAGTCTCAAACAATTAACAGTAAATATGAACAAATGGAATCTTTATCATCCTCTGTATACTTCATTTGTACAGTAATAATAATTTCAACAATAATTATATAATATTTATGTATTTATTTGATTCTTTTAAATGTATCTGTGCATATTAAATAACATGATGCCTATTATTATTTATTATTATTTGTTATTTGATTTTGATTTTCTTCATATAAGTATTTGGGTGCTATAAAGCACATTTAAAACAAGATTTTCTTTTTACCAAATTTCAATATTTTCTGTGGCATTTGCCCTCTAGTGCACAACATGTCCATAGCAATTGTGATTTTTTTATTTTTTTTTTTTTTAATGGAGAGCTCCAGAGAAATGGAAATTGTGAAAACTATCCAAACATGATGCTGATGGTCGCCTGACCAGCCACAATTATCCTTTTATTTTCCATACAAAGAATACATGCAGAAATAAGTCAGTTGGTTTACCAGGCAAGAATGAGGATGGTCCATCACCATGTTTAAAAGCTCATAATTGCTTTTGCATAATATTACTCCTTCAAACAAATAAAACTATAATTTTGCAAAATGCTAAAATGTTGTATCTATATTACCTGATTACAGAATGCTCAGTCCATTGAGTCTTCCAAAAAGAGCCTGATTTAATCATCTGCATGGTATTCATTATTGTCGTTGTTATTTTGTATTTTATTATTGTTGTTTTAATCTGTGCAGCGCATCGTGACTTTTTCTCTGTGAAATTAGGTTTATTGGCATTGTCAGAGAACAAAATTCACAGAGTTCGATGTTAAGGTGCAACATACAACAATTAACAATAATAATAGCAAAAAATATATAAAAAAGCGTGCAGAAAATTTAGAATGTAACTTTAAAATAAAATAGATTTAGTCTGAGTATATATAAAGCATTCACAAAAGCAGTGCAATGAATGGTTGTTGATTTAAATAATTGTTAAAGTTGGACTGTCGCCTCCGCCTGAGGAGAGTGGCTCAAATAGACCATCCTTGCGTTGGTTCCCAGTGAGTCCAGAATCTGTAGGATGAAGTGGAGTGCCAGGTTGATGACGTCGTCTACAGACCTGTTGGCGCTGTAGGCAAACTGCAGGGGGTCCAGCGGGGAGGAGGTGAAGGACTTGAGGTGGGGCAAGATCAGGTGCACAAATGACTTATCCGGGGCTTCTTGGGGACAGGGACGATGGTGGACAACTTGAAGGAGGGGTTAAAAATGTCCGTGAAGACTGGAGTCAGCTCATCTGTACTTACCGTATTTTGCGGACCATAAGCCGCTACTTTTGTCAGATGTTTTGAGCCATGCGGCTTATTTAGAGGCTGCGGCTTTTCTGTGGTTTTTTTCTTTCACCGCTAGGGGCGAACTAACCGGAATTAGAATCAAAACTACAGAAAAGTTAAGCAAAGAAGCAGATGTTGCTTTTTTTATTCAGCTAGCAAATAGAACACGGACGACAAATTACCAACTATAAATTATTTTCAAATTCTTGCCCCATCATTATGGAACCCAAACGAAGAAGTTCGTATGAAGCAAGTTTTAAGCTGAAGGCCATCGATCTTGCTAGGAACCGCGCGGCTGCACGCAAGCTTAACATCAATGAATGTACGGTGAGACGCTGGAGGGGGACAGCGGGACGAGCTCATGCGATGCCAAAAGTCAAGGAAAGAGTTCTGCGGCTTATACAAAGGTGCGGCCTATGTATTGTTTTATTATCGTTTTTTTAAAAAATAGAGCAAATGCGGCTTATATAGGGGAGCGGCTAAAAGGCCGGAAAATACGGTACTTACTTCCCTCTAACAACACATCACACAGATTCCACTTCAGTTGCCCTTCCTCAGTCCCAGTACAGTGGAAAATCTAAACTTTACTCAAACACATGTGTTTCAGAGCCAGCAGCTGCAACCTCTGAAATCCAACTCCATCCTGAGAGCCATCCTTTTTCAGAGCCTCCTCCTAATCACCCCAGACCCCCTTCTCCTACAAGTCTACCCCATCTTTACACCACGGCACACCCAGGCCGGCTGACATGGGCATAGCTGACGTACAGTCCCTGATGGAAGTCTGAAGGCCCGTTCAGACCGCTGCAACCAGAAGACGATCCAGCGCACATGCGCAGTGGAGAAGTTGTGTCATGTGCCGCAAAAACGCTCAAAACGCGTCGCAAAACGCTGAATTCCCGGGGCGCAAGTCCACATAGACTTTGAATGTAAACTGGACGCTTTAAAGCCACGGTGTGAACGCGGCTTTAGAGTGGCAAGTGAGACAAACTATAAAAAATCAGTGTCTCAGGTACATTTGTGATTACTGTGGGCATTGAATTGAATCTATATTTGCTCATTTTAGTAGTATTGTTTATCGCAACTGTTTTTATTTGGTGTTTTTTGCCAGATGCTTTTTGTCACAACAAATTGCGTATCACTGCTAATGGAGTAGGAACAGTGAAGTGTCACAAAAGCAGCATGTGCTCTGGTGAGGTTTGAACCGGCCACCTTCTGATTCATGTGACAAATATTTGGTCTCCCAGCCCTGACACTGACATGATAATCGTTTCATTGTGCCATTCAAGCTCTGTTAATATCATTCAACATATTCAAACACTTTACATGACACATTGGAGCGGAATTTGTGAAAATGGCACTTCCCTTGTTTCAGCCCCACACATCTAAAAAGAAGAATATTTTATCAGCACAATTGCAGTTTGTGATATAATTTTATTACTATTGTATTCAGCGGTACCCAGTTACATTTACTTACTTTTGACCCAAGGCATACTCATAGTAAATTGTATTGTAATCGCCAACTGTAAATTGAACAGATTTAAACATTCGTTTGTACCATTAGCAATGAATCTGCTAAACTCACAGAGCGTAGATAATAAGTACATTTAAATCACTGATAAGTGACACATACTAAGGGAATGTGCAATCAAAACTGCGCATAGGCTTTCTTGTACTGTTACTTTGAACTTCTTCTAGAGCAATTTTATTTCAAAATATTAGTACTTGAGTAAAATGTTTGGCTACTCTATTCACTTCATATCAACATTTGTCAAAGAACTTGGAAGCCAATGTTATGTATCTTTTACAGACAATCCCTAACTTGCTGTGGCATATCTTGTCAACTAAGTGCCAGAACAATACGGTGTATGTAATGCTGATACTATAATACAAGATGAACACTTGCCGTGGTGACATGCAGTGAGTCCATCTCCCTAACAGAGGCCTGTCCTGGCCGCTGCACACGCTCAGTTCTGTCATTTTTCTCGTGTCGCTTTGTGTCTCTGCTATCTTACTGTGGCTGACATATTTGCATTATGGGCCAGGACTTCCCCTCTCCAAAGCTCGGGTTTCTCCTTCGCCCCTGAGGTTCTGAAGGCTGTAAACAAACAGAGTGACAGTGCTGCAAGGGCCTGGGCGCGCTTGGGCGACACAGAGGGGGGAGCGGACGGGTGGGTGCACATGTTTCTCATCATTTGTCAACACTGATTTGAGTGATCTGGCAGACATCTTGAACAGGCCAGGAAGAGGTTGTCAAATCAGCGTTTTGAAATGAGCTGACATGAGCTGAGGAAAAGGGACTATTGTGACCTGCAGATGTAATGTAAAGTCAATCCGTACAAACACCTTTTTACTTTATTTTACTTTACCGGACTATGCAAAAGAAAGAGAGAGATACATAAATAGTTTTGCTGAATATGAAACTGTAACTGTCAGCTCATCATGATGGTTTAGTGTTGTTTGGACAATGATGAAAATATAAGGTAAAGTAAGAGAGCAAGACTATACTGGGACATTTCAGAGCTGCAATGCAAACAAAGCAGGACAAAATAGATGAAAAATTAGACCTTGAAATATAAATATAAAATATAAATATAGGCTATAATATATAATCCTATAATACCTTTCACTTTCCGGCAGTCAAGTTTGTTCTTAAAGGAGACACAGTATGCAAACTCAACTTAATAACATGTTATAATTGTTTTCCCTTCATGTTTTATTATTCTTCTACATCCACGACATCATTGCTCCGACAATCCCTTTTTTCTCTGACCCCTGAAACATGCCCACTGCTACTTTAGTTACTTTGTGCCCCAATTTTGATGGTAAGCAACTAATGCAGCCACAGCGACGCGAGGCTGCCAACCTGCGCCATCGGCCCATCCGACCACATCAGTTCAATTCACTTCACTAATCCACACACTAGGCAACTTGGGTGAAGTGGTCTTGCTTAAAGACACAATGACATTTCCTCTAGCGCCCACATGGTGGCACCAGCAGGTATGGCTTTATAGTGTTTTATTTCATATTCACGGAACATCAGACTGGGACTGTTGTGTTTGGTGTAATCTCTTCAGCATTGAGCACAGAGCTGAGAGCGTGTGGTCTTCTGTTTGGAGTCGGCAGCTGCTCCTCCAGGAATCACCACCAAAACACTTCTTTTCTTTGAGCCGCGGCCGAAAGCTGTTTAGTGCTGTAGTCTGTGAAGCTGTTTATCAAAGCTGTAGTTGTGATGCAACAAGACAAACTGATGTATCACTGGATTTTAAAATTTGCTGAATCTCTTATCCTGAATTGCATTGGTTTGGATTTGGATATGAGTTAGCTGTCTCTTGTTATAAATTATTGTTGTCTAGTTTTATTTCCCAGGGCTAAAAATCACATCATCAGGGAGCATGTTAAAACAAAAATATAATGTCGGTTGGTGAGTGTACCTTAGTAGACAAATCAAACACTGTAGAAGTTCCAAGTCTTGTCTTATCTTATTGGTGGCTGCCATCTGGATTTACAACAAGAAGTTCCCTGTTTGATTCCTAACTTGGTTGGGTGCTTTTTTTATGCCTGATGGAGTTTGCATGTTCTTGAATGGCCTGGGGTCTTATGTATAAAACTTAACGTGGACTTCTTGCTTAAAGTGTGCAGGGAGCATAACACTTAACTTCCCGTCTTCTCTCTGAGCACAGATGGCCTTTCTGCTTCGTCTCTGAAAACACAGATGCGCAAAGTTCAGAGTTTTTGGATCACGCATTTCAATGTTATCCTTGAGGAAGATAACACACATTGTGGAAAGTTAAATACATTTTCGTACTTATGCATGCTTTGTTAATAAGACTCCGGGACTCCGACTCAGAAATTCAGAGTTCATACTTGCACTAAACTGGGATTTCTACCTCAGACTTGGTATATATCAGTGCATGTATTTTCAAATGTGAAAAATGAGAATAGATAGGCCCGTGCAAATATTCTCATGTTAATTGAGGACAAGATTCAGTCATTTCTAATTGTCAGTAAAAGCCGGTGGTTATTAATTAACATTGAATTAATATAGAATTATCGTTCGGGAAAAAAAATTTCTTTAGAAAATTGGAATTTATACTTGTAAAGAAAAAGAAAATCTTGATTATGTTTTTTCTTATTGCCCAGGTCAGACATATACTCCATGCTCCATGTCTTTTACAACCTCCTGATAATCAACACAATTAAAGTCCAATACATTAGTGTCGTCCTCACGAGTTAACTCAAATGTCTCAACCAAAATGTCATATGAACTTCTCCTCTTTAAAACCTCTCCTTCGATCACAGAGAAGTATAGCCTTCCACTGTACTCCACTCTCTACATACTGTACAGTGTAGCCCGAGGCCACTGTGATTTTAAGCACAGGGGAAAACCGGGTGCAATGATTACTCCTTCTTTGCTGCTTTGCATTTTGGAACTTCTTGCAGACAGTCTCCATCAGGAATGTGATTATATCAACAAAACGGTGTCAGGTGCAAATAGCTGTGAGCTGCCCCACAACAATACCAGCCCAATTTTCCACACTGGAGATTTCCTCGGGGAGCGGCTGGCCACATTAACAGCTATAAAAAGAAGCAAATTGCCTCTGTAGCCGCAGCCCCATGGACCGGGTCTGGGCGGGCACTCAGGACCACAGATGTAGTGAAGGGTACGAGAGAGTGGGGTTGTAGGTTTCTCTGTATCAGTGTTTAGAGCATTTAAAAGTAAGATTTGGTTTTACGTTTGGACGGCAAATAAAAATGTCCTCAGTCTTAAGTTTGTGTGGAGACCTATTTAAAAGCACCGCACGGTAATTGATTTTTACCGTTCATCCACAGCATCAACAGCAAGGTAAACAACAGCTGGCATGCCAACAGCGCACCAGAGTTAGTTAGTTAGTTAGTTTATTTGAGTTAGTAAGAAAAAAATATAAATAAATGCAGACAGTACAAATTGGTCTCATTTTGACACTACTTACAGTATATATCTGTACTGTACTGGGGCAAGATGCATTTGACTTTATTCCACATACAAAAAAAAAATCAGGCACATCCTTTTTAATGTATGTATTTTCAGTAGTAATGCACCATCATCCCGATAAAAAGATATCAAAGCATATGATGTGTTATTTTTATTTTTATTTCTAAGCGTAAAACACATACTTTGAAGACGTACAACTACACAATGTGGAGGTAATGGAACACTTTATGGATACCAACCGCCATAAAACACTAAAGAAGAAGAAGTTAGACTACAGTAGGTGGCAGTAAATGAACCTTTTCAGTTTGCTGCCAACCGCCATTACAACAGAAGAAGAAGAAGAATACAGTATTAAACACATCGTAACTACACAAATGATGCATGTTTGAAGTAAGTCTCAGATCATGACTAAATGTGCAGAGAGTTACTCAACTAAAAGCGCGCTGTGCTGTTCCCTGTGAGTGCATTTATCGTGTTGGATGAAATCACAAATGCTCCTGTGCTCAAGACGCCATTGCTCCGACAACCTCCGATTTTTCACCATCCTCCGATACACGCAACTGCTCTCACTTCGTTCTCCTTTTTTCTCCTTAAACAGTGATACACGAATGATTCAGCTGCGTTCTTTAGCTGTATAGGTTCAAATGGAAAGAAAAAAAACCTGTTCTCTCATGAGCTGCAGCTCTAGGCGGTGCCGTGAGCATGGTCCGGCAAAGCGGTGTTTTGTCCCTCTAAACATTGATGTTTACAGGAACGTCCGTGTTAAAGTTTGCGGAGTTGTTTCTTTTAATAAGTCATTTTAGGTCAATATTGTGATTGAATATGTCCAAAATCTAAGATAATAATCCACAGGTGTTTCAGATAATATCTACCGGTATATAGCAGACAAAAGTATGTCTTCTAGTATGTCTTCTTTAATGTATAGGCTCGAGTTATTGTGCAATCCTTATAGTGCTTCTCATTGTGCTTCGTTTCTCAGTTGATCTTATTTAGAATTTATCAAGTATTTGATCTCATTTAATCCTCTCTATCCTTCTTGTTATTATTTATTTATGTATTTATTTATCTGACAGGGACAATGCAATAATACATAGTTACAAACAAAGTTTATAGCCAGTGCGAATTTTCAACTCCCGTCCCTGGTTTCTGTTCTACACTTTTTACAGATATAAAAGGCATTAAAATACATTTCCATTTTATAAATAAATCAGTGGTAAATTTACACATCTACACCCATTCTTTCACCCTCACTCATACATTGTAAGTAACAGTTCTTTATTAGAAAGGTTCATTTTGGTATTTGTCCTGGTTTGGCCCCAGTTGTACATTTGCATTTGCCTGTAACCTGGTTAATTCCCAATCCATTTGTGGTTGATAGCTAATCGAGGACAATCAACGCCTCCGTCTGATCTGTCACCGAAACAACACAATATGAACGACAACCAGTCAGAGTGACAAACCGCCTAAAACCTGCTCATTCATGTGAACCAAAAAAATACAATTACTGTCAGTCAAATAAGAGGTTGGTTGATCAGGCTGCTAAATGTACCTGTGTCAAAAATTATACTGTTTGGGTCCGACCTCTTGTAACTGTTGTCTCTCAAGAACTCACCTCATAAGCGATTGAAATAAACGCACTCCCTCTCCCCTCCATCATCGCTGCAATCCATGTACTTACTCGTTTACAAAGCCACACCATCTCCAGTCCTTTGTATTCCTGTGTTATTTCCCATCTAACCCGCACGAGTCTACAGGCGCCAAAGTGTTATCCGTTCAATAAACTGTTCCTTATAAACTCCTCACTCTTTTGTCAGTTTAAATTTACAACATCACAAAACTGTTACAGACTCATTCCCCTTACTGAAAAATGTGTCATCATTCCACAATCTCCAAACTTAATTATGAGCCGATCGCAACAAAGGCGGAATCTGTTTTAATATTCAGACAGTGGACAACTTGAGGGATGTTTCCGGCTCCCCTGGCTCCTCCAACCTCCGTGTGTGGGACTGCGCGGGACCACGTAATCTGAGCCCAGAGGAGGTGCAGGGAAACGGGGACGAGCGCGGACGATCGCGCCGGAATACTAAACAACCTCCACAATCTAACTGCAAATCTTATCCATCTGCTTTTTCGAGTTAGTGTTTTATATATGTACAGACTAAAAGGCATTCAATTCCTCTATACGCTGGCTTTGTATGTGTCGTGTGTACATATCACGGGGTCATACACTCTTACACAGCTGTTCTCCTCGGAATACAAGACAAATTGTGCGTCAGGCTCTGGGGAAGTCTAATTACGGCCAGTCACCAGAAGGAAATGTCGCCGCTGCATGTTTTGAGGCGGCCACAAGGATGTTTCTGAACCCAAAATACGGTTTGAATCATGGGCCCGAGTGTCTAATTAGGCACTGACATCACTTACACTGAGAGAGAGAGAGAGAGAGAGAGAGAGAGAAGAGAAATGCCAGGGCGGAGGGTGCGCTGACGAGAACACAATGATAAAATGGCAACTTCAGAAAGCAAAAGCAGAGGAATATGTTCGGGCAAGAAGTAAAATGTATATTACACCTGTTGAATGAATCATTTACAGTTTTTTTTCTCCCCAGTAGAAGTAACAGGTTTACTTCAAACAAACAAAAATACAGTACACATGAATAGGGGCTTATTTCTCATTGGTTCACACAGTTCTCAGGCTCTTTCTCAGAACAGAACACACAGTTCTTGTTGATTAAATTTACTTTTGTTTTTAACACAGTCACTTTTGATATAGAAACTCAAACATAAAAGCAAGAAAACAACTATTTGTGGGCACCCGAAATCAAACAACAAAGGATGTTTGCACATGAATCAAACAGCGACAACGGTCTGAACAGTGAGGACAGACTGTGCGAATGCAAATATATATCCAGTTTGATGTTGGTGTAAACATGTTGTCTGATTTACAAAAACATACACGGTATGTATTGCAAAAGTAAGGTTGATGTATTTGCTTTTCTGACATCTCTCAATTATCTTCAGCATAAATATTTCATGTATTTAGTTTATGTTATTTAGGTATCACAGTGTTTATAGCCATGGCTAATTCGCAGCACCAGTCCCTAAGAGCTTTTAACAGATCACTAAATGCTGTGTTAAATCAGTTTAACAACAATAAAAAAGCAATATATACAGTAGATGTGAAAAAGACCAAATATATAATAGACGTATTCACACATCCACACACTTAGGCTCTGTAACGCTCCTCACACAAACACAATTCACCCACGATCACACTGTTGCTATTGAACGAGCCAGGAGCCATTTTGAAACATAAAATAAAATGAAAACCATTCCATTGCACATCAAGAGTTACTCATTTTGATTTTACCGGCACAAATCAGCCGGAAGTAAGCAAACTTTTTAAATAACTCGTTTTGGATCAATATTGCTGTTTAAGATGCCCAAAATATAACATATAACATTATTCACGGGTGTGGTAGACTAGAGTTTACTTAGAGCAGACAAAATCACACTGCATTTCACGTTTCAGACATTTTCTATTATTCAAGGAAAGGAAAGGAAAAGAAAAACTATGATAACTTCATCGGTTTGCACACGTTTATGACACAATTGTTAGTCGGTTATTGTTTTGAATGACAACAGAACATTACATTCACAGTTTTTAATATTTAGTTTCATTACTGACATAAATTTGCTGAAACAAAACTGTATTCTTCGCTGCCATCCTCTATGCCCCCCTTGCAATACAATTTCAACTGTCCTCTTATATAAGCGGCTCAAATGTGTGTATCATCTTGTTGTTTCTAGTCAGACAGGCTCCATCAGCGATCTCCAGCCCTTTCCAATATGAGGTGTATTTGTGCCGCTTGT
Source organism: Chaenogobius annularis (assembly GCA_015082035.1). Classification (NCBI taxonomy): domain Eukaryota; kingdom Metazoa; phylum Chordata; class Actinopteri; order Gobiiformes; family Gobiidae; genus Chaenogobius; species Chaenogobius annularis. The sequence goes on from BJKM01000114.1 coordinate 1,369,174, forward strand.
ATTAAACTGAAAACACTGTGCAGAGGTGTTATTTTTGCGTGGACGGCGAGCCTGCTTGTCATCCAGCTCTTTTTATTATCTACGGCGGAGAGCTTAGATGAGGAGTTCATTTATTGAGGGATGAATCGGAGAACGCAGAGACACGGCACGCTGCAGAACTTCAGCTCGGCTAACGGCTGCGCTCCGTTCCTCCGTTGTCTCGCAGAAAGGCCTCGCAAAGTGTGTATTTGATCATAACAGGGACACGAGGAAAAAAAAGAGATGTAACAAATCTTTTCTCGAAGCTCCTGCACTGTACGGTTTGGTACTATCTTTATCAGCATGTATTTCAGACGGCTTCCTAGTATGTGCGTAGGTGTTTCAGTTGCTGCATTACTTTTGTTTAGTTTAAATGTGTCAAGCTTCTTATTCCAACTTTGATGGAGAAAACTGGTTTAGCTCAACCAGGACCACTATGATGTTGCCGTATGAGACTGGATTTTGTGGGTTGTTTTCAAGAGCTTTCTAGAGTTGTCCTCCTTCAAATTGAAATCAGGTTTATACTACTACACCAAAAAAAAAAAAAAAAAGAAGAAGAAAAAAAAAAAGCACAATTGAAAACAAAATTACCAGTAAACAAAAGTTTGCTGTTAAAAAATCAATTTTTTGGGATACTCTGGCAAACCTGCAATTAAGTTTCCTCTATTATTTTTATTCTTTTTACTTTGACTATGGTCATATTTTTAAAGCATCAGCCGACAGAGGAACAGTTGCAATTGATTCATCTCAAAGTGCCCACAGTTGGGAGCATTTGTAACAGAAAAGGCTCTTGATTCCACTATAATTATTTGTGATGATTTTTTTTTCATGTACTTTTTAAACAATAATCTCCCTGCAATTTTCATGTAGTTCATTGTTCTGTTGCTGATTTTTTTTTTTTTTTATCCCTGCATTCTGAGTGTGCAGAAGGCGCCGTCTCTTTCCTCATGGCAATGTCGTGATTATGATGTTTATCATAATTTGCTTACAAAATTCTAAAGTCCCAAAGTCAACACGCCCCACCCCCAAGTATAAGAATCCACTTGGTCTGCAACGATTAATCAACCAATTGTGACTAGTCGACAATAAAAAACGATCATAGTCGTATTTTGATAACAACAATAGTTATAGAGACTCCAAAACACATATGAGAAGACCCTTTATAACAAAGAGAAGTGGCATTAATAAGTGAAAAGAATGAACAATTTCAAAACACTATTAGCTAGTATAGTCAACTAATCAGAAAAATAATCACGGACTAGTGACAATTAAAATAATTGTTTGTTGCAGCCTTAGAATCACTATTCAAAAGGTTACGTTGTCTGAACCAATATGATGTGGCGTAATAGTAATTCAAAGTAATAAAGTATCGTTCTGTAGGTGTTGGAAGTGCCCTTGCAGTAACTTTAAGATCCTTGAGGAGCATCGGACCACACTTTGGAACCAGTGAAGTGTGCCATTTTGTGAACTAACAGGTCATAATCCTATCATGTTGAGTCACGTCAGACAGTACGCAGACCGGTACAGCGCCACATGTTCAGTGGCCCAGTGGCATGGGGCAGTCTTGTACTCGCCTCCGATAGCGACTTTGATTCGGGCACAAGCCGGCAAGACGCTGGCAGCTTCATTACTGTCAGACATAATACTGCTAATGCTGAGTGTCAGTCGCACGAGGATAACAAGAAAGCTTTAATTAGCCGCGTCCATGGCAACAATGAGCATGTTTAGGTTGGCCTCAAAGAGCACGATACAGACAGCTTCCAGTTCTGAACCTCTTCTCTTAAGTGTCGCTTTGGAGACGTTTAAGCCGGCGACAGTGTCCGATACGATGTTTGATGGGATACTCATAAAGAGGAACAAATGCCATACTGAAGATGGTTTTAATTAGCTTATTATATACCAGTGCATTTTTAAAGGAGACATATGGCTATAGTGGTGACCAACCTTTCCCTTGAAGCCCCTCCTCACTGATACACGAAACAAGACTTTCAGCCCCTCATATCACACGATAAAAATGTTTTTAACCAAATGTAAACTTCAGACAAATACACTGCAATTGTGTGATTTTTGTTCTTATCCCTCTTCCAATAATATGCATGGATAGTTGGTACTAGATGTAACTTTTTGGAGCTTTTAGCCAATGTTTACTGTTTCGTTCATGCTTGTTTATGGATTCTTGTTTGGTGATCTCTTTCTGAACTCTATGTAGCAATTGTTTTAGTAATTTAAATCAGGAAGTTCCCATTCACCTTTGTCAGACTTGTCATCATTTCGGAGCTTATATTCCTTTACTACAAAGCATCTATGTATATCTGTTAGTGTAGATGTGTTGCTGGTAATTGTCATTTCAAATTGCTTTTCTCCCCACTGATGCCTAGGAGAAGACTTAAACACCTCGACCAACCAGTCTCTTTGAAACATGAAGTAACATTATTTATTCATATTCATAAATATATGTTTTTGAAGTAGAGTAAACAATAGTGTACATTATAGAGGACATAATATATCATAACATGTCCCCTAAAATAAATGTCTGAGCAAGGCTTTAGTGCTGTACTCATCATCTCCTTTGAGTTGCTCCAGTGTTGTGACCCGGGCACTGGATATTGATTTGAGTGAAAAGTGAATTTCCCGCAGCTACAGGTTGGTGGCCTCTAGCTCCTGCTGGTCACTTCACTCTGTGGAATTTCAAATGGAAAAATGAAATGTGTTCCTCTGGATGTTAAACTTATCCTCAGGATATTATCAAGGAGCCACTGATGCAGCATGCGACATTTACAAGAGAAGGACTTTTTGAACATCTGAAGAAGTTGCTGAAATAACTTTGTTTATGAAATCAAAAGAAATTGGCATTCATCCCCGTTGCTGGAGAATACAAATGACACAGTTGTCAGAAGAGGGCGCACTTTTACACTGAGGAGTGAAGAGCTTGACAATACTAAAACAATTGCTTCTAGCTCCAAGTTTGAGCATATAGTATAGAGCAACCTACCACATTGCATGTAGGCAGTTTAAGTGTAGTGACCACAATGATTCTGGTGGATGGGGAAATCAAAATGGCTCTATACATATTTTCTTTGTCTTTATCCCTGTGCATGTGCGTCCATATTGTTTTGTCTTTTTCCTACAGGAAAATGATATGGCACATGATGTCTGAATAATGTGGGACAGTGATGAACTCAAACTAAAGACAGGACTGTAGACGGTGGCATCCATCGAGGCATCCAGACCCTTCAGTGACACACCGCGCGCCAAGGCACCGGGATTAGCCCCAATCTGCATATAAACAGGCTACAAACAAACACAGCACACCGGAGACAGAGACATAGAGAGAGAGAGAGAGATGAGAGAAATAGCATGTCCACGCCGAAGTCACGGAACATTTGAGAGCCAGAAATACAACTGCTGTGTCTGAGAAGTGGAGCCAAGACTGCTGTCCGTGTGCAGAAGAAGGCTGTGTGTGTGAGCGGCTGTTGGGTTCATTGGTTGGATATTATAGGGTGTTTTTAAGGATGGATTGTTTTGAAGTATGTATATGATGCAATATCCTATCCACCAATATTGTCGGAACATTTCCATTATATAAAATTGGACACTAGTTTAAAATG